>CM075815.1:24694898-25293266 GCA_037975025.1 Excoecaria agallocha
GTTTTGGGCCTTATAGCTATACTTTATACAAAAGGAGAAGAAGAAATTATAATCATATATTTAAACCTTTGATTTAAAAAAATTCATATTAAACTAAACAAATAAAATAAATCTCAACCTTTGTCTATTTACTAGCATAAAAGAAGTTTAACTTTTAACAATGAGGAAAATAGACAAATTTATATTTTAACAAAATAAATTTCATAGCTAACAACAACCAAGTCACTATATATCATAATTGAATAACTAGTACTGGTAATAGCTAAAGCATAGAATTCCTAAGCATTATATTGTTCGGAACAATAAACAACAAATGAGTTGAATAAGTGCACAAACCTCAAAGAAGAGCTAGCAATAAAAGCATAAAAAAATAAAAGACCAAAGTATACATGAAATCCAAGATTAATAGATTGACCATCAATCTCATGGGTAACTATCTCCTTATTTTTCTTATATATTCTCAACTCAAACTTGAGATCATTTGTAATCATTTCTCTAAGAATTACAATGATTAATCCTATACTACATCAAATATTATTTTCATTCTTTCATTTCACTTTATTTGTCTTAGTCATTATCAATTCATAACTTAAAATCAAGTGCAGTCATGTTTCAAGCATCACAATATTATTTCAACTTTGTCAAATTATACTTAGATAAAATATTATTTCAACTGAATTTTATGATATAGATTCATCCACCTTACTTATTAAAACATAAGTTATACTTACATAAAGAATTGATTATTATGCAATACTTGTTTGCCTTATAAAGATTGTCTTATTTTTCATTTTTCTCCCTTTAGTCAGCATCCAATTAAATACTTATAACATTAATTACAAAAAAAAACCCAACTCATGCTCAAAGATCCCAACTCAACTAAGCCATATATATAACAATTCTAAATTTCTTTCTTTTGTTTATTCACACATTGTATTTATCTCATGATAACATTAGAATTGAATTTACCATACTTTCTTTTAGTTATTTAATTATTTGTCCATGCATGTCATCCTTCCTTATAATTTGATTTGTTGAACTAGACATTTGTCGTAATCCATCATGCGGTTATATAATCTATATTACTAATTTTCAAATTTAGTTAAGCTTTTGTAAATATAGTGTATTATATTGTTATATAGCTTATTTCTTATTTTTTTTTTATTTTTATAAGCATTCTAGAATTCAATCTACTACCATATTTACCTTTAAATTAAGAATAAGTCAAGGGATCATAATTTGCATTCTTATGCAAAGATTAATTATATAATTGAATTAAGAAATCAAATGTCACATATTTCATGAATTACAAGTCTCAATTTTCTTTTCTCTCCTTCTAGCAAATGAATTTTAAATCTTTTTCTTATAATTTTTTGGAAACTTTATTTATCACTTATATGTCATTAGGCACTATGATATTTATGTTATTTCAATTGTATAAAATGATTAGGAATCGCACTCATCCAAAAGGAAGACATGTATGGATTGAATTAGACTTCATCTGATGATTTTCTTTTTCATTCCAAATTCACCAACATTTATCCAATCTAAGACATGAGCTTCGCACTTTTCAATAAAATTTTGAACATAAAAAGTAATAGATTAAAGCAGAAAGAAAGAAGATAGAACATTACATATAAAGTGTGTAGCACCCTTATTCCATACATAGCTATAAGTACTATATCATATTTCATTAAGCATGCTAACCATGTTCTTATGCTCGAAAAACTTTACTGCATACTTAAGAGTATCTTTAAGCAATACAAAATTTACTTTTATTAATCATCTGTACATCACATCCTTGTCAAAGTAAATAAAAATCTTGTAATCAAATTGAACTTAACATTTGACTATACTTTCAATCTCTCTCTTGAATTAGCCATCCCGCTACAGATATCATCCTAGGGAAAAATCCTTACTTGCAACCTACACGAATGAAACACCTGTGCTAAGCTATAAAGCTTAATGGGGAACAAAAACATGTGGACGACCCCTTTTAAAGGTCATCAAGATGAAAACCCATATATACACATCTTAAAGCAAATAACCCAATCATTATAAACAATATTAACAATAATCTCCCATAATTATATTCTCGTTTGCTATACTTATAACCAATATCAATACCTATTGATATTTCCTTTGCTTATCAATTTATTACCTTTATGATTATTCATTCCTTACTTTGAATCCTATACATCAAGTTTACTTTTTGGATTTTTATATGTTACTCTTGACCAATTACTTTGAATTATTAGTTGTCAAACATTGATGACTCTATTACTCATGTATTAATATCAATTACCAAACATATTAATAACTATGCCTTATTTCTATCACTTATTTACAATTATTCATATATACTACATCTATACTTTATGATTTCCCACATTTTGATTTTTGTGATAACTTTGGTATACTTAACTATCTTAGAAACATGGTACTGTATTCATATTCAGATAAATTATATTCCTTATACATTTGTATAATATATTCCATGTATAATATGCATTCTCATTCGTTTGAATACTTACCATTTTTATTAAACTATTATATCTTTACCTTGTATATTTTCAACTTTTAAAGCATTTCGATATTACCATTGCTTCATCAGTAATCACACTCAGCACACTTTATATATATATACATTTATTTAACATGTAATCAATGGATTAGAAAATCTTGACAAATCTAACAACCACACGTAGTAAACAATAAAAGCATTTGAAAAGCTTAACAGTTAACTCAGCATGCTTGTATTGTATCACTACTGAGAATTTTTCATGCATTTTACTCATTTAAGCAATTTTGAACATTTGGAACCAACAATAAATAGCATACATATCATGTGTTACTTGGTAACCTTTATTTATTTAAACTTATGAAACAATACAAGCAAATCATGTCAAACATGTAATCAAGCAATATCCTTAACCCTTATATGATGCTTGCTATGTACTTTATACTTTAATGTCTGTGTTGTAATTATAGTTTAGCCTGCCTAAGTTCTATCAGTGGATAACGGGAACTATCGATACACTTCAGTATCAAAATAGGGGATATCCAAAGATATCGGATATATAGACCCAAACGGGGCCAAATTATACTTTAGACCGGTCAAGTAGACCCAAACGGGGTTGTTCATGATCCAAACGGGATCAAACATACTTTAGACCCAATTGGGCCAAACTATGGCAGCTGCAATTTTTCCTATAAGCGTCTATCTATCCACAATTGAACTCTAGTAGCAGGAAAATATAATCTCTCACTTTATCTTTCTTTAGTTTACTTTTACTCTATTCAATCATATTCGTATATTCAAATGTATACCCTTGTATAACTATGAATAAAATAATCATGTACATGCTCATGTATGGCTATTGAGCAATGTTATTCTTTAATTTGCTCTATTCATCATATACATATAGGTATCTATATATATATATTACTTTATAACTATGAGCAAGATATCATATACATGTATATGCGTAATTTTATGTAAACCTTTGAACATGCTCACTATTGGGTATTACTATTCTGTGCTTGTAATCTTATTCAATCATGTAACTATTTCGTAGAACAAGATTGTACCTATATTATACTATTTGCACCTTTGCATAATCATGTACAAGTATATATCTTCTCTAGTGCATAAACATATATGCATAATTCATAAAATAATTTATACAATTTGCTCATGTAACAATCACATGACAAGATACTCCTTCTTTAATGCATACACTTGTATACATAGTCACATATATCATTGCCATTATATACTTTAATAAGATTTCTATAATTGAGCCTATTGCTTTGTAGATCTGTATTTTAGCATGGTAACATGTGACATCACAAATGCTTAATCATGTCATTTCAATTAAGCAAAGACATATTCATGCATTTCACATTAAACATATTCTCTAAATCATTACTCTAAACATCTTTCGAACCCAATCATGTAAGATCATATTATGTATATATATATATATATATATATATATATATATGTTTATATATACACATATATTCTACAAATCATATTACTTCTTTATACAAGTAAAATTGACATTTCAAACTATAAGTATCATAGTAATCTTCAAGAGATCAATAAAAATCATGTATAATCATTTAGGCGTTTACATATATATACATTTATGTATATTACATTCATGTAATCATATGATAGTCATACATTAAAAACCTTCATTTATCATATTTAAACATTTCTTAACTTCATAGTATACATGCATGCATCAAATAAACATTTACTCCATCATTAAAAATATGTACATGAAAGCATAATTGCACATAACAACCATGTACATAAGTTTGATCACATATAAATATTTGATATCTTTATCATATATCTTTACCTATGTACATATATGAATATATATATATATATAGACCTTTGTTAATAACCATATCACATGCCATATCCAATTCATTTTTTATTCATATAGACACATATTTAACTTAACTATATAAGAAAAACCATAATGTAAGACACATTAAAATTCTGAACAGGGCAGCATTCTGGACCAAATTTGTGAGCCACATATGATTTGGAAAACGTAATTTTTAGGCCAAATGAACTTCTAAAATCTTATTCCCCTATGTGTCTAGTTTACAAAGCATCAAAATTCACATTAATATCTTATCTATAGCTTGAGATATTTAATAAAAACTATAGGCTGTTCATAGAACCGGAACAGTTGTTGCTATCACATAAAAAAATTCATAGTATAAAATTAAGAGGGATTTAGACCAAAATTTCTTCATAAAGTTTATAATTTAATGTATCTAGTTTTACCAGAATTTTACTTTGTATCATTTTAACAAATCTACAAAAAGATATACCCAATTTACTATGGTATTTCCCCTAACAGTACATTCAGTCCCTACAAATTTTCAAGTCAATATTTGACATGCTTGTATACATTTTTATGTCATACTTACTTCATATAAAATGTGCATTTAGGAGTCCATTTTTCATAGGAATTAACCTCATGCCATTCTGATCATTTTACATGCAGAAATCTTAATTTTTCTACAAACTGTTCTAGTTCACCTAAATTTCAATAAATCATAAAAATTATTTAAAGGCAGAATTAAAGCTAGATTACTCATAAAATTTTGTTCTCCTATTTTTCTAGTTTTCATAACATTTAAAATAATCTCAATAGAACTTCTATATTGAAAGATATTGTCAAAATACTGAGGACTGTACATGAGGACGGGACTATACACTTATCCGATTTTCAAGCTGGGTTATGACCCATTTAGTAGCAGAATTAGAATGTGATTTCTGCTTACGAAATATTTTTCTGGAAGTCTATTTTAAAACCCAATTGGAATCATCTAATTATCTTTTCTATAACTCAAAATATTACCAAAAGAATACAACTAGGTCAAGTGAACCCAAACCCAGAATTTTAAAACTTACATGCATGTCCATTTAAACATAAAAGATTGATGTTTTACTTCAAGTTACTTGTCAAAATGCAACCATGTCACAATGTAATCACATATTTTGCTCAAGGAAAAACATATGCAAGAAGATTAAGTTCCCAAACCTGTTTTTGTAACTTTAAATCAATCCTTCAATCTTTTCACCATTTCATTCCTTTTTG
The DNA here is from genome assembly GCA_037975025.1 of Excoecaria agallocha. Classification (NCBI taxonomy): domain Eukaryota; kingdom Viridiplantae; phylum Streptophyta; class Magnoliopsida; order Malpighiales; family Euphorbiaceae; genus Excoecaria; species Excoecaria agallocha. The sequence goes on from CM075815.1 coordinate 24,700,532, forward strand.
CTCTCAATCCCTTCCAATTCTTCATGCATCCATGTACTCTTGCATTAAACCCTTACAAATCTCCTTCAAAAACTTCCAATTCAAATAACATGCAGCAGGATTTCCTCTTGAAAATTATAGAGATAAGATGTAGAACTTTTAGAGAAAGATGAGAGATGAGTAAAAACGAGGAAGATAAAAGGAGAAATCATATTTTTCCTTGGTGTGGCCGACCAACCCACTATATATACTCCTAAAAACAATGCTTTCATGGTTACTTAAGTGGAAAATGACATTAGCATGTCCCACACAAATATCTCTTTTAATCCTCTAAGTAATTGCATGTTACATAAATTTCTCTCATTTATTTGCATGTCACACAATGTTCCACTCATTTCTTTCTTTTCTTAAATCAACCTCTCCTTTATATCCCTTTTCATAATTTACCCTTCAAGTTTCATATTATCAAATTGACCCCTAAATTTTCATCCTCTTTTAAATTAGCCTTCAAACGATATTATCACTTGACTATTGTGTTCTCAATCATAGGTAGTTTTCTAAATTTGAATTGTATGTAATCTTTGACCTCCCAAAAGCCATTTTTAGCAAATATTATCTTCTACAAACTTATTAAAATATGTTTCTAGTTTCTAAAACTTTAAGAATAATCTCCATATCATTTTTATATTTTAAGATATTTACAAAATACCAAGGTCTGTTCCTAGTGACTAGGCTGCAAACTATTCTGAAATTTATGCTTAGATATAGCATAGTTAAAGACATATTTCAAACTTGGTTTCTTCACATGAAAATTAGATATGGATGTCTAGTTTCATACCCAATTAGAATCATATAATTTGGTGCTCTATAACTCAAAATATAGGCAAAAGAGTATTAAAAGGTCAAGCAAAACATGATAATCCATCCAATAATGTTTAATTAGACTTTGCTAATCTGAAATTGCTCTTGAATTCTCCTAGGGCCTATTTTGGGTCCTTACAAAGTTCATTAAGAAAATATCAAATTTGTTAACTTTGCTCAACCATTCCTAATCCTTTAAGGGAAAATAGGAGAGATATTTAAACCAAATGGGAATAAAAGACAATATATATTAGTAATAGACACTTAACAAATCAAATAAATATTGCATTATTTTACTTATAACTTCATAACTCTATTTATTGCCTTAATTAGCTAACTCATATAGCCCTTTTATTTCAAAGTATCCATTAAACAAAGCATCTCAAGTTATAAAAATATATTCTACAACTTCAATATGCTAACTAAGAATGATTTTAACTCACTTAAATTATTTAATTTGGAAATTTTAGCTTATTTCACCTAAAACACAAATTAATTCAAAATTTCCATTTACTACTAATATATTTATATAGCTATAAAAATTAGTAAAAAGGAAAATTTAGTAAAGTACTTACTAGTTAAAGTCAAAACCCGCATTTTTAGTTCATTTTTCCATTGTGACCACACAATTCTCACTGCCCATCGGTTGTCGGAGCTTCTCCAAAGATACACTGCCACTACCATCACAAAGCCCAAAGTACCAAGAACCTATAGCCAGTGGTCACATGCCTTAATGAGCCATGATATAGCTAAAATCTGCACTAGAGCAACTCATCACACCCGTTTTTGATCTACCTTATATCGGTGAGTAAGGATGATCGTTGTATATGAAAATGAGTGTTTGGTTACAGCGAGCCACTCGTCGCTCTCCGCTTCCTCCGTCTATCCCTCTCCCTTTTTCCCAATATTTTCATCTGTTTTCCTCTTTCCTATCTTTTGTTTTCTTCTTCTTTTATTTTGTTGGTCTATATGCAATTGGGCAAAGATATAATTAACATTTGCTACCATTAACCGATTATTAACTTATAAGTGCTACATTCAATAGGTTGAACAAAAAAAAATATTTCAAAAAAAATTTTCTTTGTTGCTTTAATATAAATAATAATTACCATTTGCATAATACATATGGACTCACCAAACTAGAAAACCTTTTTTATAATAATAATAATTAAAAAAAGGCTTACAAGTGTATAAGAAGCAATAAAAAAAACTTGTTACCTATTTTAGGTCCTAAACTTAAATTAGTAATACTTTTTACATTAATATTTTTTTATTTTGTTAGTCAAGTTTAATTAGTAGCACTCAAATGATTAAATATTTATTTTTTTAAATGATTTTTTGAGTTTGAATTTTATAAACCAAAAAATTAACGAATTTGGTTAATTTAACTAATGAAAGCTTGAAAAATAGTAATTAAAAAACAAAAATTGATTGAAAGCACTTGGGTATTAATTTTATAAATGCAGGAATGAGGTGTATCATAAGTAGGAAGGATGGGAATTAATTTAGTGGCAAAAATGGGAAAATATAGGTGCAGTATGAGTGTAAACAGAAAAGAAAATAATATTAAAGGAGATACAAAATGTGAAGAGACAAATGGCAAAGAAGAGAAAAATGTGTATATTTAGAAATTAATAAGAATAACTTCCCTTGAGAGATAAATGTATCTTCAATTTATTTCAATTTCCCTATAAAATGAAATTTCAATAGGTAATTTAATGATGGAATCTTATTTTTGTCAATAAATTACCGACGAAAATGCCATTTCGTATGGAAATTACCTGCAAAAATTTAATTCCATAGGGAAATTATTGATGGAATCAACATTCCATCGGTAATCTTCCAACGGAATTCTTTTTTCATAGGTAAATTTCCTACCGAATCAAGTTGTCGTACGTGAGTTACTGAAGAAAAATGTTTTCATTAGAAAATTACCTATGAAAATATGATTTCGTAGGGAATTTACTTATGGAAAAAGGATTTCGCCAATAAATTCCCCATTGAATCGTGTTTCCATTGGTAAATTACTGACAAAAAATGTTTTCGTTAGTAAATTACCTACCGAACATGATTCCATAGGGAATTTACCTATGAAAAAAGGATTTTATAGGTAAATTATCGATGAAATGAACATTCCATCGATAAATTTCATGTGCAATTTCAATTGTGAAATATTTATGGCAATTTTACAATAGATTTTTCAATTTCGTTGCTAATTTTTGTTGGTAATGTTGGGCCGGAAAATTTCCCTGTATTAGTTATAATGCATTTGTTATTCTATTGCAATATACATTTTTTCCCCTGATAATTTTCCCTAGAGAAAAAATTTTCTATCAGTAATTACCTATAAAAAAATTCTGTTAGTAATTTTCTATCGGTATTTGAGAATTTTCTTATAGTGAGCAACAAAATTGTATATGGCACATGCTATTGCACTATACACTAAGACATCAATATGGTGTAAAAGGAAGTCATCCTTAGGATAGGCCTTATTTAAATTTTAATAGTCTATAGAAACTCTAACCTTTCCATCTTTTTTAGCTATAGGGATTACATTACCTAACAAGTTGGGTACTAAACCTCCACTAGGAACTTGGCTTCTATCTATTTCCTCACTTCTTTCTTGACCTTCTTAACCCACTCTAGCCTAAATCTCATAAGCTTTTGCTTGACTAGGTTATAACCTAGGTAGGTAGGAATGGCATGTTCAATGATTTCTCAATCAATTCCCAACATGTCCTTATAGGTTAAGGTGAAGACTCTTTCATATTTTCCTAAGATTCTCTCAAAATTTTTTCTCTCTTCAGGAGTAATGTCTAATGCTATCAAGATTTCTTTTGGATTCTCTTTTATGTTGAGATTAAATAAACATGTATTAGTTGAGTTAATCTCAAATAGGAATGATTCATGCTCATGATTATGTATATTAAAATTAGTAGAAACATCACACAAGTAAGCAAAATTGTTCATCTTATTAATATATTCATAGGAAAAATCATTACCACTATTAAAAAGTTTTAGATCATAAACAATATCAATAAAAGCATCATTATCTTTAGTCTCTGGTGCAATTATAGATGTCTCTCTAGCTTTTTTCTCTAGCTCTAGTGACACTTCCCTCCAACTTTCTCTTTACCCTTACTCTGGGCAGCAAGCAAATTCGAGGTAATAACTTGCTCTGGCACATTGTGGTCCCAAGCTAAATGGTGTATCAAGATGATCTCCTTATCCCAAAATCCCTTTACTTGCTTAGTGGCTCCATTCTCCTAGTCAAAAACCTCATTAAATAGCTCAAAACCAAGCACAATTCTATACCCCACAAATTGAGGTTTATCTTCCCCATAGTAGCTACACACTACTAAAGCTAGCACAATATTATTGGAAATGTAAATGATTTCAACCATCACTTTTTTGCCTTTGTTTTCCCTCTCGAACCTAGTGTAGCCTAGACCTTTTCTGTCCTTTTGACCCCTGGTTGTAATTGTAGCTTGAGGGACCACAGATTCTTTACCCAATCTAGCTTCAGGCAAAAAGTGCATCATATTCAATGTATTTATCACTTGGGGGTTATCAACTGAACCATCTCCCTCATCGTGCTCAATCATAAACTAATGTCATGCAATTTAGCATAGTCATTTTATGTGTTATTGAATTATTTCTTTACTTTAATTTATGTATTTTGTCACGTTTTAGGTTACCTTTTATGTCTTCTTTGTTTTATAGGCAAAATCTAGCCAATTGGATAAAATAAAGCATCAATAAGGGGAATTTTGTTTAAGTATAGAAGAAAAGGGTTTTTAGAAGTTCAAGAGCCTGTGCGACTCATCACAGGGACTCAGCATGTTGACTTATGCCACGTTAATTCGAGTCATGAAACAGTTGAGGTTATGTTGACTCATTCCATTGGTGATGACTCATTACAGACCCTGGCTGTGTTGACTTGTCTAACTCGTCGTAAGTGTGCCAACTCATCACAAAGGCCAACAATTTTAACCTTTCATATACCCCTTTAGATTTGCAACCCTTTCCAAAAAGACACCAATTGGGGCACGTTTGGGCTTATAAATATACAAAGATAACCATATTTTACATATGGAAAAACTACCTTTTAACTTCCAAATCAATTAGAAAAGATTGTGAGGAAAAAGAATACTCCAATGAAGATGAGAGATCAAAAGAGGTCAATCAACACTCAAGTATTTTTTTGAAGAAGCATTGAGGAGCCTTCTACCATTTTTCTTTTCTTTTCTCTTTATAATTTACTTGACATTATTTTCTTTTCCTCATGTATTTTGTTTTCCCAACATGTATATATGCTAACTTTGATTTGTTAGAATTGCGAGTATGAATTGATCATTATTAATATAATGATTTTGTTTTAAGTATGAATGATTTAAATTTGATTGGGTACTTCATTTATTATGTATGCTTGATCACCGTATGTAATTTGTTAATCAATTTGCACACAAGGAGAATTTGGACATTTTGGTTGAAAGGTAATTAAACTTACTTAAAGTTAAAAATCACTTAGGAGACAAGGGTTTCAGTTTGAAGGGCTTAAGAATAGGCATAGAACATCATTGTTCTCCTCTATCTCAATAAAGATATAAGAGTGCTTATGAACTCTAGATAAGGATGCCCTGATTTGACAATGAGTGTTGCAGCTAGGGATAGTAGGCCTTATTCTCCATTCATTGCATGCTTATGTATTTGTTTGCATCTTTATAAGATCAATTGATATCTTTAATTCTATTGCTTAGATTGATTATTCGAAGTTATAAATAAGATTATATAATTACTTTAGTAAGTAATAATTTAATTTAACCAACCTTGTTTTATTTATCATTGCCTATCCATCTTAGTATCTAATCGGATAATACAAGATAACACTTATACTTAAATTGATTCCCAGAGTTCAACACCCTTCTTGCCTTATCTAAGTCCTTGAGACTACAGTATTAAAAAAATACACCATAGCAAATTTTTAGCACCGTTGCTAGGGAGTCAAAATAAGTGATTGTTTTTATTAACTTTAGGAAGGAAAAAGGTTGATTTAGGCATTTTGTTTGTGTAGTTTGTAGTAGTTTACTTTAATTTGTTATTTTCTTTTTATGCATAGTACTAATAGTAGTAGAGATAATCTTCTTTCATTTGATCTTCAAATTGGTAGAACTTTAGTCTTTGTGCAAAGTACAAAGATCAAAGACAGTAACAAGAAGAGGAGGACCAAAGTTCAAATATCATGGCTGAACAAGATAGGTGTACTTTGGGAGATTTTGCTATGCTTGACATTTCATGGAGATTTGGAGGAATTATAACACCTACGATTGCCAATAAGAACTTTAAGATCAGGCTAAGTATAATCCAAACGGTTCAAAATAATCAGTTTAGTGGTCTCTAGGGAGAAGATCCTTATGCCCACATATTAGCCATTCTTAATGTGTGTGTAAAATTCAAAATAAATGGAGTCATGGATGATGCAATTAAACTTCTATTATTCCTTTTTTCTATTAATGACAAGGCATAATTATGTCTCTTAAATGTCCTATTTTATTTTTTGTTTTTAGTCTTTATTTCTTGTTATTATTTTCAATTTCTTTTTCAAATTATTTTAAAAAGGTGTGAGAAACCCTAAAGGGTTGTGTCTTTTCCTATAAGGAGTCATACATCTCCTACTTTTTCTCATCCCTTTTCATAAATTTGCTCCCGTATAAATATTGTTGGGAATTATCGGTTACATACATCTCATACATAAGCGAAATTTAAAAATTTTAACCAATATATCTGATCTTGCCATGAATTTACAATATATATATATTAATTAGAATATGAAAAATCTCCTTTTATTTTTGTTGAACAATTGATTGTACTTCTCACTAGGTTGTCGCAAACCACAGTATCCAAAATCGAACACCTCCAATAAGTGATCAACACTAGAGAAGGATTGAAAGAACCAACAATTGTGAAGAACAAGGGCTGGCTGAAATCCCTAGATTCTAGCTAGGGAAGGTTGTGGCTAGGGTTGAGAGAAAAGAGAGAAAATATTTTCTTAATTGTTCACACTGAAGCCTAATTCCACATCTCTTAGATATTTATAGTTAGGCTAAAAAAATCCAACTTCATAATGGGATTGGACTCTTTAAAATTGCTGGAGAATTATTAATTGGGCTTTTAGAATTATTTATAATTATTTGGACTCAATTAAATCCAATTTAAGCCCTTTCATAAAAGACTATGCACAAAACCCACAAACTAGGCCCTTTGTACATATACTTGGATTTAATTACCCAAATGAATTCCAAATCCAACCAAATTAAATATGTAGGCTCCATAATACTTATGTAACATATTTAATTTATTTTGGTCCAAGAAGTAGGCCTCTAAGGACTTTTGTTTTGGAGTTGGCGTGTGGCCCTTCTTCTAGAGAGCTTCTGTGCCAACTTCACTTCTTTAGGCCTTTATAATTCCTCCAATGGACCAATTAATAATTATATCAACCCTATAACACTTATAGTTCAATAATAATCAATTATGAAATACATTATTTCAATTAGGTCCAATTTTACAGAACATTTCAAAAAAAGTTTTACGAACAATTTTACTTGATCATAATTAATTAAACTCTTTAATTAATTTTTATCTTATTCACTTCTCTATCCCCATAATAATATCAAATATTATTATCCTTGTCATTTTACCATTTTATCCTTTTTCTCTATATGTGTTTGACCTATTGGGTTCCTGTCCATATTGGCAGTATAATATGTAATTGTGATTTCTATTCAAAACTCACATGATTTAAATTGCTTTAAATCATTTTATCAATCCCTATTGATATTCTTGATGCACTATTATACAAATCATGATTGGCCTCTAGCTAGGCATCATGACTACCCAAATGTCAGGAAAGTCAAGTGGTTTGACTATACCCTTCCATAGAAACAGTTACCGTGCAATTGCTCCTTCCACCACTCTTATCTCAATTAGATTATGAGTATGGATTTCTATAAACTCTTATGAATCTAATTATGTATGTTCTATTAATTTAACCATTGTTCTCAAAATGACCTCTATGGATCTCTATCCATCTTGGCATATTACTCTTGCCAAAGATTCTCTGAACAAGGCAATTATAGAATCATGCGAGATAACTTCCGTTATTAAATCTGGGATGGTGAATCCTTTGTTAATCACTCAACTATCTTTAAGTAGGTCATGATATATCCAATCTCCTAACTTTGTTCACTCCCAGTTGGAAGTAATCAGTTATGGAGTCAAAATATATCACTTGCTACTTAAGATAACTTTGGTGATCTCAAGTCTAAAGATACTTGCACAACAGCTATGAAGAGATTCCTCACTGACATAGATTTAATAACTATGTGAGGATTATCTTTGTAGGTCTCCAATGAATTTGTTCTTCTAACAAGCATCCATATGTTAGCTTTGATTATCTTCCATAATCAAAGTTATGAGAACCGCTGTTTGAACCATTTAAGAAGCATAACATGTGCTAGTTTGTCCAAATTAACAATGCCTTATCTTGTTAATTCTATGACTAGGGATATTTAGATATTAACACATTGGCATGTAATAGACATCTTATATTATGAACACTTTCATGATTGCCTTTGCACTGTGTTTATAATATCTAAGACTTCATTTATTAATTTAAGATTTACAAACTCATGTATTTAAACATAGCATTAATAAATGAATGATGCATTTTATTAAGAATATGAATTCATACATATGGAATACATCCCTATTACATGGGCTCTAGGGCATACTTTCTAACAAATAATACTCTTCATTTTCTTTATTGTGGCATCCTTTTTTGTTTCCCAATAAAGTAATTTCTCTATAAATATAACTCTTTCCCCTTTTTCTTCCCTACTTTATCTTAGTTTTCTCTCACTTGTTTCTCACAAGCCTTTTATTTTCAATTTCTTAGTTCTCTTTGTCTTTCTCTTTTATCTGTTCCTTACTAAGTGTTTCTCTATTTTTCTTTTGAGCCTTTCTTCATTTTATCTTCCAATATGCCAAGAACTAAAGGTTTAACATCTTCAAGGCCTCAAGAGGAAGCTTCTCAATAAGAAGATTTAACTTCCATACACAATATTCTATTTGCCATTTCTTCTTATGAGGAAGGTACTAGATTTATTTGTCTTAAGCCAAGAGGAATTGTGGCTTGTAAGTATCTTTCTACTAGCCTTTTGAGAGATTTAGGTATGCTTGATAATCTTAATAATCTTATAAGTTCTTATGGTTTTGCTAGATTTCTTTCCATGCATAAACCCAGTTGCGATCATTTTGTCTTCGAGTTATATACTATGTTAGAAGTGAATGAGAATGACTCTAGGGTGCTGGAATTTTGTTTGTTAGAAGAAAAAAATAGTATTACTTATTCATTTATGCATAGAGATTTTAACTTTAGGAGAGATGGTTTGTGTGATCGTCCTAAGAACTTTGATGTTCATGCATTTTGGACATTCTTGACTAATTTAAAAACCCCATTCTTGCTTAAAAAGGGTAAAGCTATGTTTATTAAAGACTTAAAATTTTGCCTTTTTCATAAGGTTCTTGTTCGTGTGATTTTTAACAAATTTTAATTCAATAGGGTCACTTATCTTGAGTTATTCCTTATGTTGTGCGTTTATAATAATAAACAAATGTGTTGGACTTATTTGATTTTTAATTAATTGCTTACATGAACCTCTAGGAAGGACAGTCCTATCACTCATGGTTATATGGTAACCATTATTGTTAAAGCCTTAAATTATGATTTGAATGACTTTACACATGTGCTTGAGTGTAAATTTTTCACAAAATAGACTTTGATTAGAGGTGAAGTGGTTGATGCCTCTATGAGGTTCATTCTTGCATGTTATCATTTTGGATGGGATTAGAACCACCACAATCACCACCTTAAGAGAGAGAGGAAAAAGAGGAGTAAAGTGAAGAGGAGGGAGGATATGATTTTGGTGTGTCTCAAGAGGAAAAAACTCATAATGCCTTGGGCATCATTTCTGCCCATTCTTATAAGGGTGTAAGTAGGCTAACTTATGGTCCTTCTAATGGCAAAGCACATGGTACAACAAGTAGATCTTCAAGGATTTTTAAATGAGTGCTAGACAATCAATAAGCCATGCAATGCCAATTAAACTTTATGGAGACTACGACAAGAAACCTTGCAAGAAGGTAATGGATGATGGAGTATAAAGTGGATTCTTTCATAGCTCAAGCAAGCCATGTTGTTGGCTCTCCTCCATCTTCTCCTTCGGATGACTAAGGGAAGATTTATTTTCCTTCTCCTTTTTATTATTGTGGGTTCACATTAGGGACTAAAGCTTAAGTATGGCATAGGGATGCATGTGTTTTATGTTTATGCTTTTGTTTATGTTTGTTTTATGTTTTGATGCATGTGTTTTTTTATTTTTATATGTTTTATGTTCATGTTCATGTTTATGTGTTTTATGTTTATGTTTATTTTATTTTTTGATGCATGTGTTTTTGTTTTTTATGTTATGCATGTTATGCTAAGTTGATGCATGTTCATGCATTTGTCTTCTTTTTTTTCTCAAGCCTTTTCTAAGTTTCTCTTGGTATGATTAAGTGTAATTTTAATGCCATGTCAATTCCTTATTTTTGATCTTCAATTGGTAGAATCTTAAGTTTCATGTAGTATAGTTTTTAAGTTTTTCTTACTATCTTTTGTTGTTAATTTCAAAGTCATAGAATGTTTAGTCAATTTTCTAGCTATACTTGAAAATTAGGATGACATGATTCAATTTTAGTGTTTAAGAGCCTTTATAGTCTCAAGGAAACTATAGCCATAATACACATAGCTCACTTTTTAATAATGGATGGGGACCTATGTCTGAAAAAAAGAAAGCAAAAAGTAAAAAAAAGAAAAAAGAAAAAGAGCAAGAAAAATCAAAGTCATCTTATAGGATGCATGTGGGACAATGTGAAGCTTAAGTGTGGGCGAGGGATGCATGTGTTTTATGTTTATGTTTTTCTTTTTATGCTTTGATGCATGTGTTTTTGTTTTTTATGTTATGCATTCTATGCTAAGTTGATACATGTTTGTGCATTTGTCGTCTTCATTTTTATTTTCATGTTTTTTCTAAGTTTACCTTGGTATGATTAAGTGCAATTTTAATCCCATATTAATTGCTTGTTTTTGATGTTCAATTGGTATAATCTTAAATTTCGTGTAGTATAGTTTTTAAGTTATTCATATGATCTTTTGTTGTTATTTTCAAAGTCCTAGGATGTTTAGTCAATTTCCTAATTATACATCAAAATTAGGATGGCGTGATTCAAGTTTAGTTTTAAGATCCTTTATAGTCTTAGGGAAACTATAGCCACAATACATATAGCTCACTCTTTAATAAGGACATATATATGAAAAAAAAGAAAGAAAAAATAAAATAAAAAATAGCAAGATAATTCAAAGTCATCTTATAGGATGAAGCATAAAATGACCCATTGAGATTAATCAAATAAATAAAGTGGGATGGAGCATAAAATGCACCCATAAAATTGCTTAGTTATTAGAAAATTTATAAGTGTCAAAAAATGCCATGAGAATTGTGAGTTAATGTGTGAGATTCGTTTATCCCAATGGCCATGGTAGTTCTTGAACTTCTAAGTTTGAATTGTCCCAATGGCCATTGTTGTTCTTGAATTTCTAAGTTTAAAGATTGTCCATCCTAGTTGAATAGTTTTGTTAGATTGTTGACTTTATATTTTTTATTTTTATTTTAATAACTTTAGATAATAGGTTAAATTTATTATCTATGCTATGCAACTTGCCAACTCTATCATTGGTGAGTATTATGAACTAGTTATTTGTTTATCTTATTCCAAGCATTTTTTCATGTTAAAGATGATTCTTAGGAAATCTCTTTTCTAGCTTGGAAGGAAATTGATTTTTGTTAGTTCTTTTACTTAGATTCTTGTATTTTCGCTTGAGGGCAAACACAGTTCAAGTGTGGCAGAATTTGATGTCATGTAATTTAGCATAGTCAATTTATGTCTTATTGCATTATTTATTTAGTTTAATGTATGTATTTTGTTATGTTTTAGGTTACTTTTTATGTCTTCTTTGTTTTGTAGGCTAAATGTGCCTAATTGGATGAAATGAAGCATTAATGAGGGAAATTTTGTTAAAGTATAGAGGAAAAGGGTTTTTAGAAGTTCAAGAACATGTGCCTACTCGTCGCAAAGACTCAACATGCTGACTCATGCCATGTTAAATCGATTGATAAAGAAGTTGAAGGTGTGTTGATGCATTCCACTTGTAATGACTCATTACAGAGCCTGGCTGTGCTAACTTGGCATTAGTATGCTGACTCGTCACAAAGGCCAACAATTGTAACCTTTCATGTACCTCTCCAGATTTGCAACCTTTTTCAAAATTACACCAATTAGGGCAGATTTAGGCCTATAAATACATGAAGATAACCATATTTTACATATAGAAAAACTACCTTTTAAATTACAAATCGATTAGAAAACATTATGGGGAAGAAGAATACTCTAAGGAAGAGGAGAGACCAAAAGAGGCTAATCAACACTCAAGTATTTTTATAAAGAAGCATTGAGGAGCCTCCTACATTTCTTTCTTCTCTTTTCTCTTTAGAATTTACTTGACATTAGTTTCTTTTCCTTGTATAATTTTTTTCCCAACATATATCTACGCTAACTTTGTTTTGTTAGAATTGCAAGCATGGATCGATCTTTATTAATATAATGATCTTGTTTTAATTATAAATGATTTAAGTTTGATTAGGTACATAATTTATTGTGTATGCTTGATCACTAGAGGTAATATTTTAATCAATTTGTTCACAATGAGAATTAGGACATTTTGGTGGAAAGGTAATTGAACTCACATAAAGTGAGAAATCACTTAGGAGGCAAGGGTTTCACTTTGAGGGGCTTAAGAATAGTCATAAAACTTCATGGTTCTCACCTATCTCAATAATGAAATAAGAGTGCTTATGGACTTTAGATGAGGATGCCCTTATTTGATAATGAGAGTTGCATAAGGGATAGTAGGCCTTATTCTCCATTCATTGCATGCTTATGTGTTTGTTTGCATCTTTATAAGATTAATTGATATCTTCTAATTTTAATGCTTATATTGATTGTTTGAAGTTAGAAATTAGATTAGATAATTTGTTTAGTAAGTAAGAATTTAATTTAATCAACCCTATTTTATTTATCATTGCATATCAATCTTAGTATCTAACCAATTAATACAGGATAACACTTATACTTAAATTGATTCCTAAAGTTTGACACCTTTATTGCCCTATCTAAGTCCTTAAGACTAGGTTATTAAGAAAATACACCACAGTATAGATGCATGGAACCCACTGAAGGGCTGATTAGCAATCTCTAACGCTGATACTTGATTCTCCCTAACTGCCTTGATGGTGACTACCTGACCGTCATATGGTATCTTAATCATTTGGCTCAAAGTGGAAGGCATGCCTCATAGCTTATGGAACTGTGGCCTCCCTAATAGCATATAAAAGTTAGCAGGAATAGGCAACACAACAAACTCAACTTTAGTCTCAAGTTGCATAGTCTTCATCAAAGCTTTAAATGTCCCTATAGCCTATCTCCATGGATTATCATAGGCATAAATAGTCATATCAGACTTTCTCGACATTGTCTCATTAAGCCTAAATGTAGGAATAACCACCAAATGGCACACATTAATCGAAGATCCATCATCCACCATGATGCAAGTAGTGCACTTGTCATTAACTTAATCGTTGATATAGAGGGTTCTATTATGATTCCTACACTCAAATAGCAGGTCTGAATTAGTATACACCATAATTTTTCTTGTCCCCCCTTTTACTAATTTTAATAGCTCTAATGGTGAAATGGTAGTTGTTACAGTAGACTCACAAAAGGACTCTAGCAACTTCTGCCTATGCGAGGGTGATCGTCTAAATAAGTCCCAGATGGAAATCTGAGCTTGTGTCTTTTTTAGTTGCTTAACTATCTAGCTCTCTTCTAATTCCTTTTCTGCATGCCCAACCACTATAGCCTATTGCTTCTTAATTTTAAGCACCACCCTACCACTTTTTGTGATTGCTTTAACCTTTTTCTCTCTTAACTCAAACTCCTCCTCCATTTTATCTTTGATACTCCACGCATCTACTAGCTTTGTTACTTCCTCTTCCTCACTTTTATTTTTTGAGTCCCAATAATTAATCATAGTCACTAGCTAATTTTCTCTCACTTACTCTGTTGCTTTAGAAATAGAATGAGTAATAGCCACATACTTATTCCCAGAAAGGTCCCTCTTAACATACCATTCAAAAAGACTAGACCCAAACACTGGAGGCAATATAGCATTGTGGCCTCCCTTTTTCTTTTTCTCCCTTCTTTCAAGATCTAAAATCTATTTGTTATCTATCAAATCCTGAATTTTACTTCTCAAGGTGCAACAATAATTTGTAAGATGCCCTATATGTTGGTGATAGGCACAATATTGATCCCCTTTATGATTAGGCATCCCTTGACTCCTTATAGGCTTTGGCAGCAATGGCTGTAGCTTCCCTTTCTTCTTCATTCAATCTAATACCTAAGATAAAGACTTTCTTAGGTTAGAGTAATGCCTTTGGTTTGTTTATGTGGTAGACATTTTTGTCGTCTTTCCACTTTTGTTGCCACCACCACTACTTCTAACTATCTTATTTGCACTATACTTCCTCTTAAATCCTTTATTGTTGGCCTTCTTTGCAAAATAATCTCCTTTCTCTTCCATAATGATATCTTTCAAAGACTCACAATCCTTGAGTCCTTTCATCTTTAGACTATCCCTCAGATAAGGAGTTGTATTCCTTGTGAACAACCTGATCTGATTAGTAGTATGAGGCTTTCTTTTCATCTCTCTTACTTGATTCCTTCACCTCGTCAAGTACTTATATAATGAATCATCATGCTTTTGTTAAAGCAATTCCAAATTCTTTAATCTAACCTTGATTCTGGTATTGCAGTCATACTGCTTTAAAAACTCTTCAGTTAACAAGTCCCAATCCTCCTTGGTCCTCCGATCTAACCCGTGGTACCAGTATATTGCTAGGCCTACCAAACTGAGGTAGAAATATTCTACCTTCTATTTCTTATTTAGGGTGGTCCCCTTTATCACCAATATATATTATTTCACATGAGTAGAGGGATTTGACGTACTATTAAATTTATATAGGTTAGGAATTTTTAACCTTTGGGTTAACAGCTCATCTTTATCTAAATCTCTATCTTTTAGGTTGATTCCCCTACCAGTAGACAGCAAGTAAGCTATAACTTAAACCTTTTCTTCCATCTTTTAAAAAGCCTAATCTTTTACATTGGGCCCCCTATTCCTTGTTATTACAACTGGAGGCTTATTCTCCTTTTCCTTCTCAACATAATCTTTCTCATAAGCATGCATGCCTCCTCTTCTTAGGTCCAACGGTTGTGCTTGAGGCACTGTAACATCTGTCATGGTAACATCCCCAACATAGGCTGGCTTACTGGCCCCCGAGCAGGTACTACAAGCCAAGTTCTAAGATTTGGTGTTGAAAAAGCCACCAACCCACCTATCATGGCTAAAAGCCTCTCCTCAAACTCATAAATCCTCCTATCTCACTCATCTTATATAGTTAGAGTTATTGGAGTGGAAGCTAATATGTATTTTATAACCAACATTCTACTTCAAAATCATCTATTCCCCTTTCTACTCTTTATTTTGTGTGTTATGTTTCATTACCCATATCTTCTTTTGATGTAGTCTCTAGTGTACGCTCAAAAAATTCACCCCAACAAATTTTTGAACTAGTCTCAGACATAAATTTGAACCAAAATTTGATCCTAACCCTTATTGCTTAACCAATGATTCTCGAACTAGGCAACTGTCTAGACCTCTAAACCGCATAAATGAATCTATGATGGCTACAAAAGTCAAATGTTAGAAGTGATGCATGTTCATGATGCATGTTCATGATATATACATGATGTATGATGTATGTTAATGATATATACATGATGTATATGCATGTTAATGATATATATATGATGTATGATGCATAAATGAGCTAAGCACCAATCACAACTATATATAAGTATAAAATTGCCTTCCAACTTTATTACACCTATATAGGAGGTTGTACAGTATCTTATTGAGTTGGGCTTACCTTATGCATTAATAAGATACCCAATGGATATGTATGGTGCACTATAGAAAACCAACAGCAAAATATCTCTTAATTGAAAGCATAGGTGTATGGGTTTAGGCCATTATGTATTTAAACAATTAAAATAAATTATGTTACGCCCACAGAGGCGTGGCATCCTTTGATGAATAATACCTAATTTATTTGAATTTGTTCAATATACAAGGGCCCACATAGCAAGTAAGTACTATTAAGGTCATACAACCTAGGGAAAGTAGCTATTGTCATTAATGGGCTTGTAGTCGGGTGGTGAAAGTTTAAGGCTATCCAAGCATGGTCCTTGCCAATAGATCTAGCTCATCACGAGTATGATGACTGATGGGTCACCATTTCATATATCAATTGGTACTAGACTTAGGCTTGTGGTTTTCTTTGATACCTCCATATATTGAGTTAACATAAGGTATGCTTTAGGGTAGCACTAAGGCTAAAATAGGGATGCCTAACTTAATTTTAAGGCTCTAAGATGAATATAAAAATTAAATTTTGAAGGGAGATAGGATTAATATTAAAAACTCAATTGTAAAAACTTAATTGTGATACTTTAGGAGCAAGGTCTTTTAGTCCCTAATGGAGTTGCCATTATGACACATGCCAAACCCTGCTCATATTTAGATTCACTCTTATATGCCCACTTTTAGGGTCCAAGCAATGAGGAGGTTTATATAAATTCATAAATTGGCCATTTTTTAATGAAAAAGGGATTCAATCCAATTTGCCAAGTTTTAGGCCTCAAAAAGGCATAAAATAATGTCTCAAGATATCCCAATCCTATTGTTGGTGGTCAACATGCAATGGTGTCTAAATGGGGTCAAAATGTAAGTATTATGGAGCCACCACCCAAGAGAACATTAAGAAAGTGAATCTAACCTTTTGAAGCCTAAATAAAAATTGGTGTTTTGGACATCACTCTTACTTATACCCCGATTAGGTTTTTTTATAATTGAGTTTTTATTATCATTTCACTACCTCCCTTTTCACATGATGCATTAAACAAAAATGAATAAATAAACAAATCAATCAAGTAGGAAAGAATTAAATAAAAGCAAAAAATAAAATAAACTTCCGAGGCTCTGATAAAATTAAGAAAGATATAACTATAGGCATGATAGAAAAGTTTCTCTTACCATTACTTCAGCTTATAACAAAAATCTGGAGAGGTTCTAATACAAAAATACCGAAAGATTATGAACCTAACATATGTACTAAAGGATTATGAACCTAACATATATACCAAAGGATTATAAACCTAAAAATAGCTAACTATGACTGTCCTAAATAACTTGCTTCACTGGCATCACATGCCACTAGGAGGACTATCTTTTTAGGCTAAAACTAGATTATAGATCCCAAAATACTAATAACAGGATCCCAGATTGATGTTTAAAGAAAAGAGTAATGATAAGAGAAAAGAAAAACTTAGAAACTCATAATGTTTATTTCTTTAGGAGAGACTTAAGGAAAACTAGCTTAAGTTCGCTAGAGTTACAACACACATATATATAGATCCTCAACTAGTGGAGGATGACATCATCACTTACATCACTCAGCACTAACTAAAGCTACTTTTATAAAGATAAGATAAGGATTCCTACAAGATAACATAAAATGTACTTTTTACAAGATAAGATAAGATAGGATCTTCTTATCTTTGCACCTCAAAAGCTAAAGCTACTTTATCTAAGATAAGATAAGATCTTGTTAGGACCCAAAGCATTATTTCTTGATAGGCTCATGTGATGGTGACATAGTCATGTCTTCTAGGTCTGTGTTATCTGGAGATGGATACCAATCGAGTCAACTTTTTCTTTTCTTTTTTCTCTATGGAGTTTCTATTCAATTTCTTTTTCAAAAGCATATAAATAATCTTTAGTGCTAGGGTCATTAGGTTATGTGAAATTATTGTCAAAGAGATCCAACAAAAGATATAGATCTTAAAAATATGGGTCTTGAGAATCCTAAAATAATGAATCAAAATAATTTGTCTAGTAAGATGACTCAATAGTATCAAGGATTGGTGGATACAATGCCTTATAATTAATATTGTTGAATTCACACAAGGCATGATAAAGGGTAATGTGGAAACCTAGACTGGAGATAAGATCTATAGTATCAAACAAACTCCAATGAAAGGTTTGTTGTTGAGTCTAAAGAACCTGTTGAGATTGATTCCAAACATATGATCGAGTGAAGAAATAGATGGCAGAATATTCTCGTGCTTGATCTTCTGGTTTCTTCCTAAGTTGAAGCTCTTGAATCTTGTTGAAAAATTCTCGTTTCCACTAAGAGAAAGGAACATACCATTCAAGAAATTGACAATGCAGAGAGGCATGGTTATCAGGATTATTAAAGATCTCATAACTCTTAATGAGGGGGAACATAATTGCATGAGTTTAGAGAACAGAGAGACACCATAAAAGGCAAATTTCTTCCTCATAAAAGGGAGAATCTTTATAGAACTTGAAAAGGATAGACCAAGGTTGATCTATATGAAAAAAATTTCATCGTGAAGGACATTACGGTGGTTGGATAAGATATGCATGAAATGAAATAAATTTGTGATAGCAAAGATTTTTATGGCAATTAGATCTATGAGAGGACAATGAGAAGGGAAAGATTGGTTTTTGGTTACAGGGAGGTGCTGGATAGGACTGACATTTCTTCTAGGATAGGGGACAAGTTTAAGGTGATCTATGGTAAAGACTAGGGGAAGACTCAAAACAAGAGTGAGTAGCTTAGGTTGTTTTGATGGTCGGGAAAGGTAATCCAGAATGAGGTTTTTTTGTCCTTTTATATGCTTAACATTGAAATTGTAACAACTAAACCATTTTGCCCATCTAAGAAGTTTTTAATGTGGAAAAATCTTACCTTTGAATGAAAGCATCTTTGGGAAGGATGAACAGTCCATGATAACTGTAAAGTGATGTCCAATCAGATGAAACTTGAATCTCTTTATGCCATACTTTATAGCTAAGATTTCTTTGAAAGATAATGGCATTTAAATTTTTTAAATTGACTACTTGTATATCCATAGATGTGTTTCACATTGTCTTTTTCTTCAAGTAGCACAACACCCCAATATTTATCACCGGCATCAATCTAGAGGATTTTTTTACCAATGGAGGAAATATGAAGAGGTGGCAAATTTTGAGTGACTACTTTAATCTTTTTGATGGATTGAGTGTGAGTGGCTGACTAGGATAGGGGATCCTTTTTCAAAAGTTGGTTCAAAGGTTTTGCTAAAAAACTATAATAGGGAATGAATTGTCAAATATAATTGGCAATACCAAGAAACTATTTAACATGTTTTTGTGATAGGTGGTTATCAGAAAAGTTAAGGAGTTTAGAGGCTAAGTGGGGCTAAGGTTGATATGTGCCATTGTAAAAATGTATGCCTAGAAAATCAATTTCATCATTGGAAAGAACCATTTTAGAAGGGGATAACATGATTCAATGATCTCTAGTTAAATTGATGATCTATTGATGAGTCTTCTGATGAGAAGAAACATCAGAAGAAAAGATAAAAACATCATCAATATAAATCAAAGCATGATGGAGTAAAGGCTCATAGATGTGAATCATAGATTGCTAAAAGATGGAAGAAGCAACTTTGAGACCAAATGCCATACCAATCGATTGATAATGGAAATCAGGAATACAAAAGGCCATTTTAGGTTGATCAACAAGGTAAATGCCGAGTTGCCAAAAACCTACCTTAAGGTCAAACTTTGAAAAGATGTGGGCATTGTGATGGTAGGAGAATAGTGAAGAGATTTTAGGTAAAGGGCTTTTATTGTCTTTGAGGAAAGGGTTGAGTGGAGTGTAGTTAATGACAATTCTCTTTTTTCCATAAACTTGTTCTTCATGTTTGTTGACATAAAAGGCTTGACAGGCCCAATCTAATTTTGTGGGCTCAATCAACTTTTGGGCTAATAACTGAGCACATTCTTCTTTAGTTAAAGCATAATCATTGGGTGACATTTAAGGATGGGAAGACTTTCTGGGATTAGCATCTTTAGATTTCTTAAAGGGTAATGAAAAACTCAGGAAGATTCCATAAAGGTTTACGGTGTTTGGTGAAGAATTTAGAGTGAGAAAAGGCACAAAGTTAAGTTTCAAGATAGGCTTGGAGGTCTATAAATGGGTTTGGGCTTCAAACAGTAAATAAAGTGTGTTAGGTGGTGTAAGGTTGGAAAAAGTGTTTGAAACAAAGTCCAGTAGGCTGGATGGATAATTTGGGTAAGTGGAACAAAACATCAAATCCAAAAACTAGATCTTTACCAGAAAGATCAGAACCAAGAGTACGAACCCATACATAACAGTCTGGAAACAACTGAATCTTAATTGGCTATTGGTTTTGAGCTTTATAGTGAGTATCTATTGATTAACAGCTTAGGAATGTTAGGTGTAAGGTTTCTAATATTTTGGTGAAAGGATTTTTGGATTGACAATGGTATTGCGAGCACTATTATCAATGAAAGTAATGACTTTGATGGGGTTGGAAAATTTTTTAGGGAAGATGTGAGAAAAAGGCTAATGGAATGGGATGTGATGAAAGTATATCATTAGGGCTAGGTTGAGGAAAAGAACTTGTAGTATGATTGTGATATGAGAAATGTATGTGTTTTGTTGTTGTTAGTTTCAAAAGAGGGGTATTGGAACAAAGGGAAACTAAAAAGGCATTAATGGTAGAAATATCTGATAAAGGATCATCATCAAGGAATTCTTTATCTAATTTATAATCAGAATATTGAATGGCAAAGAGAGTATATGGATTAGCATCATCATCAATGGAGAAGATAGATTCAATATCATCATCTTGAAGATTGATGGGAGATGTTTGTTCGATCTATTGAATAAGCTTTTGTGATTGATTCTTGTTGGGATAGGCTTTTGTAAAATGACCTTTCTTCCCACAGACATAACATCTATTTCCCTTCTGTTTGAACTTCTTACGTCAAAAAAATCTAATCTTCTTGCTTTGTTTAGAAGGAAACACACGTCGCAACTTTTTAAAGAACTAAGATCGCTTGTGAGACTTACAGAAATAGTTTCTTTGGGGAAAACATTAAATTTCCAAATCTGGACATTTGTAAGTAACTTTGAGCTATTAATCTTTTCCTTTCTTCAAAGTGTCTTGGATCAACTTTCAAGAAGTATAAAGCCGATCAAGAGCAATGAGAACCTTTTGATAAATCTTCTTAAGAGAAAGAGAATTAAGTTAAATTCCCTGTTCTCGAATCAGGAACATTGTGCTATTGGATAATGGTTTAGGAATGGAGGATAGAAATCCTTGTTTGGGATTAGGATAATTTGCACCATTAAACATGTAAAAAACATTTGACATTCTTTTATAATGCTCATCAAGATGTTTCTTGAGCAGATAACAACATTTCATCCTGAAATAATCATCATGAGCAGCTTATTCAAAATCACCAAGATTGCCAATGAATTAAGTATGGATTTTTTGGAGGACATAAGCAATAAACTCATAATGAATGAATTATATTTTTGAATATTCATCCATATGAACAAACCAATCACAAAGTCTGCCAATAAACTAAGAAGTAAATTCCACAAATCTTTTATAACAGTGTTTTAGTGTGGGTTGAGTCTATTTTGGGTAATCAAAGAAAAAAAAGAGTTAGATAGTGAAATAATGTCCCTAAAAAAGAACTTAAATGACATTTTTGACCATTTCTTAGACTGCACACCTATGGAAATAGGAAATTTCTGCATTATTAACCCACTTTGCCAACTTGGTCACCTTTTTTAGTTTGTACTCCCATGAAAACTCCCTTGCACGATTGTGTAAGTTAGGAATATGCTTTTTTTGGCACAAATTCGAAACTTGACTAACCCGCTTGATTTGCACACCTGTGCAAATAGGTTTTCATGCCTATGCAATAAAAAATTATTTGTTTTATAGGTTAAAATTGCCAATTTTCTTATCCTACCTGAGTTACACACCCGTGTAAACTAGGTTGTACACCTATGTATAGCGGTTTACACACTGGTGCATAGTGGCTTGCACACCTGTGTAACATGACTGGAAATAGTTTCGGTTGGGAACCCTCAAAGTGGTCAGGCAGTTAATGAAAAAGTTAGTTGTAAGTTTCTAAAGGTTTGTTTTGAGAATCCAACTTGAAAAACTCATTTTTCAGTCATTCTAACGTGAAAAGATCTAGAAATCCAACATCTTATAGTTTATCTAAGTAAGTATAATGAAGGTAATATAAAAAGTCTCCTTTTTTATTTTTATTTTTTGAAACATAAGATTTGTACATATCTATTTAAATGTTATAGGCTTTATCTATTGGTTCATTTATACTTATTTCTTTATTTTTATTATTTCTATTTGGGTTTAGGTTGGGAAAACCTTTTTAAGGGTATTTTGTCATGTGGTAGAAAGAAATAGGATAATTGCACTATTGTCCTTTTTACAATTTATTTTGATTTTATTTCTTTTGGAAAGCTATTTTAAAACCATTTTTAAAGCGTTTGCAGGTCCATTTTTATCCTTTTGGATCCATTTGTTGACAAAGAACATTACTTTAAAAGGAATGAATAATCACTTGCCTACTCCTCATGCATCACCTTATGCACACTCGACATCACTTGATGCACGTACAAAAGTGTAATTTTCTTTTCTTTTAAAATAATTGAGTCAATCATATGTCACTTAATGCATATACGTGCATTACTTAACATACACTTCAAATTTATTTTCTCCTTTTGACTGTCTGTTTTATTTTATTTTGCTTTATTATGTTTTATTTTATTTTCATTTCTATTATTATTATTATTATCATCATCCTCATCATCATCGTCAATAATTATTTTATCGTGAATAACCCTCTCAAGAGTGTAGCAAGGCAAATGCTTGAGGTAAGTCTCTATCTCCCTTTTTTTATTACAAAAAAGGTGTTTTTCGATCACCAAGGGAAAATACCACCAAAACTATTTATATTAAGTAATTTGGGTTTTTATTAATAAAACTAGACTAATGTCCTATTTGTCACACCAAAACTCACACATAAATATCAGCTTTCAATGATGCAAAATATTTTGTATATAATTAAATAACATGGGACATCTTTTAATAAAACTCAGATTGGCAAGTCCCTTTCTTAAAAAGCTCGCAATGATACCCTTTTTGACAAATTTGTATATGAGGACTAATGTTCTCATCAAAAGGATCTGAAGCAAAGTACACAATTTATAAATGTTTATTTAATGGATGATTTTGATTTACCACTTTCCTATAAGCTTGGACGTGCCTTTAATTTATTATATTATGACAGTAGGGCAGGATCCAAACTATTGACATTTAAATTATCAAAAACATCTATACTTATTTACTTGACAATAATTAATAAATCTTTATGAACAATACCTAGTATATTCATGAATGAACAATTCTATTTTAAATTATAAACTCCTAAGTTGGCCAATAACTATTGTCCCCGACTCTAGTCTTTGCATCAAACAAAAAATCACCTACACAAATGAAAGGCTAATATGCTAAACGTAAGACTTATTATAAGCTAAAAGTATAATCATTGCTAAACAACTTATATATATATAAGCAAAGATAATATGAAATAATTAACGGACATTAATGGCTAAAAATATGTAAATCTGCAAATAAAGGAATATAAGTCGATATATAGTAAGTATCCAAGTTCTTCTTAACAAACTTAAAGCCTGAGCATAGTATTGACAAGTCATGACAAAAATAATTAAGAGTAAAATGGTAGCAAGTTTTGTTATTATTGTTTGAGGTAGCAGACAAAGGAATTTTAAATAGGAAATATCAAATAAAAGTGTCATTATCTCAAAATTATGTCATAATAGTTATGAAACAGAAGATACTCTTACTTATCATCAAACATAAAAGATAATAAACTCAAGTATCATACATCAAATCAGAAGGTGTTATAGCACCAATGTTCAGAAGACATCGTTGTGTCACACAAATAGCTACAAAAATTCTCAAACATGCCTAAGTATTTGACAATAGAACTTATGGACCCAATCCTAATTTAGTGGCTTACTTAAAAATGTTTATAAATCTAGTTAGGAAGGATATAAATATATACACTTATACTCCAAAACTATTTAACACAACTAAATGGTTAACATTCTTTGTCACCATAATTCAAGATTGATATACCAATTCTCCATTATTTTTCTACATTAGTCGCAACATTTATATCTTGTCTCACTCACTCACAATATTTACATAATGAGAGAGCAATATAAAATTTTCTTAACATTAACTCTTACAGGTTAGAGACCTATAATAGAATTATACAACTTGAATCATTGTATATACATATCTAGCATTCATAATTCATTTCCCATCATCCATAGTATTAGAATATAATGGCCCAACAGTAATAAGACTTTAAATAACCTCAAATCAATTGTTCATTTACTTTCCTTTTTAATTTAAAGAGAGCAGCCTTACTTCTTCACCTACTCCCTTCCTGTACTTTCACCTTATTCTTGAGCTTACTCTTTTAACTTTGTTACGCCCTAAAATATTTTTTGGTACAAATAGTGCTTATCTGACAGTGAACAAAAAAAATATAATGTTATTGGGTGTGATTATATTAACATTATTGGAACAAATTTCATAAGAACTCTAGAGTTAAATGCTTAAGAGCTAAGGAAATTCTAGGATGGGTGACCTATCGATAAGTTTTATATTTAACAATTATAGAGATAATATGAATTAAATAGAGTCCAGTTGTATAATTTGAGAAGAAATTGAGATCATATAGGTCTCAAAAATAGATAGTAAAGAATTTTGCCGATACAGTTACTTTTGTTGACCATAAGTTTGATCGGACTCAAAAATTTTCCACAGACCTTTGGAAATTATTTTGATCACATAAATGTATTAGAAATAACATACATGAACTTTTGGACGTGAAAAATAATTTTTCTAATAGATTTAAATTTTTGGGCTTCGAATTGGTGAATTTTCCTATCGCAGTTAGAACTATGTTGAAACAATGTTAGAATGACCTAAAATTTTAGACACATCTTACAAGATATATTTTATCACTTTGGGAAGATTTTTAGAAAATTCTAATGAGGGGAACACTAGAACTTGAAAAATAATGAAAACATAAGTTAAGTTAGTTACTAGGGTATGGGTCATTTTTTACTTGTTCAATGGCATAAATATCATAAAAAATGGGCCATGATCACCTACACCCATTATTTATGCATGAAAAATTATAGAAATGCATGTGAGATTGACAAGTGGCTTAAAAATAAGCCATTATATCAAATAGTAAATGAGTAAATCTTATCCCTTCATTTGGTGCACTAGAGGATAAATTATAGAAGTGTAGAATTCCCTACAAAACTCCCCAAAATACAGTCATTCTCCCCTTTTCTTCCTTGAAAATCTAATCCATCATAGTCCTAAGCTCTCTACCACTTTTCTTTTTTTTTTCTTTCGATTCTCACCATATTTCAAGCTTAAATTTCACTTATATATACTACAAAATGAACCTTTTCAACATAGCATTAAGATTGCAGCAAAAGGAAGCTTGGAAAGTATAAAATTCTAGTGAGAGAAAGTTAACCTAAATAGGTAAATTCATAAGTTTTTGTTAGAATTAAGTAGGAGTTTTGGTAGTGAATTATAGAGAATCATTAGTAGAATAATTTATGAGTATTTATATGTTGAAATTAATGATAAAAACTCACCATTTCTTCCTCCATCAATTTGGCCTAAAGGAGAAATTCAAGGTGAGAGAAGGACCAAGAAGGAAAAATGTAAGAAAAAAGGAGAATAACTTATTTCAAACCATTTTGAGGTTAATGGATATAAAACTACACTTAATTTCATTTATTTCCTTTGAAATTTACATAAATTTACGTTATATCAACATGGAAACTTAGGTAAAATTGTGAAATAATTTAAAATATCATGAGAAAATGATGAAATAACATGAAATAAATGATTATTGATGAAGAAAATAATCAAAAGGACATGTATCATTATAAGGCCGTATGGTACTCTATAGAGTATTAAGTGATATCTTGATAATTTATTGACTACTTAACATGAAATAAGCATTTTAATGATGAATAAACTTGGTGTGATTTATTAGGACTCAAGATTTATTTTGGATATAATGTTATGTAAATGGACATAGTGATGTTCATTTATGTATCAAATAGGCATTGGTAAAATTTGGATATGCATTTTTATATAAAAACATGAAATGATCATGGAAACATATCAGACATGATAATGCATGAAAAATTATAATGTATGCATATGAATATAACTTAGCCAAATGGTACACATTGTGAAATTTGCATGATTTCATGAAATTTGGACAATGATATTCATATTTATTATGAATATATCCATGATGAGTATAAATGAATGAGAAATGAGCAAATGAGAAACG
The DNA here is from genome assembly GCA_037975025.1 of Excoecaria agallocha. Lineage (NCBI taxonomy): Eukaryota > Viridiplantae > Streptophyta > Magnoliopsida > Malpighiales > Euphorbiaceae > Excoecaria > Excoecaria agallocha. Next base: position 24,727,059 of record CM075815.1, read on the forward strand.
TTACATAGTGTGAATTGTATGAAAAGTTATGTAAAAATATGGCACAGTATGAGTTTAAGTAATTGCCCTTAGTATATAGTAGTTAATTTAGGATTTTAAAATATAATACCTAGCCATAGGGATAAATAATGCAGTACAATAATGAGTTGATCAAGATTGATGAACACATTAGATTTATGGTTGAGGAGTTGACACCCCAAATGATCCCTCAACTTACATTAAATTAATGGTTGAGGAGTTGATCACCCCAAGTGATCCCTCAACTCACATTAGAATAACGATTAAGGAGTTAATCACCCTAAGTGATCCGTCAACTCATATTAGATTCACAATTAAGGAGTTGATCAGCCCAAGTAATCCCTCAACACATTTTAGAGGAGTTAGTCACTCTATAGGGCCCCTCTAGTTTATTTAGGACCATTGGATTCCTTATATTGCATAACTGATTCTAGGGTTTCCACTAAGCACTACTAGGGCTAAAAATGTAATTATGCAAAAAAAGGACTAAATGGTAAATTATGTATAAAGAAATGTCAAATATATGATAAAATGGTAAATACGGTGAAAAACATAGTTAAGCGATTAGAAAGGAGAAAAAATGTAATTATGCAAGAAATTAGGGGTAAAAATGTTAATTGATTTTAACAATGTGATTAATAAAATTAAAATAGTCAAAAGGGTAAAAGTGTAATCTAGTAAAAGTTTTAAGGACTAAACTATAATTTGCCACTACGTAAAGAAATATCGGGACTAAAATGTAAATTTTGGGGTTAAAATGAAATAAAAACTGAAGCAAAGCAGGAAGGATAAAATTTATGTGGGAAATGGCATAATATGTGTTAAAAAGAAAGTTTAAGGACTAAATTGTAATTTTCCACTATAACTAAGAAACAAAGTGAGGAAAAGACAGAAATAAGCAACAGTAACAATTAAGTGGTAAATTAGGGAATTGAGGAAATAACTTTAAGTTGAAACATGATAACTTATAAATAAGGGTAAAATGGTAATTCTGCAAGATGTAATTTATATGAATGAAATTGTGTAGTGATAACTATGAAATATAATCTATACTATTAGTGTGTTTAAGATGATGTTTTAGTGCTGATTTGGTTAATTGCGTGTTTAATTTTATAGGTTTTGATTTATGTAAGTTTAATCACATTTTCGTGTTTTTAGGTGCTTAACGTAAAAAAGAAGGAAGTTTCTTGGAGGAAAAAGGAAATTTGAGCAATTTAGGAGGTTGGAAGAAGAAACCCACATTAGAGTCTAGGAACTTTTCCCTAGGTGGAGGGGCATTTTCCCTATACCGAGGAGATTGTCACTTTACCGAAGGGATTTCGCCCTCTACCTAGGAAAGTTGTTGTAAACACGATGAAACTCTATTTTCGTCTGGAATATGAAGTTAAAAGGTAATTAATTTCTTCACTTCAAGGTATATAAGGAAGCAAAATACTAGAATTAAAGGAGAGTTTTGGGGAGAGATGAATTTTCTTTAGTTTTAGACCTAGTTTAATTTAGTAAATTGTACAACAGTTTTTTAGACATAGTTTAGTTTTCTTGTCTTCTTAGTTTTAAATTCTCTAAAAGATTCAAGCTTTCTATTGTTGTTCTAAGAAGATATCAAGAGCAAGTTTGAAGTTTCACGAGTATTGTATCTATTTATTTTAGTTTTTCGTTCGTTTTAATCATGAATGGTAAGTAATTATTTACTTTTACTAAGAGAAACTTGAACCCTTAGAATTTTATTGTAATGACTTTAATATGAGCATAATTTTAATGAAAGTGTGTTATTTCTTAATTCTTGGGCTGAATCTTATCTTTGGTTATGGTTGGATTGATGCTTGACGTATCGAGTAGATGGCTAATTGTTAATTTAATATTTGATTAATGATTTGCATGTTTTTAGGTTATTTCACTCTTATTGATGTATTGTTGCTGCAACACCCTTAACCTATACTTGGCTATATCACTTTATCATGTACCATTAAACATTCTTCTAATATACTATTAAATCGTTAAAAATACTATACATATATCTTATAAGATAACTTAATCTATAATATCTAAAACTTAACAATTATAAAAACTTTACTTACAAGAGAGTATCTTATAACATTACTAGATTTACATATAAAAAAATATCTTTAGAATTTCAAAATTTCCATCACAATTAAAATATTGAGAATTATGTACTTTTTGTTTCTCTCTCTTGTGTTGGCTGATCTGCTGCAAATATGAACCCTCAGAAGAAAGTCCTATCTTTGCAATCAAAATGGATAAAAAACCCATGCTAAACTATAAAGCTTGGTGGGGATCGTAAAGCATGATGAACGATCACTCATAGTGATCATTAATAAGTGATAAGTGTTAATTATACTATGTTTTTAGTGTATTTTTATATGTCTAATGGAGTCAATTTAGTGTTAATTTAGTTGGTTTTTTGTTTAATTATTTAGTTTATGTGTTTTTTAGGAATAATTGTTAATTTTAATGTTTTTCAAGGCAAATTGAAGGGAAAAGGGTCTAAAGTACAAAAATGAGAAAGTTAGAGGTAGAATTTGAATTAAGGATTATTATGGCTTTCATTCATGGAAGGCAACAATGAATCACTCGGCTGAGTGATTCCCTCACTCGGCTGAGTGATTTCGCACTCTCTAGAGTGAAATTGGCACTCAACCGAGTGAAGTTACGTGAATTATAGTAGAAAATCACTATCCCGAGCACAAAGTCCACTCTCCCAAGCACAATGGTCACTCTCCCAAGTATAAGACTCACACCCCCAAGCAAATGTCCTAATTAGGCAATTAAAGTGTTCTTATTTCAATTAAATGCGAATTCTTCCAAGATAGGAAATCACATGAGGCGTAAACTCTTCTCTACGAGGCTATAAAAGAGCTAAAGACATCAAGATTGAAAAAACACCTTTTACCTTGTGAATTTTCCTTTCATTATTATACATTAGCTTAGGTTTAATTTTTTAAGATACAAACACTTTGAGTTTAGAAGTCTGTCTTGGAGTTCTACAGAATTGTCAAGCGAGTTTCTTGCTTCTATGAGTTTGTATCAACTTTATTTACTTTGTTTGGTTTTTAATATAAAGTGCGAGTAGTTTTTTTACTTTTGCTAAATGACACTTGAATCCTTAATCTTGTATTATAATGACTTAATTTTGTTTAATGTGATACAAGTTGATTATTTCTTGGTTTTGTGCAATCTCTTACCTTTGGTTATCTATAATTTGATTGTTAACTCATTTGAATTAATATCTGATGATTGTTTTATGTATAATTATTGGTTTGCATGTTCTTAGGTTAATTTATTGGTGTTAGTGCATGCTTATGCACTGAGTTAAGGTACAATGGTGTATTGGTCATAATAAATTAAGATTAAGAAAAGTTAACATCATGAATAGATGAAAGTTAAATTTACTTGCAAAAGAATTTAATAGACATCTAGGAGGTTAAAATCAGATCTTTATTCTAAGTGTTGAATAATTCTAAAAAGGATTGGTTTAATGCTAAAGAATGATAATCTTGATTTAAGTTATATTGCCTTATTCATCTGATTTCTTCATAATTACTTATGTTCCCTTTTTATTAAGTCATCACAATATAAGATTAAAGTGGATAGTCCTTTAGCAGAAGTTGCCTTTAGTGTTGAATTTTACCAACTTTAATTGATTACTTTGTTTACTTTTAATTTTAATTACTTAAGTTTTAGTTATTAATTCGTTCATCATCATCGCAAACTTGGGATTTCTTTTATTCATTGCACACAATATTCACCGTAAAATTTGAAATAGGTTGCATTTATCATAGTTTCCCTTGGGTACTATATTTGGGGTCTTAATTTATATTTTCCTATATTATTAGCCTATCTAGTACACTTGCTAGACACTAGTCAAGTTTCTGACGCGGTTGTCGAGGAAACATTAGCATTTGTTTTTAGATTTGAAAGTGAATTTTGTGTGTCTTTCTTCTTCTTACTTCTTCTTCATTCTTTATTAATTTTATTCTTTTATTCTTTATAGGTGTCAATAGTTTATGATAAGAGGTGAGCCAATTTTGCCTATTGACCCTGAAATTGAGATGACATTCCATAGGATTAGGAGGTTAAGGCAAAGAGGGATGAATTTAGAGGAGCAAGATCTGAATAACCTTAACAACCTTAATAACCATCCTCTCAGCAACCCACCAATGGATGATCCACTCCCTAGGATAGAAGGGCATGTTAACTAATTAAGCTCAAGGGCATGGGTTTAGGCTTGGAACCATTAGAGATTATGCCATACCTAGGTGGAATAAGGATCATAGAACTATCTGGATACCTCACAATAAACATTTTGAGATAAAATCGGCCACCATAACCATGGTCCAAAAGAATTAGTTCTCTAGATCAGAAATAGAGGACCCAGCTCAACATTTAGACATCTTCTTAGAAATCAGTAATACAGTTTAAATACCTAATGTGTCTATGGATGCCATTAGATTTAAGCTATTCCCGTTTACTCTCATTGGTAAGGCAAGGGACTAGTTGCCAATGCTACTAAACCAATCAATTCAATCATGGTAACAAATGCATGAAAAATTCTTATGCTGTTTCTTTTCACCTACCAAAACTACTAGTATTAGGAATAACATCCATAATTTCCACCAATTATATGAGGAACAATTCCATGAGGCTTGGGAAAGATTCAGGAGACTCCTAAAAAGTTGTCCACACCATGAACTTGTTATTCATTAATGTCTATTTTCTATGCAGGTGTTAATCAATCTACAAGATCTCTCCTAGATGCAGCTTTAAATGGAAGTTTCATGAACAAAATCCCTAAAAAAGCTTTCTTACTCCTAGATGAGATGACAGCCAATGATGCTCAATGGAAAAGAGTAAGGACCACACAAGAAAAGCAAGCTGTACATAGTGTGGATGAGGTAGCCATGCTAAGAGCATAACTAGATGTGTTGACAAAGCAAGTAAGTGGTTTGCAAGCTAAAATTGTGTCATCTTTATCTTATGTTGAATCACATGTAGCATATGAGATTGAGAATGAGAAGAATGTAGGAACATTAGTAAAGGAAGTAAATGTATTAAATCCTTATAGCAACACTTATAATCTTGGGTGGAGAAATCACCCTAATATTTTCATAGAGAGAAGTGAATAATGCATCTTCATCTAGTGATCAACCTAGGGCTACATTTAACCAAAATTTAATCTCCTATAGCAATAGCCACCTGCCTAACCTAGCATCTACATATCAACCCCCAGGTTTTCAAGCTAGACCTCAACCTACATAGGATAAAAAGCCCAATTTAGGGGAAATGTTTGCCAATTTTATGAGTGTTCAAACTAATTTCATGGCTAATTAGGATGCTAAATGGAAATCACAAGAAATTAGGATGAGAAATCAAGGTGCTTCTATTAGAAATCTAGAAAATCAAATAGGGCAACTTGATAACTCTATCTCAAATAGGACACATGGCACTTTTCCATCTAATGTGGACAGGAATCTAAAGGAGGAGACCAAGACAATTACGTTAAGAAAATGAAAAGAGGTGAAGGAAGCTAAAAATGGCAAGCACTCTTTAGGTTTGATAGAACCGACACTGAAGGTAAGTATTTCTGAACCAAATAATAAAAAATCACCTGTTGTTGAGAAGAGCAATGGTAAGGAGAAATTGGTTTCTACTATGCTTAATGAGTCTAAATTACCTTACCCATCTCTAGCTAGAAAGGAAAAGCATAATGACCAGTTAACTAGATTTTTAGACATGTTTAAAAAGTTGCATGTGAATTTACCATTTACTAAAGCTTTGTTACATATGCCTAAATATGCTAAGTTTATGAAAGAATTATGTTCTAATAAGAAAAAGCTGGAGGGTATAGTGCAATCTTAATGAACAAAATCCCTAAAAAACTAGAAGATCCTGGTAGTTTCACATTACCATGCGAATTAGGGGGGAATTTTGTTGGACATGCAATATGTGATTTGGGTGCCAATATTAATTTAATGCCCTATTCAATTTGCAATAAATTAAATTTAGGTGACATCAAGGAAACCTAAATGACACTGTAATTGGCAAATTGATTGGTAAAGAGACCTAAGGGTATTATTAAGAATTTATTAGTGAAATATGAAAACTTTATATTCCTAGTTGATTTTGTAGTCATGGATATAGAGGAGGATCAAAAGGTACCTTTGATAGTAGGAAGGCAATTCTTGAATACTGCAAAGGCTTTAATTGATGTACATGGATAGATAGTTACCTTAAGATTCAATGAGGAAGAAATGGTTTTTAATGTGAATAAAGTAATGAAGCATCCTTCCTATGATTTTAAAGAGTTTGATTACTTCATAGATGGTATTCAAGAATGTGTAGAGAATAAGCAAGAGGAAATTTTACTGAATGATGAGCTTAAGAATTGTTTAATAAATCCAAGGGATGAAGAGGAAATGGAAAAGACAGAAAAAGAACTAATAAAGGTGTTGGAAAAAGAACATAGAGAGGAAGGACTAAAGAAGGATGAACCATCCCCTCCTAAGGGAGATTCTAAACTCCAAACTCTTCCCTCTCATTTAAAATATATATTTTTGGAAAATAATGCAAAACTAGTAATCATATCTTCACTTTTGATAGGTTTAGAAGAAAAATTGCTTATTGAAGTATTGAGAAAGTATAAAGGAGCCATAGGTTGGGAGACATTCGATTTAAAAAGAATTAGCCCCAATTATTGTGCGCATCAAATCCCTATGGAGAATAATTTCAAACCGGTGGTATAATCACAAAGGAGACTGAATCAAGCTATGCAAGAAGTGGTGAAAAAGGAGGTACTAAAACTACTCGATGCAAGTATTATTTTTCCCATTTCTAATAGTAGTTGAGTTCGTCCGGTCCAATGTGTACCTTAAAGGGGGGATAACTATAGTAATCAATGAAAATAATGAACTTATCCCAACACACACAGTGACATGATGGATAATATGTATAGACTATAGGAGATTGAACAATGCAACTTGAAAAGATCACTTTCCTTTACCTTTTACTAACCAAATGCTAGAGATATTGGCAGGAAATAAGTTTTACTATTTTTTAAATCGCTATTTGGGATATATACAAATTCCTATTGCCCCAGAGGACCAAGAAATGACCACATTCACTTGTCCCTATGGTACATTTTCATATAGGAGAATGCCATTTGGTCTTTACAATGCCCTTGCTACATTTCAAAAATGCATTATGGCTATTTTTCATGATTTTATTGAGAAATTCATGGAGGCCTTTATGGATGATTTTACCCTATATGGCTGCGAAATTTTGAGTTGTGTTTATCTAATCTTGCATTGATCTTAGAAAGGTGTCAAGAAAAAAATTTTGTTCTTAATTAGGAAAAATGCCACTTTATGGTAAGAGAAGGGATAGTGTTAGGCCATAAGATATCCGAGTAAGGGATTGAGGTGGATAAAGCTAAAATTGATGTTATTGATAAATTACCTCCCCTGACTAATGTTAAAGGTATTAGAAGTTTTTTTGGTCACGCTAGTTTCTATCATTGATTCATTAAGGACTTTTCTAAAATTGTTAAACCACTTTCTAATTTTTTTGATAAAAGATATTGCATTTAGCTTTGATGATAAGTGTTTGTAGGCATTTAACACGTTTAAGCACCGGTCATAACATCACCAGATTGGAGCTTACCATTTGAGATCATGTATGATGCTAGTGACTATGCAGTGGGAGTGATTTTAGGCCAGTAAAGGAAGAAAGTCCTTTATACAATCTATTATGCAAGTCATACTCTCACTAGGGATCAAGTTAATTATACAACCACCGAGAAGGAATTATTAGCAATTATGTTTTCTTTTGAAAAATTCAAACCCTATCTCCTTAGATCTAAGGTCACTGTGTGGTCAGATCATAGGCATTGAGGCACCTTTTCGCAAAGAAGGATTCCAAACCAAGACTCATTAGATGGGTTTTGCTTTTGCAAGAATTTAATGTGGAAATTAAGGATAAGAAAGGAGCTAAAAATTTTGTGGCAGACCATTTATTGAGATTGGATAAAGATAATATTGAAAAGGGGGAAATTTCTAACTTATTTCCCGATGAACGTATATGTGCTATTTAGGTTTGTGAAAATTCAATTCCTTGGTATGCTAATATAGCTAATTTTCATGCAGGAGGATACCTTCCAAAAGACTTTACTTGGCAATAAAAGAAAAAGCTTCAAATAAGTGCAAGACATTATCTTTGGGATGACCCATATTTAATCAAAATTTGCCAAGATCAAATGCTTTGATATGTTGCAGATGAAGAACAAGAAGATATAATGAAGCAATGTCATGGAGGAGAAGTGTGAGGTCACCATGGAACAAACCGCACGGTACAAAAAATTCTTCTGAAACACTCTAATCTAGTATATCTATCATATATTATGATATATATTTAAGTCATGTTATATTAGGTTATTAACCCGATTAATATCTACATGCAGTCATATCACGTGATCCATCTAATCAATCAACCTGTATATTAGTTAGGTGCTTCTCACATCTTTAATGTACTTTTTAATTACATAATCATAGTGACTCATTATGCAACCCATTATCTTAATCATGGTAGATTCAACTATGTTGGTCTATTCACTATCATGCCTAACATTCAGGATTCCAACACATAAGAATATAGTCATTCTAGCTCCCATATGTATGCATATACTAGCATTCTCACTATGAACTTATTACAACATTATCCTCCCTATGACATACATATACTATATAACCTTTATTCTAGCTCCTATATGCATGCATATACTAGCATTCTCACTATGAGCTTATTACAACATTATCCTCCTTATGACATACATATATTATATAACCTTTATACATATTAAACATGTAAGAAACTTATACAAAATTAATCAAAATCCCTACATCAACTTCTATAGACTGGTGTTGGCCTATCCTGATGCAAAGAACGTTCCTGTGCAAAAGCCTTGACTACAAAATCTATATGGATCAAAATAACCCATGCTAAGCTATATAGATTAGTAGGGATAATAACTATAGAAGACAAATGCTCACAGTGATTGTCAGATTCATTAAATCATACATAATTTCAAATAATTTAAAGTAACATATAAATAATAAGCATATGGTAAAAATATAATGATTTTAATCAACAATGTATTCCTACATTCCAAATTGTCTCCATAAATTCAACATTTCATAAATTATTCTATACTTATATAAATTGGCAAAAGAATATAATACATTAGAAAACTCAGTTAAACATGTTATTCCATAAATCACATGCCTTGTTATACAGTAACTGACTATGATGTATTTATACTGTAACATAGCCTCCTTAAGTTCTAAAGGTGGATAACGAGATTGGTGAAAACCCGAGGCTATTAAAGCAGTGGATATTCAAGGATATCAAAATTATAGACCCAAATGGGGTTGAAAGCATGGTGGACCAATCAAATGGACCCAAATGGGTCAATTAACAACCCAAATGGCTGTTTGTGAACCAATAGGATCAATTGTACTTTAGACCTTAATAGGTTGACTGTGGTAGCTACAATATCCCTATAGGTGCCTATCCATCCACAATTGAACTCTAATTACAGGCAATACTCTATTAATTTTCTTTTCATATATCATGCTTGCACTCAACTAGTCAATTTGCTCATGTATAACCATAGAATACACACATTATTGCCATGATTATGTATGCAAGGTTCATATAATGCTTTGTATACGTTATTAATCATGCTATCATTAGATATCACATTTTAACATTATCATACTATGATAATCATGTAATGTATCATACCTGTTCAAGTGCTCATCATAAAACATGCCTTGCTATAATAACTTTGCATTATAGCACATCATATGGATATGGTCAAGTAAATAGATTCATAAGAAAAAGTGTATGTATATATACACACATATATATACACACATGTATTCATATAGGCATATAGCAATACAAGTACTAACTATTGAGCATATGTCATCACATTATGTACTTTAGCATGTCATCAATAAGGCACTACATGTGAATATGATCATACTAATGTATTTCTTTATTACATAGTATAAGTACATGTTGAAATACACATTTAGTCTTAATAGGAGTATATACATATAAATAATTTTTCATATAACAAGCAAGTATTTAAGTTCAATCTCATATGCATATTTGTTATAATGATCAACAATCTTTACTTAAGTACATATGTGAACATGTATATATATATATATGGGGACTTTTATCAATAATCATATCACATGCTATATTCAATCCAATATGTTATCATATAAACACCTATTTAACATAACTATATTTAAACCAAATATAGAAACCAAATTAAAATTCTGCCTACACAAATTTACACAGGGGTAGCATTCTGGATCCAACTTAGGTGCCCTTTTTGGTTTAGCAAATATTATTTCTAGGCCAAGTGACCTTCTACAAATTCATTTCTCTATGCGTCCAATTTCTAAAATAGCACAATTCATCACAATATCACATCTATAATTTGAGATAATCAAGAAACACCATAGCCTGTTCATAAATTCAAAAACAATTATGGTAACCATTTCTAAAATTTATAGAATAAAATGGCCAATGAATCAGCCAAACTATTCTGAAACAAAATTATGCTTCTAGGTATCTAGTTTACCCAAAATTTTACAGTATCGCATTTTGACTCCCCTACTAAGATGTATACTAGAAATACCATAATCTGTTCCTTAATAGTGTAACAAGTTTTCAAGAATTTAAAGCTAACATTAGACATTCATACAAAAAGAATTAAACATTCCTTCCATCATATAAAATGTTCATTTAGTCAGCTCAGTCCAACAAACTGGAGTTCTACATTTTCTGCCATACAAAGCCTCATATAGTGCCATTTGAATACTCTTCTAATAAATTTTTCTGTAGGCAAATTCAATTAAGGCCACATATTTATCCCAACGTTCAAAAAACTACAAAGTACATCCCCTCATCATATCTTTTAGAACCTGAATAACCCTTTCAAATTATCCATCCATTTAGGGATGAAAAGCTATACTGTACTTGACTGTGCTCCTAATGCCTGCTGTAGACTTTCCCAAACTCTCGATGTATACCTTGGATCTCGATAAAAAAATATGGATACTGGTATACCATGTTACTGTACAATCTCATTCACATAAAATTCTAGAAGCTTATTTATAGAATAATCTGTTCGAATTGGTATAAAGTGAGCTGCTTTTGTTAACTTATCCACTATTACCCAGACAACATCATATTTTAAATGAGTAAGAGGCAAATCAGTAACAAAATTCATAGTAATGTCTTCCCACTTCCACTGTGGAACCAGAATGGGATTCAAGAGACCTGAAGGAAACTGACGTTCTGCTTTCACTTGCTAACATGTTAAACATTTATAAACATATTCAACAATATCCTTCTTCATGCTAGGCCACAAGTAAAACTGTTTCAACTCTTGATACATCTTGTTCCTGCTTGGATGTATAGTAAATGTTGTATTATACACTTCATGCAATAGTACCCTTTTCACTTCTTTGTAATCAGGAACACACAGCCTGTTATTGTAGTATACACCATCATCTTCTTTTACTGAAAAATCTGATTGATCTCCTTCATAAACCACTTTCACAATCTGTTGCAACTTTTCATCATCCTTCTAAGCATCTATCACTATCTACCAAAGTAAGGGCCTAGCTTTAAGCTATGCAAGTAATGCACCATCCGATGAAAATTTCTATCTGCATTACTTGAACATCAATGCTGCCATTATCTTATGACTCAAGGCATCAACAACCACATTTGCTTTTCCTGGATGGTAGTCAACTATACAATCATAATCCTTGAATAATTTCAACCACTTTCTCTGCCTCAAATTATGTTCTTTCTAAGTAAGCAAGTATTTGAGGCTTTTATGATCTGTATAACTTTTGCATTTTTCACCATACAAGTAGTGCCGCCAAATCTTCAAAGCAAAAACCACTGCTATCAATTCTAGGTCATGAGTTAGGTAATTCTTCTCATGTGATTTTAAATATCTAGATACATAAGCTACTACTTTACTCTATTGTATTAATACACATCCCAATCCATTCTTGGAGGCATCACTGTACATTGCATACTCTTTCCCTAACACTAGTTGAGTTAACACTGGAGCTTCAATCAACATTTTCTTCAACTGATCAAAGCTTGCTTAAGAATGATAAAACTACTCAAACTTAATATTCTTCCTTAATAGCTTAGTGAGTGGTGGAGCAATGACAGAAAAACCTTTCACAAAACGACGATAGTAACCTGCCAACCTGAGAAAATGTCTTACTTCATATACATTCTTAGGTGGTTTCCAATTAACAATTGCTTCAATTTTATTTAGATCAACCCAAACACCTTCAGCAGATACAACATAACCTAGGAAAGAAACTTCCTTAAGCCAAAAGTCACATTTACTCAACTTGGCATACAACTGATTTTCTTTCAATATTTGCAACACAATCCTTAGATGTTCAGCATGCTCAGCTTCATTTCTAGAGTAAACCAATATGTCATCAATAAACATTACATTAAACTGATCCAAGTAGGATCTAAATACCCTATTCATAAGATCCATGAATGCAGCAGGTGCATTTGTTAACCCAAATGGCAATTCATAATGCCCATAATGGGTTCTAAATGAAATTTTGGGAACATCCCCATCTTTAACGTTGAGCTGATAATATCTTGATCGCAAGTCTATCTTTGAAAACACACCGACACCACTTAACTAATCAAATAAATCCTTAATTCGAGGCAAAGGATATTTGTTCTTCACTATCACTTTATTCAACTTCGTATAATCAATACACATTATCATCGATCTGTCCTTCTTCTTAACAAATAAGACTGGAGCACCCCAAGGTGACACACTAGGTATGATAAAGCCTTTGTCTAACAATTCCTATAATTGAACCTTTAGCTCTTTTATTTTTGATGGAGCCATTCTGTATGGTGACCTAGGGATCAGGGCTGAACCAGGTAATAGATCAATAGACAACTCAACCTCTTTCTGGAGGAAGACCAGGCAATTCCTTAGGAAATACTTCTGGAAATTCATTCATAATAGGTATATTCTCAAGCTTCAATGTATCTCTTTTTGAGTCAAGGACTAAAGCTAAAAATGCTTCACATCCTTTTCTAAGACAACGTCTAGCTTGTATTGCTGATATAACATTAGTCAATAGCTTAGAGCAGTTGCCTTCAACTACCACTTCTTTTCCTTCATCATCCTTAAGAGTTACTATTTTTATTTCACAATTCACCACTATATGATGTTTGGATAACCAATCCATTCCCAAAATTACATCAAACTCTTGAAAAGGCAACACAATCAAATCTGCTGAAAAGTCTCTCCCCTAAACTACTATAGGACAATCTTTACATATTTTATTAACACTTACACTATATCACAATGGACTAGTCACACATACATCAAATTCTAACTATTGTATTTTAGAAATATCATTACCCAAATCCCCAATACAAATATATAAATGAGTTGAGCCAGGATCAATAAGTGCATGTATGTCATAATTATAGAGAAAAAAAGTATAACTATAACTTCTAAAGCAATCTTTTCCTCTCGAGCCTTCATTGCATAAGCCCGACTAGAAACCATTTGAGCAAAAGGTCTATCAACTATTTTTGACACATTCTAGGATTGGGATCCATGATGATTTGATCTACCCCTTCCTCTGCCTCTTCCTCTTCCAGATAGGGGTGCATTAAAAGCTCTCCTGCTACCATGTTGCTTAAAACCGTTGTCCAATTTCAAAGGATAATTAGCAATAAAATGGTCAGTACGGCCACATATAAAGCATTCTCCAGCCAGTTTCCTATATTTACCCTAATAATACTTAGACCAATGTGGCCATTTAGGTGCTTGACCCCCACTCTATCTTCTTGAAGCATCCTTCTCAGATTTAAACTTAGAGGAGGATTCTTGTTTCTTCCCTTTGTTAAAAGAACTCAAAATAGACTCTGCAGGCTGACCTCCTTAAGCTCCTTTAAATCTCCTCCTAGTGGAAGATCCTCCTCTATACCCACTTCTTTTGTGCTTCCTCGCTCTTTTAGTTATCTCATACTTCTCAACTTTTATGGCGGTTATAACAAGTTGATTAAAATCCACCACATTTAGAGATGTAAATACGAACAAATTTTCTTTGATTCGATTATTTATCCCATCTTCAAAATGTTTGCAATTAAAAACTCCTGTCAATATCTCCGTAGGAACATACTTGCACAAACGACTAAATTTTTTTTCATACTCAACCACAGATAAAACTTTTTGTCTCAAATTCAAAAACTACTTCAATTTATCCTCTTTATATGCCTCAGTAACATATTTCTTTCTGAACTCTGCTTTAAAGAATTCCCAGGTAAGTGGATTAGGTAGCTGAGGTTGCCTTAATACTAACTTCCACCAATCATAAGCCATGCCTTGAAGTAAGGACACAGCACAAGATACCTTGTAATTAGCAGGGTAGTTAATTTCATCAAATATCCTCTCTAGCTTTTCCAACTAGAACTTAGCTTCTTCAAATTGTTCTAAATTAGTGCTTATAAATTCTTGTACCCCATGCTCCCTAATTTCAGATATTGGAGCTTTGGATATAGTCATTTTTTATAGAATCTGGGCCATATCCTGAGAAATTTTTAACAAGGCTTCTCTAGGAACAGTAGTAGGAATTTCATTTTGAAGGGATAATGAAGTCACTCGATTTGAAGGATTTGATCTAACTGGCAAATTGCTTTCAGCCGATTCCTCAATAGCATCCCTAGAGGAATTCTCAATCTTTAATTTATAAAAAAATAGGAACTTCTGCATTAGACCAACATGATACTATTTCATTTTATAGAATACTATAATCATTTTGCCTAGAAAATAGTAAACCTAGGCTCCAATACCAAATTGAAACGCCCTAATCTAGTATCTCTATCATATATTATGATATATATTTAAGTCATGTTATGTTAGGTTATTAACCCAATTAACATCTACATGCATTCATATCACCTGATCCATCTAATCAATCAACCTGTATATTAGTTAGGTGCTTCTCACATCTTTAATGTACATTTTAATTACATAGGCATAGTGACTCATTATGCAACCCATTATCTTAATCATGCTATATTTAACTATCTTGGTCTATTCACTATGATCCATTGCATTCAGCATTCCAACATATAAAAATATAATTATTCTAGCTCCTACATGCATGCAAATACTAGCATTCTCACTATGAGCTTATTACAACATTATCCTTCCTATGACATACATATATTATATAACCTTTATACATATTAAACATGTAAGGAACTTAAAAAAAATTAATCAAAATCCCTCTATCAGATTTTATAGACTGGTGTTGGCCTGTCCTGATGTAGAGAACGTTCCTGTGCAAAAGCCTTGACTACAGAACCTACACGGATCAAAATAACTCGTGCTAAGCTATACAGCTTAGTGGGGATAATAACTATGGAAGACAACAACTCACAGTGATTATCAGATTCATTAAATCATACATAATTTCAAATGATTTAAAGTAACATATAAACAATAATCATATTGCAAAAATATAATGATTTTAATCAACAATGTATTCCTATATTCCAAGTAGTCTCCACAAATTCAATATTTCATAAAATGTTATGTACTTATATAAATAGGAAAAAGAATATAATACATGCATTAGAAAACTCATTTAAACATGTTATTCGATAAATCACATGCCTTGTTATACTGTAACTGACTATGATGTATTTATACTGTAGCATAGCCTGCCTAAGTTTTAAAGGTGGATAACGGGATCGGTGGATATCCGAGGATATTAGAACGGTGGATATCCAAGGATATCAAAATTATAGACCCAAACGGGGTTGATTGTGCGGTAGACCAGTCGAATGGACCCAAACGGGTCAATTAACAACCCAAATGGCTGTTCATGATCCAACAGGATCAACTCTACTTTAGACCTAAACAGGTCGATAATGGCAGTTGTAATATCCCTATAGGCACCTATCTATCCATAATTGAACTCTAGTTACAGGCAATACTCTATTTAATTCTCTTTTTATATACCATGCTTGCACTCAACTAGTCAATTTGCTCATGTATAACCATAGAATGGACACATTATTGCCATGGCATAATTATGTATGCAAGGTTCATATAATGTTTCACATACTTCATTAATCATGCTATCATCAGATATCTCATTTTAACATGATCATACTATTACAATCACATAATATATCATACCTATTCGAGGCTCATCACAAAACATGCCTTATTATAAGAACTTTGCATTATAGCATATCATATGGATGTGATCAAGTAAAAATATTCATAACCACAAGTATATATACACACACACACACATACACATGTATTCATATAGGCATATAACAATACAAGTACTAACCATTGAGCATAAGCCATCACATTATGTACTTAAGCATGTCATCAATAAGGCACTACATGTGAACATAATCATACTAACGTATTTCTTTATTTCATAGTATAAGTGTATGTTGAAATACACATTTACTCTTAATAGGAGTACATACATATAAATAATTTTGCATATAACAAGCAAGTATTTAAGTTCAATCTCATATGCATATTTGTTATAAAGATCAACAATCTTTACTTAAGTACATATGTGAACATGTATATATACATAAACGGACTTTTATCAATAATCATATCATATGCTATATTTAATCCAATATGTTATCATATAACATCTATTTAGCATAACTATATTTAAACCAAATATAGAAAAAAAATTAAAATTTTGCCTACACAAATCTGCATAGGGGCAGCACTCTAGATCCAACTTAGGTGCCCTTTTTAGTTTATCAAATGTTATTTTTAGGCCTTGTGACCTTCTAAAAATTCATTCCCCTATGTATCTGATTTCTAAAACATCAAAATTCATCACAATATCAAATCTATAATTTGAGATATTCAAGAAACACCATAGGCTATTCATAAATTCAAAAATTGTTATGGTTACCACTTGTAAAATTTATAGAATAAAATGGGAAATTAATCAAACTAACTTTCCTTAAAAAAAGTTATGATCCTAGGTATCTAGTTTACCCAAAATTTTACAGTATATCATTTTGACTCTCTTAATAAAATTTATACCCAAAATACCATAATTTGTTACTTAACAGTGTAACCAGTTTTCACGAATTTCAAGCTAACATTAGACATTCATACAAATAGAATTAGACATTGCTTCCTTCATATAAAATGTTCTTTATAAGTCTATTTTGTATAGGATTTGACCTATTAGCATTGTAGCACCCCCTATGCAAATACCCCATTAAACATGTATCATGAATACTATTAATCATGCTTATACTACATGTTCATTTAATCATCATTTAGCCATTAATCATGCCATATGATTTCATATGCTTATATTCGTGCTACAAGTCTATTCATTTTTTCCTTTTCATACCTATTATCATGCATACTAAACTATATGAAGATTACTTTATGCATATCACATGCACACACATCTGTCTTAGCTTTACTACTAATGAGTTACAATATTTCACATAGGTTTTATACATATCATAAGATAACTGGCCTTTATACAAAACATATGATAATTGTATTACAAAATATCCTACATCAAGGTTATAAGTCGATGGTTGGCCCTTCCTGATGCAGAGAACGTCCCTCAACAAAAGTCTTGCTATTTGAACCTACACGGATAAAATAACCTATGCTAAGCTATAAAGCTTAGTGGGGAATATCTACAGATGGATGACCACTCACACAGGTCATCAAAACATACATATACAATGTATATAATAATAACATATGCAACATATCATGTCTTTAATAACAAATACTTTAAACATAACATATTTTCCCATCTTCCTAATCATTGTACCTAGAAGAGTAACAATTATGCTCATATTCATAATTCATATAGACAGCAATTTTCCATGTAAACATATTCAAATAAAACATAATTTCTGTGGTAAAAACAACATTATAATCCACAACATCAATCTTTAGTCAAATAAATTTAACTGTTTAATTTCGATCGTTACCATGAATAATGTTTAGCCTGCCTTAGCTTTATCGGTGGATAACGGGAACTATGGATACACATCGGTATCAAAGAGGGATATCCGAAGATATCAAATCTATAGACCCAAACGGGGCCAAACTGTACTGTGGACCGGTCAAGCATACCCAAACGGGGTAGCCTATCAACCCAAATGGGGCTGATCATGATCCTAACGGGATCATATATATACTATGGACCCAATCGGGCCAAACTATGGCAGCTGCAATTTCCCTATAGGCGCCTATCTATCCACATCTAAAACTCTATCGCAGGCAAAACTATATTCGTGTTCAATTCACATATTAATACTGTATTCATAGTATAATGTTGTGCACATATACATAGTCTTATATAACTATGAATTCTCTGGTGCATAATCAGATATATGCACATTTCACATGTCAAGTTATACATCTGGCTTATTCAAATCTGTATGATTGTACAATTTCCATCATAACATATAGGCATGACATATAATCATCATATCATATACTTGATCATGTTCTCATTAAGCATTTCATATGTTTATAGTCATGCTAATTCATCTTCTATCTCATAAGGCAATTACATGCTCATATACTCATATACATAATCATAAATGTACATACCTGTGGGTACATTCGTATATAGTTGATTTATTCTTATGAGCATGTTTCCAACACATATATATACCTTTATCATCATTCAAGTCATGTGCTATACAACATATCAACATGTTTTCATATGGGCGCATACACATGCCAAGGTCATACTATTATAGTTCCTATTTTATAGCATAGGTACATGTCAATTTGTGCACTTTTATGTCATAGTATTTACATGTGTATATATATCAATTTGGCATATGACCATAATGCACAAGACTAATCACATGTATAGGTTAGATATTTCATCACTAGTCTTTATTCATATACACAATTGAATGCATCTGTATTCATATAAATCCTTCATTGATAGTCATATTACATGCCTTATTCAATTAACTTTACTATCACATAAGCAACTATCTGTCTCAATCAATTTAAAATCATATTATCAAGTGTAGCAACATTCTGCACATAATTGTAATTTCTTTTACATTGAACAGTCTAGAAAACAAGTCCGGATTCAACCCTAGATTACATGTACTTAGAGATAGATTTAAGCTTAGGTTTCTTCATATGAAATATAGGTATGGAAGTCTATTTTTCAATGCAAAAAGAATCATTCAATTTTCTATTCTCTAGCTCAACTTATGAGCAAAACATTCCAGACAGGTCATTCAGTCGTGAAGGGGAATTCGACTCGTGAAGAGCTTCACGAGTGAAGCAAATAAGGCAAATCTCACAACTCGTGAAGGAGTTCACGAGTGCAGAAGAAAAGCTATACATCATGACTCGTGAAAAAGCTCACGAGTCAGTCTATAATTCACGACTCGAACTAAAATTCACTAGTGAAAACCAATGATCCCGTAAACAGATGCACGACTAGTGAAGAGCTTCAGGAGTCGGACAATAGTTCACGACTCGGCAAGGATACAATCTGTTCACCAAATTCACTTCGATAAAAACCCGTAAAATACAATTTTAATTTCTGTCAATCATAACAATTTCCAGCAACTATTTTCCACATGCAATATGATCAGCCTAATTCCCATACCTTGGCTGACAAAACCTATATCTTCAACCTCTAGCAATATCCTTTCCCTTGCTCCTTCTTCCTTCCTCTTCTCCTTCACAAATACCATCACCATCATCATATATTTCCAGCATAATTACATTGTTCTAAGTTAACTTGAAAATAAGAAGAAGATGAAGATGATGGAGGGTTAAATTAAGATTTTAATTACCTTTAATTTACTGCAATATACTCTTGCTTAATCAACAAACATCATCCTCAATTTGTTTGAGATAAAATAATGGAAATAAGAAGGAAGAAGAAGATGATCTATTTTCTGGTTTTGCACTCTTCAATTGCTGATTTCACACAACTACTTGACACCTCAAATTTCCACAAACTCATGCCTTTTATACCAACATAAAAATCCCCTCTTTAGTCCCTTGAAAATTTGCATGTCAAACTTTAACCTCTCCATTTAATTCCTTTCAAATATTAGCCTATCAATTTAATCATTCCTTTTAATTAACCTATAATTAAATGCTTTTATTCCCAATTGGCCATTAATATGCCACAATTACAAATTAACCCCAAATTAATATCTTTTACTTCAATTACACCCTCAAATACTATTAAACCGTATTCTTTTATTTTATTTTCATGCAATTAACATAATAGCATGATAATTTATCCCTTAACTTAATCATAAAAATATGCAAATTAAATTAGGGTCTTACAATTCTCTCCCCCTTAAGAATTTCGTCCCCGAAATTCATACCTGTTTGGAATAAGTGAGGATGTTGTTCCTTCATAGCTGTTTCTGGCTCCCAAGTAACTTCTTGTAGATCATGATGTTGCCAGAGTACTTTAACAAGTGGAATTTGCTTATTTCTAAGCTGTCTAACTTCTCTAGCCAGAATTGCTATAGGTTCTTCATCATAAGTGAAATCTAGTTGTACTTGCACATCTTGAACCGGTATCACATGGGATTCATCTGATCGATACCTTCGAAGCATAGAAACATGAAACACATCATGAAGTTTGGCTAGTTCCATAGGGAGAGCCAATCTATATGCCACTGGCCCAACTCTTTGAAGGATTTCATATGGGCCTATAAACCTCGGACTCAGCTTACCCTTTTTCCCAAATCTCAATACTTTTCTCCAAGGGGACACTTTCAAAAACACTTTGTCACCCACTTAATATTCAATATCTCTTCTCTTCAAATTAGCATAAGACTTATGTCTATCACTAGCTTCCTTCAATCTCTGCTTGATAACTTGTACCTTTTCTTCTGTGTCTTTGACAATATCAGGACCAATAACTTTGCGCTCAAACAATTCAGTCCAGTAAATAGGAGTTCTACATTTTCGGCCATACAAGGCTTCATATGGTGCCATCTCGATGCTTCTTTGATAACTGTTATTGTAGGCGAACTCCATTAAAGGTAGATACCTATCCCAACTTCCTGCAAACTCCAAAACACACCCTCTCATCATATCCTCTAGAATCTAAATAACCCATTCAGATTGCCCATCCGTCTGAGGGTGGAATGCTGTACTGTATCGAAGCTGAGTTCCCAATGCTTGTTGCAAACTTTGCCAAAATCTTGATGTGAATCTCGGATCTCGATCAGAGATTATTGACACCGGAATGCCATGCAGTCTAACAATCTCATTTACATAAAGTTCTGCCAACTTATCCATAGGGTAGTCCATCCGAACTAGTATGAAATGAGCTGATTTAGTCAGCTTGTCAACTATAACCCAAACAGCATCATGCTTTTTCTGTGTAAGGGGCAATCCTATTACAAAATCCATAGTGATATCCTCCCATTTCCATTATGGAATTGGAATGGGGTTCAACAAACCAGAGGGTAACTGGTGCTTTGCTTTTACCTGCTAACAAGTCGAACATTTGGAAACATAGGCTACCACATCTTTCTTCATGCCAGGCCACCAATAACTTTGTTTCAAATCCTGGTACATCTTATTCCCACCAGGGTGCATAGTAAATACTGTATTGTGAGCCTCATTCAATACTGTTCTCTTTAATTCTTTGTCATCAGGAACATACAATCGATTCTGATAATACACACCCCCATCTTCTTTCACTGAGTACTCATATTGGGTCCCTTCATGTAAAGACTTCAAAATCTGTTGCAACTTTTCATCATGTTTCTGTGCATTAATCACTGTTTGCCTCAAACAAGGTCTAGCCTTCAACTGTGCTATTAAAGTGCCATCATAAGCAATTTTCCATCTACAGCGATGTGCAATCATAGCAGCCATCATCTTACGGCTCAAGGCATCAGCTACAACATTAGCTTTGGCTGGATGGTAATCCACTATACAATCATAATCTTTAAACAGTTCTAACCATCTTCGCTGTCTGAAATTAAGTTCCTTTTGAGTGAGCAAATATTTGAGACTCTTGTGATCTGTATAGATTCTGCACTTTTCCCCATACAAATAATGTTGCCAAATTTTCAAGGCAAACACTACTGCTGCTAACTCTAGGTCATGGGTTGGATAGTTTTGTTCATGTGGCTTCAACTGTCTAGATGCATAGGCAATTACTTTGCCTTCTTGCATTAACACACAACCCAAGCCAACTCTAGAAGCATCACTATACATAGCATACTCCTTTCCTGAAACTGGCTGTGTCAAAACTGGAGCCTCTATCAAAAAATTCTTCAATTGATCAAAACTTGCTTGACACCGATCAGTCCACTCAAACTTTATACCCTTTCTCAAAAGTTTAGTGAGTGGTGCGGCTATAACTGAAAAGCCTTTCACAAAGCAACGGTAATAACCTGCTAAGCCCAGAAAATTTCTCATTTCTGTCACATTTCGAGGCAGCTTCCATTTCACTATAGCCTCAATTTTAGCTAGATCCACTCTAATGCCTTCAGAAGATACTACATGACCAAGGAAAGAAATTTCCTTAAGCCAAAAATCACATTTTCTCAGCTTAGCATGCAACTGATTTTCCCTCAGAGTCTGTAAAACAATTCTCAAATGCTCAGCATGTTCAGCTTCATTCCTTGAATACACAAAAATGTCATCTATGAACACGACAATAAACTGATCCAGGTAGGGTCTAAACACCCTATTCATAAGATCCATAAATGCAGCCGGTGCATTTGTTAATCCAAAAGGCATCACCAGAAACTCATAATGCCCATATCAGGTTCTAAAGGCTATTTTGGAAACATCTACATCTTTAACCCAAAGTTGATAATAACCCGAGCGCAAATCAATCTTGGAAAACACTCCAGCACCCTTCAACTAATCAAATAAATCTTCAATTCTTGGTTTAGGACACTTATTTTTGATTGTTACCCTATTTAACTATCTGTAGTCTATGCGCATCCTCATAGACCCATCCTTTTTCTTCACAAATAAAACCGGTGCACCCCAAGGTGACGTACTAGGCCTAATGAAGCCTTTGTCAAGCAACTCCTGTAGCTGAGCTTTTAGTTCTTTCAATTCCAAAGGAGCCATCCTATATGGTGCCTTCGAAATAGGAGCTGTACCAGGTAGAATGTCTATAGACAATTCAACTTCCCTTTTAGGTGGAAGACTAGGTAAGTCTTCAAGGAACACATCAGGAAACTCTTTCACCACTGGAATCTCTTGAAGATTCACATTTTCTATTCTTGAATCAAGCACAAGTGCTAAGAAAGCTTAACACCCTTTTCTCAAAAATCACTTAGCTTGTATAGCTGATATTACATTAGCTATGGGTTCAGATCGAATGCCCTGTACTAAAGTTTCTTCACCATTAGTACCAATGAGAGTTATAGTTTTAGCTTCACAATCAATCACTGCTTGATGTCTAGACAACCAATCCATACCAAGTATAATATCAAACTCCCGGAATGGTAACTCAATAAGATCAGCAAGGAATTCTTTCTCTTGAATTACAATAGGACACTGTTTATGCACTCTATTAACAACAACACTGTGACCCAAAGGGTTGGTTACATAAATATCATATTCCAGTTCATGTACAGTAGACTCATTTCTACCCATATCCCCAGTGCAAACATAAGAATGAGTGGAACCAGGATCAATAAGTGCATGTATATTAGAATCAAAAAGAGAGAATGTACCAGCTATGACTTCTGGAGCACTCTGATCCTCTCTAGCTTTCATTGAATAAGCCCGAATAGGAACAATTGGAGCTGTGGGCTTGTCAACTGATTCAAAAATGTTCCTGGACTAGGATCCCTGATAACTCGATCCCCCACATCCTCTTCCCCTGCCTCCACCTGAAGATGGTTCATTAAAAGTTTCTCTACTGCCCTGCTATCCCACATCCTGTTCCCTCTTCGATGGACAACAAGCCATGAAGTGATCGGTACCACCATATTTGAAACATGCCCCAGACAATTTCCTGCAACTACCCCAATGTTTCCTAGAACAATGGGGACACACTGGAGATTAACCCCCACTCTGATTCCCTGAAGCTTGCTTTCCCTGTTTAGACATTGCAAAAGATTCTTGTCTCCTGTCCCTTTTTGTAGAACTATAGCCAGACTCAGCTGGCTGATTTCCTTGTGCTCCTCTAGCTCTTTTTCCTGAAAAAGATCCACCTTTGGACCCACTTCTTCTCTGTTCTCTCTCCCTTTTTTCCATTTCATTCTTTTCAACTCGCAAGGCTACTGTAACCAGTTGAGTGAAGTTAACCACTTGCAAAGATGTAGATCCAATCAACTTTTCTCAGATACGATCATTCAATCCATCTTCAAACTGTCTACATTTAAAAGCATCAGTTAACATCTCATCAGGAGCATATTTGCACAGGTGACTGAATTCTTTCTCATACTCAGCCACAGACATAACTCTCTGTCTCAAATGGAGGAATTGCTTTAAATTCTCTTGCTTATACTCCTCAGTAACATACTTTTTCTTGAATTTAGATGTGAAAAATTCCCATGTAAGGGCATCTGGTAACTGAGGTTGCTTCAATACCAACTTCCACCAATTATAAGCTGAACCCTGTAATAGAGACACAACACAATATGCTTTATGACTCACTGGACAGCGAATTTCATCAAAAATTCTCTCTAGCCTTTCCAGCCAAAATTCAGCTTCTTCAGACTGTTCCAGATTAGTGCCTAAAAATTCTTCAGCACCATGCTTTCTAATTTCAGATATTGGAGCTTTAGGAGTTGTCATTCTTTGAAGAACTTAAGCCATATCCTGAGATATTTTTAACAATGCTTCTGTAGGGACGGCTGTTGGGACCTCATTTGGATTGGAGGATGAAGGTCCAATATTGGAAGGATTAGTTCTAACCGGCCTGTTACTTTCAACCGATTCCTCAAATGCATCTCTAGAGCTCTCCATCTTCAATATATAAGAAAAACAGGGACTTCTGCATCAAGCCAACAAAACACTATATCATACTATAGAATCCTAGGTTCATTTTTACCCAGAAAAAGCTAAACCTAGGGCTTTGATACCACAAATTGTAGCACCCCCTATGCAAATACCCCATTAAACATGTATCATGAATACTATTAATCATGCTTATACTACATGTTCATTTAATCATCATTTAGCCATTAATCATGCCATATGATTTCATATGCTTATATTCGTGCTACAAGTCTATTCATGTTTTTCCTTTTCATACCTATTATCATGCATACTAAACTATATGAAGATTACTTTATGTATATCACATGCACACACATCTGTCTTAGCTTTACTACTAATGAGTTACAATATTCCACATAGGTTTTATACATATCATAAGATAACTGACCTTTATACAAAACATATGATAATTGTATTACAAAATATCCTACATCAAGGTTATAAGTCGATGGTTGGCCCTTCCGAATGCAGAGAACGTCCCTCAACAAAAGTCTTGCTATTTGAACCTGCACGGATAAAATAACCCGTGCTAAGCTATAAAGCTTAGTGGGAAATATCTACAGATGGATGACCACTCACACAGGTCATCAAAACATACATATACAATGTATATAATAATAACATATGCAACATATCATGTCTTTAATAACAAATACTTTAAAGCATAACATATTTTCCCATGTTCCTAATCATTGTACCCAGAAGAGTAACAATTATGCTCATATTCATAATTCATATAGACAGCAATTTCCCATGTAAACATATTCAAATAAAACATAATTCCTGTGGTAAAAACAACATTATAATCCACAACATCAATCTTTAGTCAAATAACTTTAACTGTTTAATTTCGATCATTACTATGAATAACATTTAGCCTGCCTTAGCTTTATCGGTGGATAACGGGAACTATGGATACACATCGGTATCAAAGAGGGATATCCGAAGATATCAAATCTATAGACCCAAAAGGGGCCAAACTATACTGTGGACCGGTCAAGCATACCCAAACGGGGTAGCCTATCAACCAAAATGGGGCTGATCATGATCCAAACGGGATCATATATATACTACGGACCCAATCGGGCCAAACTATGGCAGTTGCAATTTCCCTATAGGCGCCTATCTATCCACATCTAAAACTCTATCGCAGGCAGAACTATATTCGTGTTCAATTCACATATTAATACTGTATTCATAGTATAATGTTGTGCACATATACATAGTCTTATATAACTATGAATTCTCTGGTGCATAATCAGATATATGCACATTCCACATGTCAAGTTATACATCTGGCTTATTCAAATCTGTATGATTGTACAATTTGCATCATAACATATAGGCATGACATATAATCATCATATCATATACTTGATCATGTTCTCATTAAGCATTTCACATGTTTATATTCATGCTAATTCATCTTCTATCTCATAAGGCAATTACATGCTCATATACTCATATACATAATCATAAATGTACATACCTGTGGGTACATTCGCATATAGTTGATTTATTCTTATGAGCATGTTTCCAACACATATATATACCTTTATCATCATTCAAGTCATGTGCTATACAACATATCAACATGTTTTCATATGGGCGCATACACATGCCAAGGTCATGCTATTATAGTTCCTATTTTATAGCATAGGTATATGTCAATATGTGCACTTTTATGTCATAGGATTTACATGTGTATATATATCAATTTGGCATATGACCATCATGCACAAGACTAATCATATGTATAGGTTAGATATTTCATCACTAGTCTTTATTCATATACACAATTGAATGCATCTGTATTCATATAAATCCTTCATTGATAGTCATATTACATGCCTTATTCAATTAACTTTACTATCACATAAGAAACTATCTGTCTCAATCAATTTAAAATCATATTATCAAGTGTAGCAACATTCTACACATAATTGTAATTTCTGTTACATTGAACAGTCTAGAAAATATGTCCGGATTCAACCCTAGATTACATGTACTTAGAGACAGATTTAAGCATAGGTTTCTTCATATGAAATATATGTATGGAAGTCTATTTTTCAATGCAAAAAGAATCATTTAATTTGCTGTTCTATAGCTCAACTTATGAGCAAGACATTCCAGACAGGTCATTCAGTCGTAAAGGGGAATTCGACTCGTGAAGAGCTTCACGAGTGAAGAAAATAAGGCAAATCTCACGACTCGTGAAGGAGTTCACGAGTGGAGAAGAAAAGCTATACATCACGACTCGTGAAGAAGCTCATGAGTCAGTCTATAATTCACGACTCGAACTAAAATTCACGAGTGAAAACCAATGATCCCATAAACAGATGCACGACTAGTGAAGAGCTTCACCAATCGGACAATACTTCACGACTCGTGAAGAACTTCACGACTCGGTAAGGATACAATCTGTTCACCAAATTCACTTCGATAAAAACCCGTAAAATGGAATCTTAATTTCTGTCAATCATAACAATTTCCAGCAACTATTTTCCACTTGCAATATGATCAGCCTAATTCCCATACCTTGGCTGACAAAACCTATATCTTCAACCTCTAGCAATATCCTTTCCCTTGTTCCTTCTTCCTTCCTCTTCTCCTTCACAAATACCATCACCATCATCATATATTTCCAGCATAATTACATTGTTCTAAGTTAACTTGAAAAGAAGATGAAGATGAAGATGATGGAGGGTTAAATTAAGAGTTTAATTACCTTTAATTTACTGCATTATACTCTTGCTTAATCAACAAACATCATCCTCAATTTGTTTGAGATAAAATAATGGAAATAAGAAGGAAGAAGAAGATGATCTATTTTCTGGTTTTTCACTCATCAATTGCCGATTTCACACAAGTACTTGACACCTTAAATTTCCACTAACTCATGCCTTTTATACCAACATAAAAATCCCCTCTTTAGTCCCTTGAAAATTTGCATGTCAAACTTTAACCTCTCTATTTAATTCCTTTTAAATATTAGCCTATCAATTTAATCATTCCTTTTAATTAACCTATAATTAAAAGCTTTTATTCCCAATTGGCCACTAATATGCCACAATTACAAATTAACCCCAAATTAATATCTTTTACTTCAATTACGCCCTCAAATACTATTAAACCATATTCTTTTATTTTATTTTCATGCAATTAACATAATAGCATGATAATTTATCCCCTTAACTTAATCATAAAAATATGCAAATTAAATTAGGGTCTTACAAGCATTCTCACCATTATACAAGGAATTACATCACATTTTCAAAAATTTGTTCTGCAACCGAATTTTACGGTTCATCTAAAATTTAAGAAATCATATAAATTATTTAAAGGTAGAATTAAGGCTAGATTCCTTATACAAATTTGTAGGTATATATGTCTTGTGTAACTTTATAAATTTGAATGGTCTCAATTGGAAGTTTCTATTTCAACTTATGCTAGAATTACAGTCACTAGGTCAAATTGATTTATGTCATTTCTACAAGCAACACATCACAAAGCTTGTTCTCTTTTTAATTGATCTAAAATTTCCAATCATTCACAACATGTTCTACAAAAATCATCCACCAGCAATTAGTAAAAACCCTAATCCCATACCTTAGCCGAAAATTCCCCTAGCTTCTCTCTTGAGCTTTTCCATTCCCTTTGCTCCTTCCTGCTTCTTCTCCTTAATCAAAAATTCATTAATTCAACTTAAACATCCAACATTTAACTCATTATACCACCTACCAAATAAGAAAAAGATAAAGATGAAGAAGAGATTAATTAACAAATTCATATGCTTACCTTATTGTTTAATAATAACTACACTTGATTAACTCCACATGCAAAGACTTCTCTTTAAGGATTTCTTTGAGATAGCAATGGACATAAGAGATGAGAGAAAGAAAATTTTCTATAATTCTTTCAAAAAGAATCCATCCCACACACTCTCTCTCCTATAAAGTTGGCTTTTTATATTAGCAAGGGAAAATTCCCTTTAAAGCCCTTTAACTTTTTGCATGTCTCACATTTAACTCTCATCTTTTTGCATGATTAACATTGACTCCACTAGTAAATATTTATCTTAAATCAACCACTCAAATCTTTTTTTTATTCACATTTAAACCTTTAAGATGCCATAATTACAAATTTATCCCAAATTAACACTTTATACTTCAATTATACCCTCGAATAATATTAAAATATAATATTAAATTTTACTTTCATGTAATTACTATAATAAAATAAATTTATCAGTTGTCCCACATCTTAAGTGAAATTCACAATCTAAATTCAATCTCAATTAATTATAACCCTATTAAAATTATGAATTTCTAGCTAGGGTCATGTTAGGGGCCTCATATCTTCAGTCAAGTTTTTTTTGGCATTCTCTTTTCTCTGATGTTAAGTCTTTCATAGAAGTATGAGATAAGTGTCAACATGTGGGGAACATATATAAAAGGGATGGGATGCCTATGAATAATGTGTTAGAAGTAGAGATTTTTGATGTATAGGGAGTTGATTTCATAGGGCCATTTCCAAATTCATTTGGATTTGAATATGTCTTAGTGGTTGTGGATTATATTAGTAAATGGGTAAAAGTAATAGCTACTAGAACCTGTGATGCCAAAGTGGTGCTTGAATTCCTTAGGAGAAATATTTTCACTAGCTTTGGAACACCAAGGGCTATTACAAGTGATGGGGCCAAACATTTTGTCAACTACCGATTCAAAACATTGCTAAAAAAAATTTGGTGTCAAGCATAAGATAACTACCCCATATCATCCTCAAGAAAATTGGCAAGTTGAAGTGTCTAATAGGGAGTTGAATATAATTTTGGAGAAAATGTTGAATAATTCTAGAAAAGATTGGTCTCAAAACTTAGATGAGGCTCTTTGGCCCTATAGAACTGCATTTAAAACCCCTATAGGCATGTCTCCATATAGATTAGTTTTTGGAATTCGTTTCATCTGCTGGTCAAATTAGAACATAAAGCTTATTAGGCTATAAATTGCTAAATTTTAATTTGAGGTGTGCAGGAGATAAAATAAAGTTATAACTCAATGAACTGGACGAATTTTGACAATGGTCTTATAGCAATGTAGCTCTGTACAAGGAGAAAACTAAGTGGTGGCATGACATGAAATTTAATCAAAAGGAATTTGCTCCTGGCATAATGGTTTTAGTTTATAACAGTCGATTAAGGTTATTCCTGGGAAAATAGAAATCCATATGGCTTGGACTATATCAAGTGTTGTCAAGCAATGAATTTGGAGTGGTGACTATCAATGGTCACAGGTTGAAACCATATCAAGTTGGGCAAATGGAGGTTGCTGAGGCAACCATGGTATTTTGAGATTGATATAAGGGATATAAGTTTAGCTGAGGACTTCCTAAACTCATAACTTCTTTTTCTTTTCATTATTTTCATTTTGTGTTTCCTTGTTATCTCTATTTTGTTTTTATATTTGAAGTGTCTTTGTTACATGGTTAATGAATTGTTTTACTTTCGTTTACTTTAGTTTTTATTTCACAAATAAAAAAATGAGTGTATCTATTCTTTATGATCCAAATGTGCTCAATAACTAAGGTGTTTTATTAGCTTAAGTTTGTATACAAATTGAGAAAATGAAGCTTGTGTTTCGGGAAATTAAAGGTGAGTGAATGATAATGTGTTGAGTTTGATCATAAATGAGTTGAGTGTCATTTGATTTGAGAATGCAAAACAATTGTGAATTAAGGTGTTTCGGATTTTCTAATTTATTGCTTAAAAGGTAAATTCTTGATGAGAGAAATAACATGATTATAAAAGAGGATTTACGGCTTCAACCATGGAAGAAAATTTTTTCACGAAGGGTGCAGCCTTAGTCACTATGCCAAGTGACTCTAGTCATTCTCCTGAGTGGCTGGCCACTTTCCCGAGTGCAATGATTTTTTTTTCTTGGCTTTTAGTGCAAAATCTTAGCACTCTCCCGAGTGGTGTTTGCCACTCTCCTGAGTGAGTTTTTTTTATGAAACAACATAGAAAAGTTTAAAGCTCCACATTGGTCCCTCTAGAAGCCAAAAGTACACACTCGGCTGAGTGAAACTTCACTCACCCAAGTGGTCTTCTTTATAGTTTTTATCCTCACTCTTGCACACACCATTTCACTTATTCTCACTCACCCATTGAGCAATTTTCACTCGCCTGAGTAATTTTATTTCAAGTCAAAATTTTGCTTCTTTGTTATTCCCATCTATCCAAGTAAGTGATCTTTAACATTCAAGTTTTGTTTTTCAATTGTAAATTTGATTAATTTTGCTTGAAATTGGTGTAACTTAAAATTTGAGCTTAAACTTGTATTGCTATTCACTTGCTTTTTATATGAGTTTATAGAGAGCATGCTAGTAATGCATACATTCATTTTTGGTGCCAAATGAATTTCAATTTGATCTTGATTTAGCTTAAGCAACATGTGCACACAAGGTATTTGTTGAAATGCTTCAAAGAATGCAATTTCATTTTTTTGCTTGATTTTGTTTAACAATTGCCATGTTCACTTAAATCCATCTTTGATTATATCATTTTCTCTGCATCTTTGTTCATTTATCTCAATGTCTCACATGTTTTAGTGGTTGATTTTAATCACATTTTCCTTTAGGCTCCCATGTACTACATTATGCTTTTTCTTACTATAATTGAATTGAGATTCTTGTTTTTTTGGGATTTCTTTTATGTAGTGGCTCTTTAGAAAACTCAACATGCTGATGCTTCCAACTCTTCTAGGTCACACATCTATGCTTATGTAGACAAAGGGAAACACTCACTGTATGAACACTTTATTGCATGTACATATGTCAAACTTGCCTATTTCAGTGATCTCTTTCTTAATATAGCTGATGGTAACCTATGGAATGAGATTTCACCATTAATTAACAATGTAGGGTGGAAGGAATTTGTTGAGAAGAAACCACAAGTGTATCCCTCTGTTGCATGAGATTTTCTTTATTCATTTGAGTGTTATTTTAAGGGAGAAGGAGATCTTGGCACGGTAAACTTCAAATGGGGAAGGAAGGGCTATACCATGAATTTTCCACAATTTACAGCATGCTTAGGTTTTCCACCAAACACCATTGGTGAATTACCTAATGCTACCTCGCAAGAAAATTTGGAAATTGTGAGAGATCTAGTTGATCTAGTGCCATGGAGAGGTGGCAGGATGAAATGTCACTCTTTGAGGAGTTATGCCTTGCATATCCTTCATAGGTATTTATTAATTAATATTTTCAATTGTCTTGGTTGTCTTGGTGCAGTGAATTCCACGGAGGTTATGCTATTATAATGAATGGTCGAAGGCATTCCCATTAATGGTGCATTGGTTATTGCATAAAAGATCAAGGACCTATAGAAGAAACTACTCACTATTAAGGATATCTCCATTGGTTGAATAGCCACCATTCTGGCAAATGCAATCCACCATATCGATTTAGGACATCCACTTGTAGGAGAACTCGAGTACATTGATTATTTTATGTTGAAATGTATTCAAATTTTGTCTCTTACACGTCGGTAACACTGAACTACTAGAGAAGAATAATTGAATGACATTGGGTTCCAAGTTCATAACCACTAAGAGGAAGAAATTGAGGCAGAAGAGGAGCACCAAGCAGCACCACAAGCTAAAGCTACTATTACCCCTCAGGTGATTCATCTTTTAAACTGGATTAATGTTCGTTTAGATAACTTGCAAGGCATAATGGGTACAATGCAGGAAAGCATCGATGAATAGAGACAGGACTTTGAGTGCTTTGTTGATAGTTTTTATCGAAAATTTCCACCACCACCTCTACCACCGGAGTAATTTGCTTAGGACAGTAAGATTTTAAAATGGGGGGGTGGAGCTTACTCAAGCTTAATTTTTTCCAGGAAGTAGAAAAATTTTCACTTCTCTTTTATGCATGAAATTTCTTTTGCGTTTTTGCAGTTTTTGTTTTTGTTTTTAGCTTTGTTCTTATGTTTTAAGTTTTTTGTTATAATGATTTATGTAAAGAATTTATAACTTAGTTTTTAGTTGTTAGTTGTTTGGTTGAACTAAGAATGAAGTCAGTTCTAATTTGTTATTTATCTTGTACTAAACTTAGTTTGCCCTAGTTGATCCTCAAAAAAAAATTTGAACTTAAGGAAATTGAACTTATAATGTGCATTGTTCAAAATAATAGCGTAGCACTATGGCAAGCATGTTGTTTAATGGGATTTTAGCTAGTTTAATATTCAACTTGACTTATATTTATAAGTTTCCACTTTCTAAGCACTTAAGACCAGTTTTTACATTTAAGAAAAACAGATGCATTGATGTAGTTAAGTGAGGAATTTTAGAACACTAAAACCTTCCTCATCACCCTTCGAAGCATAAAATCAATTCAAATCAACGCAGAAAGTGATCTAGGCATAATTGTTCTTGTTGAGCCATAAAAAAACTGTTAACCCACCTTTTGATGTAATTGACCCTTGTTAGCCATTTTGAGCCTAATAAGGCATGCTTAATGCATGCTACCTTTGTTTTTCTTGTTACACTCAATTATTAACTATATAGCCTAAAGAGCCTTTATCTTTCTCTTTTAGAATTGGCCACTTTAGGATTGCATGGATTAATTTTGTTGGGTATTTTAAAGGGTGCAGTAAGATATTTTTGGTACTGTTAAGGGCTATTGATGAAGTCAAGTAAACAATAATAATTAACCTTGTAAATGCCTATTTTATCATTGTATTGCAAGAAATAAAGCTATAAGAAAAGAGGAAATGGGAAAAGAAAAGAAAGAAAGTTTGCAATAAAGCTAGCATACATGGCGAAAATATTAAATATGGGGTTTCTTACAAGGGAAAGCATGAGTGACTTCAAAAAAGGGGTGAATTGTAAAGAAAGCTTTCATTGATATTTTTTCTCAAAGTGCTTAAGTTGTGCATGGGTTTGAACGAACAAGTATGGAAAAAATGAGGCTTGTGTTGGAGTTTAACGGTTACATGCATCACATACATGAGCGGAATTTTAAAATTTTTTAACCATTAGATCTGATCTTTCCATGAATACACAATATAACTATATGAGAATAAGAAAAATCGCCTTTGATTTTTGTTGAATAGTTGATTTTACTTCGCACCGGGTTGTCGCAAACCACAGTGTCCAAAATCGAATACCTCTAATGAGTAATCCACACTAGAGAGGGATAGATTAAACCAACAAATTGGTGTTTAACTAGGGCTGGCCGAAATTCCAAGAAGCTAGCTTAGAGTTGGCACAAAAAAGGGAGAGAGATTATAGAAAAAGACTTTCTTTTTGTTTTAATCACTTAACCCTAATTCTCATTAGTTGGCCTTTTATAGTTAGGTTAAAATTCCAACTCCTTAATGAGATTGAGCTCTTTAAAATTGCTGGAGAATTATTAATTGGGCCTCTAAAATTAATTATAATCATTTGGGCTTAATTAAATCCAATTTAAACCTTTTCATAAAAGTCTATGCACAAAACCCACAAACTAGGCCTTTTGTGCAACTAATTGGATTTAAATACCCAAATGGATTCAAAATCCAACCAAATTAAATATGTGGGTTCCATAACACTTATGTAACATGTATAAATTAATTTGGTCCATTAAATAGGCCATTAAGGCCTTCTGTTCTGAGGTAGGCGTGTGGCCCTTATAGAAGGGAATCCGCCAACTGCTTCATTCCTCTGGCCCTTAATAATTGCTCCAATGGACTTATTAATTATTATACCAGTCCTATAACACTTATAGTAGTCCAAAAACACTTATAAGACAATAATAATTAATCATGAAATACATTATTTTATTTAGATCCAATTTACAAAACATTTCTCAAAAGTTTCACGAACAATTTTACTTGATCATAATTAATTAAACTCTTTAATTAATTATTATCATATTCTCTTCTCTACCTTCATAATAATATCAAATATTATTATCCTTGTCATTTTACCATTATATGTGTGTGACCTATTGGGTTCCTATCCATGTTGGCAGTATAATAAGTAATTGTGAGTTCTATTCAAAACTCACATGATTTAAACTCCTTTAAATCATCTTATCAATCCCTATTGATACTTTTGATACATCATTATACAAGTCATGATTGGCCTCTAGCTAGGCATCATGACTATCCAAATGTCAAGAAAGTCATGTGGTCTGACTATACCCTTCCATAGAAACAGTTACCGTGCAATTACTCCTTTCATCACTCTTATCTCAATTAGATTCTGAGTATGGATTTTTGTCAACTCATATAAATCTAATTATGTTTGTTCTATTAACTTAACCATTGTTCCCAAAATTCCCTCCATGGATCTCTATCCATCTTGGCATATTACTTTAGCCAGAGATTCTCTGAATAAGGCAATCATAGAAACATGCGAGATAACTTCCCTTGTTAAATCTGGGATGGTGAATCCTTTGTCAATCACTCAACTATCTTCAAGTAGGTCATGATATACCCAATCTCCTAACTATGTTCGCTCCCAGTTGGAAGTAATCAGTTATGGAGTCAAAGTGTACCACTTGCTACTTAAGATAACTTTGTTGATCTCAAGTCTAAGGATACTTGCACAACCGCTATGAAAAGATTCCTCACTGACATAGATTTAATATCCATGTGAGGATTCTCTTAGCAGGTCTCCAATGAACTTGTTCTTCTAACAAGCATCCACATGTTAGCTTTGATTATCTTCCATAATCACAGTTATGAGAACCACTGCTTGAACCATTCAAGAAGCATAACATGTGCTAGTCTGTCCGAATTAATAATGTCCTATCTTGTTAATTCTATGACTAGGGATATTTAGATATTAAGATATTTGCATGCAATAGACATCTCACATCATGAACACCTTCATGATTGCCTTTGCACTGTGTTTATAATATCTAGGACTTCATTTATTAATTTAAGATTTACAAACTCATGTATTTAAACATAGCATTAATAAATGAATGATGCCTTTTATTAAGAATATAAATTTTATACATATGAAAAACATCTCTGTTACATGGGCTCTAGGGCATACTCTCTAACAATTTCCCACTTGCACTAGAGCCAATCACTCATATGTCTCAGACCCATGCTATTTATATGGTGATCATGCTTATTCTGGGAAAGTGCTTTAGTGAGGGGATCTGCCACATTTTCATCTGTGGGAACCCTTTCTATTTTCACATCATTTCTAGCAATTATCTCCCTTATGAGATGGTAGCATCTGAGAACATGCTTGGATCTCTGATGAGACCGTGGTTCCTTTGCTTGCGCAATGGCTCCATTGTTGTCACAATATAAAGTTATCGGATCAACAATGCTAGGTACCACTCCTAGTTCAGTTAAGAACTTTTTGTTCCAAACCGCTTTTTTGGCTACTTCTAAAGCAGCAATGTACTCAGCTTCCGTTGCAAAATCAGCAGTTGTTTCTTGTTTGGAACTTTTCCAACTAACTGCTCCTCCTCCCATTATGAACACATAACCAGACTGTGATTTACAATCATCTTTGTCAGATTGGAAGCTGTCATGTATATACCCATTTACTTCCAAAATGCCCTCTCCATATACCAATAATATATCCTTAGTCCTTCTCAAGTACTTAAGAATATTCTTGACAGCTGCCCAGTGTTCCTCTCCAAAATTGGATTGGAATCTGCTTGTGACACTCAAAGCAAATGCTACATCTGGACGTGTACATAACATAGCATACATGATATAACCAATTGCAGATGCATATGGTATTCTATTCATGCTCTCTCTATCCTCTAGTGTCTGCGGACACATAGACTTAGAAAGGTGTTTCCCATGCACCATGGGGATAAACCCTTTCTTAGAGAGATCTATATTGAACCTCTTCAACACTTTATCTATATATGTACTTTGAGAAAGACCTAGCAACCTATTGGATCTATCTCTATAGATCCTTATTCCTAGAATATATGATGCTTCTCCAAGGTCTTTCATGGAGAATTGCTTGGATAACCATATTTTGTTAGATTGGAGAAGAGAAATGTCATTTTCCATGATCAATATGTCATCTACATATAGAACTAGGAAGACAATTGCACTCCCACTGACCCTTTTATACACATAAGGTTCATCTTCATTCTGTGAGAAACCAAACTCTTTGATTGTCTCATTGAATCGTACGTTCTAGCTCCTAGAGGCTTGCTTCAATCCATAAATGGATCTTTGAAGCTTGCATACCTTTTCACCATTTCCTGATGTGAATCCTTTTGGTTGTGTCATATACACATCCTCGGTAAGATTTCCATTAAGGAAAGTTGTCTTCACTTCCATTTGCCAAATCTCATAATCATAATGAGCGGCAATGGCTAAAAGTATTCTTATAGACTTAAGCATCGCTACAGGAGAAAAAGTTTTATCATAGTCAATACCTTCTTTTTGATGATAACCTTTTTCTACTAAGCGAGCTTTATAGGTAACTATATTACCTTCCATGTCAGTCTTCTTTTTGAAGACCCATTCGCACCCTATGGGTTTTATGCCTTCAGGTGGTTGAGTTAAAGTCCATACTTTGTTCTCATACATGGAGTCCATTTCAGACTGCATAGCCTTAAGCCACAAATAACGTTCTGAACTATTCAAAACTTCTTGATAGCTTGTAGGCTCATTGTCCTCTACTACAGTTATGCCTCTATCCGAATCAATGTGAAATCCATATCTCACAGGGATAGAACGCATCCTAGTAGATCTTCTAGGATTTTGTGTATAATCAGGTTCAACTGTAATCTCATCATTATGAAATTTAGTTTTGGGTTCATTCGGTTGATCATCTTCTATTTATGGGTCTTGAACTTCACCAAGTTCAATTTTACTCCCACTGTCCTCTCGTAGGAGAAATTCTCTTTCCAAGAAGACAGCATGCCTTGAAACAAGCACCTTTTGTTCTAAGTGATGATAGAAATAATATCCAAACGTTTCTTTTAGATATCCCACAAATAAACATTTGTCAGACTTAACATCCAGTTTGTCTGACATTGTCCTCTTCACATAAGCAGGACAACCCCATACTTTCATATGAGAAAGCGTGGGTTTCTTGTTATTCCACATCTCATATGGAGTAACATCAACCGATTTACTAGGAACTCTATTTAACATATAGAAAACAGTTTCTAGTGCATGTCCCCAAAAGGACTTAGGCAAGTCCGCTCGGCTCATCATTGATCGAACCATATCTAATAGTGTTCGATTTCTCCTTTCAGATAAACCATTGTGTTGTGGTGTATATGGAGGAGTCCATTGAGATAAAATCCCATTATCTCTAAGATAATCCTGAAACTCTTGACTTAAGTATTCTCCACCTCGATTTGATCTAAGTGTTTAATACTTTTGCCAAGTTGTTTCTCTACTTCATTTCTGAACTCTTTGAACTTTTCAAATCCTTCAGACTTATATTTCATTAGATAGATGTATCCAAACCTGGAATAATCATCTATGAAAGTAATGAAGTAGGAGTAACCTCCTCTGGCATGTGTAGTCATTGGACCACATACATCTGAATGTATTAAGTCCAAAACCATTTTAGCTCGTTCTCCTTTACCAATAAAGGGAGCTTTTGTCATTTTTCCCAATAAACAAGATTCGCATGTATCAAATGATTCTTAATCAAATGATCCCAAATCACCTGACTTGTGCTATTTGTTCATGCATTTTTTTTTCATTTATATGGCCTAAACGACAATGCCATAAGTATGAGGTATTTAGATTATCATGTTTCATTCTCTTGGTATCCACATTTTGTACTTCTTTAATTAAATCAAGAACAAATGTACCATTCTCAATGATAGCTTTTGCATAAAACATATTGTTCTTAAAAATGTAACAACATTTGTCCTTTAAAGAAATATCATAATCGTTCAACAGACGACTGAAAGAAATAATACTTTTTGATAAAGCTAGAATATAATAACAATTATTTAATTCTAGTACTAATCCACTTGGAAGAGGCAAATGATAAGTCCCCACAACTGTTGTAGAGATGTTTTGTCCAGTAGCTAACTACAAACATATCTTTGCCTTTCCAACTCTTCTAAAGCTTCTAAGCCCATGTAGATCATTACACAAATGAGATCCACATCCGGTATCTAATACCCAAGATAGTTTTGAAGCAATAGAATAAGTATTAAGTTCAATCATATGAATACCTGAAGTAGAAGCATCAGCTTGCTTCTTCTCCTTGTGAGAATCTAGATAGGCCTTACAGTTATGCTTCTAATGACCATCCTTTGGGATTCTCTTTCTTAGCAACCTTTTTCTTGGAAATCCCACCATCCATTATCTCATGTTGCTTCTGAAGCTCTGAGGACATAGCACCCAGCATCAGACATGCTGCTGCTTCACTATCCTCCATGTATTTTCGATAAGTACATTTGATCTCATCAATGGCATCATCTGATGGAAGTGGTGGTGGATCTTTATCCAAGACATAATGGATCTTTTCAGCTCTGAGAAAAATTCTCACTTGCTTGATCCATTCAGAATAGTTGCTGCCAACCAGTTTGTTATCCAAGATTGATCGTATATTTGATGTGCTCATGATGATGACATAGATGTGAAAAAGAAAAGATATGAGAGTATGTTCATATATATGTATGCATTAATAAGGTCTTTAATTAATCCATTTTCTCCCACTATTTTATTGCGAATTAATAGCCCTCACTATATAATCCAAGAAAACCCGATGATTTTCTTAGTGGGCCAATATCCAATCCTTGATATGTAATTTGACCTTGACTATGGTCAACAAGCCAAATTCCATACCCTTGAAAGGTAGGTATCTCTATACCAATTGTGTCTCCACACAACTATTGGATCATTAGGTTATCAACTCTTGATGCATGCATATCATATATGTATTCCCTAATCTTGCCTCTAGAACCATTAGCCTTGACTGTGGTCAACAAACTAATGGGCTAGCTAAGATGACCCATTTAATTAGACTTGAACATATTCGATATAATGTGAGCTTGACTGTGGTCAAAAACCCACACTATAAAGAACTCTGGTTCTCCTTAAATTAATGGAAGGCTTATATACCTTAGTATTTGTTTGAGGGTTTTAGTTGATTAAGTCTCATCATACATGGTTGGCATACATTGGTATGCATCCTAAATCTATCACATAAATATAAGCATACAAATATGGTATAGTTATGGACTTCACTACATTGATTTCCCGGAGCCAAGAGGGAAATCAAAAGGTCACACCTAGGTAGTATGCATGTTTCAAACAAGAAAAATAATTACATTATCTTCAAGCTTGTTGGATCTCCATCCAGCCCATCTTGCTCCTTGATAGTGGTCTCCATCTCTATTTCTAATTCTAATCTAAGTAATCTAATTACATATTACAACTTGAAAAGAAATACAAACCAAAAACAAGTGACTGGGACATGAAAGTCCTCATTGGGCCAAAACATGCATAATGCTCAATCACGTTGGGCTTTGTCCATAACTATCCATCATGCCAATCATACACCCTTATATGCCTTTATAATGCATAAATAAATGGATTACTAACTTTGTTTCAACCTTTGAAACTATATTTTGAGTTATTTTGATGATGTGATCAAATTAGAAAACTTTTTCCATTTTGAAAACTTTCATTTTAGGAAACCTTTTTTCATGCATGTGTTCTTGCCTTAATAATCAATCCAATTGATTATTAATTAAATATAAATTGATTATTTAATTAATTAATCATATTAAATAATTAAAA
Source organism: Excoecaria agallocha (assembly GCA_037975025.1). Taxonomy (NCBI): domain Eukaryota; kingdom Viridiplantae; phylum Streptophyta; class Magnoliopsida; order Malpighiales; family Euphorbiaceae; genus Excoecaria; species Excoecaria agallocha. The sequence goes on from CM075815.1 coordinate 24,767,975, forward strand.
GAATCAATTTTGGGCTTAAAACCAAGGGTGGGCCGAAACCCACAAAAGTAAACCCTAAATTTGTTCACACACAAACCAGTTTTATGTCTTTTGGACCATTTGGGCCTTTTGGAATGAGCCAAGCCCACTCCAGCCCTTAAAACCCATTAATAAACTTAATTAATGTTTATAATTTTTAATTTAAATCAGCTCCTTGGGCCCACCAAGTCATTCACTAATTTAAACCAAGTCCGTAAACATAATTAAGCCTATTAAGTGGTTTTAGTAAATTAAAATTAATCAAATTAATTTAAGGCCCATTTTAATTAAAAAAAACTTTAATATATCATATATATCAGATTTAGAAGATCAAAAGTCGTTCTAACCAAGAACACAAGAAGAACACCAATTTATCGAACTTTTCGACTAAACTAGTTTTCATGCAAAACTTGTTCGATTTTAATTCTGTTCGATCCTACGGCTTAATATCCCATATTAAACACATAAAATATCATCTAAATGATGTTTTAATGGATCCATAAGAAATTAAATTAGAACAGCCCCTTAAATCACCTAGGGTTTCACACCAAACCCTAATGGGTTTCACGCCAAACCCTAATCACAATCCTTCAAAAATTTCATTTTTGTTTCCACCAAATTTATTTGATCACACATACAACCAAAAATCAATATTTCTCATTCATGAACAATGAAATCTCATATTTTAAAGTTCATGAAATAAATAACTCAAAATAAAATAAAACTTATTCTGCATAATAATATAGAATTGTATATCCATGGCAAAACCGAGGCTCTGACACCATGTTGGAGTTTAACGGTTACATGCATCACATACAGAAGCGGAATTTTAAAATTTTTTAACCATTAGATCTGATCTTGCCATGAATACACAATATAACTATATGAAAATAAGAAAAATCACCTTTGATTTTTGTTAAACAGTTGATTTTACTTCGCACCAGGTTGTCGCAAACCACAGTGTCAAAAATCGAATACCTCCAATGAGTAATCCACACTAGAGAGGGATAGATTGAACCAACAAATTGGTATTTAACTAGGGCTGGCCAAAATTCCAAGAAGCTAGCTTGGAGTTGGCGCAAAAAAGAGAGAGAGATTAGAGAAAAAGACTTTCTTTTTGTTTTAATCACTTAACCCTAATTCTCATTAGTTGGCCTTTTATAGTTAGGTTAAAATTCCAACTCCTTAATGAGATTGGGCTCTTTAAAATTGCTGGAGAACTATTAATTAGGGCTCTGAAATTAATTATAATCACTTGGGCTTAATTAAGTCCAATTTAAACCTTTTCATAAAAGTCTATGCACAAAACCCACAAACTAGGCCCTTTGTGCAACTAATTGGATTTAAATACCCAAATGGATTCCAAATCCAACAAAATTAAATATGTGGGTTCCATAACACTTATGTAACATATATAAATTAATTTTTTTCCATTAAATAGGCCATTAAGGCCTTCTGTTCTGAGGTAGGGGTGTGGCCCTTACAGAAGGGCTTCCGCCAACTACTTCATTCCTTTGGCCCTTAATAATTGCTCCAATGGACTTATTAATTATTATACTAGTCCTATAACACTTATAGTAGTCCTACAACACTTATAAGATAATAATAATTAATCATGAAATACATGCTAAGCAACATAGTCGTTTAGTAGTGGATACATTTACATAAAATTTCACTTAATATATCCTATGTATTTAAATCAATAAATTCATTAATAATTTAAATAAGCTTCGAATTTTCATAAATTCCAAATTTATTCTCCTTGTCTTAAAATTTTATCCTAATTGGCTCAAATATTTTCTTTCATACTTAATTTAACAATTTCTCTAATTTAAATGGAAAATTACAATTGTACCCCTAAAGTTTGGCTTTTTCAATTTTGACCCAATTTTGACTTTTTTTGTTGACTTTTCTTCTAGTTAATCAATTTAACCCAAAATTTGACTCAGTTGACTTCCTTTGACTTTTATTTAATTTTAATTACACAAATTACATTATAGTCCTTAAAATTTTTTCCTTAGATGGAAAATTACCGTTTGTTCCCTGTGACTTTTATTAATTACTTTTTTGCCCTTTTTAATAAAATTACCGTTCTTCATCATTTCAATCACATTTTTTTACCACTAATTGACCATTTTGCCCTCGGTTAATCGTGTAATGACGTTTTTACCCTTATTAAACACATATACTACATTTTTCATCTTATTTCATCCCTATTAACATTTTTAATATTTTAAAAGCCGTAAATGTCCCTTTTCACAGTTTTGTATAAAATTACCATTTTGCCCCTAATTGTAGATAGTAGAAAGACCATGAACCGGATAAGCGGATGAGTAAATCTAGTAGGCAGGTGTAATCATACCACTAAGGTATGATGCTACTCCCCAATATGTTAGTGTAATGAGTCGGCTAATAGTATATTCTCACTTTTTCAGTACAGTAACAATAAGGCAACAGTACAGTATATAGAACATCGCGGGGTAAGTGTCCCTATGGCTAGCCATACTATCCCTGGGTCTTCGGTTACCCATTGAGTACTAAGGGAATAATAAATCATTACATTTTCATACTTTACATTATTTCTACGCTGTTATACATAATAAACACATTATGTCAACATTTTCATGATTCCATTTCTATTCATTCAAGCTCATTACTTGTACATTTTGCAATTATACACATATTAATACAAAAATATAATCAAACATACCATTATCCATATATATACTATTTGGCTACATAAAGACCTCATACTTACACATTATTTTATCCTTCCTTTTGATGCCATGCACATTTCTATTTTCCGCTCAAGCATTATTATGGTGTAATACACTTAGTTTACTTTAAAATCTTTATGATTCACAAACTTCCATCATTATGTACACTTACACACATAATTGTACATTCATTATTTTTCACTCCAATTTCCTCATTTACATTTCTCATACCTTAATTTATTTAATTGTCATTAAATAGTTAATTAATGATTAAATTACATTATGGTACCCTAAGGTACCATATTCGGCCAACTTAGGCTCACTCACTTTTAATTTAATTTCTTTACTCAATTAAGTTTCTAATGACTCAAATTAGCATTATATCACATTAATTTAATCTATTTCATCATTTCATGCAATTTAGCATAGTTACATAATGTAAAAATCATAGGCAATTCAACTAAATTAGTGAAATTAAATGTAATGTGTATCCACCAACCTTAATTAAGATTGATTTCCACCTATTCTTCCTTTTCCTTTCCCTTTTCTCTTTGGCTTCTTCCTTCCTCTTTGTTTTCTTCTTTAGGATGACTTTGAAAGAGAGAGAAACATAAGATTAATGCATGCTTTCAAGTAATTTAAAGCCACTACTATAATTCCTTAGCCTTATTCTACATGCCTATGTAATTTCCCCTTCAAATTCTACCTAAAAATCATGAAATAACAAAATTTCATTATAGGGTTCTTACCTCAAATTCCTAATTTCTCGACCTCCTTTGGATAAAAATCCTTTTCTAGGTTAAAGAAGATGAATTTATGAGTATTAGATTGCAATTAGGGCTTGCGTTTTAGATAGAGAAAGCTTGAGATGAAGAAAAAATGGAGGTGAGGGTAATAAAATGGGAGATTGGATTTTGAAGAAAAGAAGGGGAAAATGTATAGATTTTTGAATAACTTTTAGATATCTGCAATGTCTATCTTATGGCCTATTTAAATGTAGAAAGAATGGCCAAGATTCATTCATTCACTATTAAATCCAAGGGCCTTAATTTTTTTCATTTGTTACCCATACACTTAGTTAGGATCATTCTACTAGTCTAGGCTCACTCATATTTGATCATGGCTTTATATTAATGATCATGTATATTTTTATGGTCAAATTCCAAATGACCTAATTTTGGTTTTACACCATGAAATATGAGTTTTCGTTCCCAATATCAGATTGCCTTGAAAATTTTCATTGAGTGTCCCTATATATTCAAGAATATGTGGCTAAAATTTCAGCTCATTTTGATATAGTTTTAGTATACTTCTAGTCTTGATAGTCTGCGTAGTTAGTCTGAAACCCGAAATTCAAAAAATGTCAGAATCATTATTTTTCAGTTCTTAGAGTGTCTTTCGATTATTGATATGGTGTATATAAAATATGGGAGTAATCAAAGATCTCTTGGTCCCTCAATCACTCGATCAAATTGTTGGTCAACCCTAGGTAGACCCGTGAAATTTTCTTTTATTTGCCCATTTGGAGACCAATTTGACCTCAGTTTCTCCTTAAACTTTACCAATAGACTCCACTCAACCTGTGAGACCCCTAACCTGACCCTAAGTTAAAATGCAGGCTTTTATAGGATTTTATTTGATTAACGTTATTTAAAAATGTGAATTTCACATAAGTAATCGAACAAGTGATAAATTCCTTATATTATATTAATTGCATGAGAGAAATTAAATTATTAATTTTCTTTGAAAATGTTCAAGGGTGTAATTGAAACATGAAGTGTGAATTTAGGGGTCAATTTTTAAATATGGCATTTTAAGGGATAATTATGAATAAAGAAAGAATTAGTGGTTGATTTAAAAGAAACATTTAATGGAGCGGTCAATGTAAAGCATGTAATAAATGAAAGGCTTTGATGGGACATGCAAAAAGTTAAAGGGTCTTTAAGGGAATTTTCCCTTGCTAATATAAATAGTTATTTTTAAGGTAGAGAGAAAATGTATGGAGAGGGCCAGATTTTTAAGTGAAAATTCCAGAATTTGGTTCTCTCTCTCCTTCATTTTCTTTGATCTCTTAAAGAATATTTGAGTGTTCTTGAAGTAGCCCTTGAATGTGAGATTAATCAAGGATAATTAGTGTTGAACATTAAGGTAAGCATATTAATTTGGTGTTCATCTTTTTTTCTTTATCTTTTTCTTATTTGGTTACTAGTGGATTAGGATAAATGATGGAAATATGATAAATGGATGAATTGTTGTTAAAGGAGAAGAAGAAGGTGGAAGGAGTAAAGGAAAAGGAAAGGCACAAGATTGAGGTTAAGGGAATTTCTGGCAAGGTATGGGATTTGTCTGGTTTAAGTTTAAATGAATCTTCTTGCCCTTTTAAATGTAGGCAAATAGAAGTCTTTGACTAGAATCTAGAAATGCTAATACATGTCAAAATGATGGAAGAACCTAGAGTCCTTAGAGGGATTATTCCCTAAAAGCTTAATATTGTTTTGTAATTATACTCTTATAGGAAGACTTAGCATGGGAAGGCCCTTAACAAGTTATGATATACACATGTTTCATATTATGTTTTGATGTCAAATTATAGAATCTAAATTAAAGGTAGTAATTGGAAGTACTATGAATTATTAATGCATGAAACCGAGGATAAAATGGTGTATGCTTGAGTAAGATATTTGGGCATAAAATGAAAACCTTATAAGAGTTGTTTTTAATGAAAAGATATTGGAATTGTATAATCTGCATCTATCGTAGTCGCAGGAATAGACACGCTCGCAACAATGCACTATATGTGGACTTTTATTTTTGCCTCTGTCATGCTCATTCCTTGCCTACATAACTTTTGTCCTGCTTTTATTGCCATGCTTTTATATCAATGAACTTGCTATACTTTCTTTGTACCCTTACAAATTATGTACAACACTACAACATGCCAAAAATCCATATGAGCATAACATTGATATATGTATAGTTAAAGTATGACCAAAGAACTCATTGAATTATATGATTAAATACAATTGACTGTTATGACATGTTATAGAGTTTCATATGTGAGGCATATGTTAAGATGAGTAACTAAAAAGGTATGTTCCACTATTTGATTGAAAAGGCATGCTATGCACACATGAGAAAGCTATTGAAAGTAAGTTAAAAGAACATGAAAGACCATATGATTAATGCATATGAAATATTTCAAAGTTATGAATCAATTGTCATATGACTATAGACACATTTTAATTGTGTGATGTAAGAATGAATATGTTATATGAAAAGAGAATCAATTAAAGTATTGCCTACAGATAGAGTTCAGTAGTAGATAGATAGGTGCCTATAGGAATATTACAGCTGCCCCTGTTGACCCCTTTTGGGTCTAAGTTACTATTGATCCCGTTCGGATCATGAACAACCCTGTTTGAGTTGTTAGTTGACCTCGTTTAGGTTTGCTTGACTTGTCTCCTATTTTGTTGACTCCGTGTGGGTTTATGTTTCAATATCCTCAAATATCCCTTATTTTGATATGCTCGGGTATCCACTGTTCTCGTTATCTACTTTTAGAACTTAAGCAGGCTATGTTAAAGTGTAAATACAACACTATTAATTACAGTATAAATAATGCATTTGATATATGGAATAACATGTTTAATTGTGGTTTCTAATGTATAGGCTATATTTACATACATTATGTACAGATTCATTTATGAAATGTTTAAATTCAAGTATGCTGAATTAAAAGTAGTGTTACATTGTTATTTATAAGATTATATTTTATTATATATACTATTTTTGAATATGTTATTTTTGATATTTTTCAATTATCATATGTTATATGTTTCTGGTGTCCACTGTGAGTTGTTGTTTTTCATGTTTAGTATCCCCACTAAGCTTTATAGCTTAGCAAGGGTAATTTTATTCTTGTAGTTTCTGTAGTCAAGGCTTTTGCACAAGAACGAACTCTGCATCAGGACAGGCCAACACCAGTTTATAGAAATTGATGTAGGGATATTTTGGTTAATTTTGTATAAGTTATTTCATATGTTTAATATGTATTAAAGGCCATCTAATATATGTATGTCATATGGAAGTAAATGATGTAATAAGCTCTTCAAAAGAATGCTAGTATATGCATGCATATAAGAGCTAGAATGCTTATACATGTATATGTTAAATGAAAGTTGAATGCTTTGCATGACAACGAATAAATTAAGATAGTAGTATCATGTTTGAATATAATAAGTGGTTGCATGATGAATCATTATGCATATGGAATTAAAGTAATGGAAGATATGTGAAACCCCTAAATAATATATAGATTGTCTGACATAAGGGATCATGTGATATGATTAATGATGATTTAAGGAGTATTGGGTTAATATACTACTATAATATGGTATGAAAATGTACGGTATAATGATTGATAAAGGCAATAGACTTAGGGTGTTTCAATTTGGTATCAGAACCTAGGTTTGGTCTTTTTTGGGCAATAGGAGTATAGGATTATAGAACATAAGATACAGAGATAGTGTCGTGTTGGCCTAATGCAGAAGTTCCTATTTTCTTATTGATTTAAAGATGGAGGATTCTTCTAGGGATGCTATAAAAGAATCAACTAAAAGTAACTTGCGATTAGATCGAATCCTCATAACCTAGTGACTTTATCATCTTTCCAAAATGAAATCTTTGTTGTTGTTCCTAAAGAAGCCTTGTTAAAAATTTCTTAGGATATGGCTCAAATTTTACAATGAATGAAAATGTCCAAAGCTCCAATATCTGAGATTAGGAAGTATGGGGCACAATAATTTCTAGGCACTAATTTGGAACAATCTAAAGAAGCTGAGTTCCGACTGGAAAGGTTGAAGAGGATATTTGATGAAATTAATTGTCCTATTGATCACAAAGTATCTTGTGTTGTGTCTTTACTTCAAGGCATGTCTTATGATTGGTGGAAGCTGGTTTTAAGATAGCCTCAGCTACCTGAACCATTTACTTGGAAATTCTTTAAGGAGAAGTTAAAAAAGAAATATGTTACCGAGGCTTACAAGAAGGAGAAATTGAAGCAGATTTTGAATTTGAGACAAAGAATTTTATCTATGGCTGAGTATGAAAAAGAATTTAGCCATTTGTGCAAGTATGTTCCCAAGGGGATGTTGACAGGAGTTTTTAAATGCAAACATTTTAAAGATGGGCTGAATGATTGAATAAAAAAAATTGTTTAGATTTACGTCTCTGAATATAGCGGACTTTAATCATCTGCTTATTACCGCCACGAAAGTTGAGAAGTATGAGATAGCTAAAAGAGAAAGGGAGAAGAAAAGAAGTTTTTCTAGAGGAGGATCTTCCACTGGAATGAAATTTAGAGGAGTTCAAGGAGGTTAGCCTACAGAGTATATTTTTAGTTCTGCTAACAAAGGAAAGAAAGAAGAATCCACCACTAAGTTTAAGTTTGGAAATGAAGCTTCAGGAAGATAGAGTAGGGGTTAAATACCAGAATTCCCTCATTGATCTAAATGTCATTGGGGTAACTATAGAAAACTAGCTGGTGAATGCGTTAGATGTTGTAGTACTAATCATTTTTTGGCTAATTATCCTGTGAAATGGGACCAAGGTTTTGGGAAATAAGGTAGTAAGGGAGCTTCAAATGCACCTTCATCTGGTATAGGCAGAGGCAGAGGCCGAGGTGGATAAAATTATCATGGATCCCAATCCCAGAATGTGTCAAAAATAGTTGATAGACCTTTGGCTTAGATGGTTTCTAGTCGAGCTTATGCAATGAAAACTTGTGAGGAACAGAATGCTCCAGAAGGTATAGCTGGTACTTTGTCTCTCAATAATTGTGACATGCATGCACTTATTGATCCTAGCTCTACTCATTCTTATATTTGTATTGGGGATTTGGGTAGAGATGTGTCTAAAATACAACAGTTAGATTTTGATATTTGTGTGACTAGTCCATTGGGACATAATGTAATAGTCAATAAAGTATGTAAAGACTGTCTTATAAAAGTCCAGGGAAAAGAGTTTTCAGCATATTTGATTGTGTTGCATTTTCTTGAATTTGATGTAATTTTTGGAATGGATTGGTTATCATAACATCATGCAGTGGTGAATTGTGAAATGAAAATAGTAACTCTTAGGGATGATAGAGGAAGGGAAGGAGTAGTTGAAGGCAACTTTTCTAAGCTAATAACTAATGTCATATCATCAATGCAAGCTAGGCGTTGTCTTAGAAAATGATGTGAAGCATTTTTAGTTGTAGTCCTTGACTCAAAAAGAGATACAATGAAGCTTTAGTATATAACTATTATGAATGAATTTCCAAAAGTATTTCCTAAGGAATTGCTTGGTCTTCCTCTAGAAAGAGATGTTGAATTGTCTATTGATTTGTTACCTACTATAGCCCCAATTTCAAAGGTACCATATAGAATGGCTCCGTCTAAATTAAAAGAGCTAAATGTTCAATAATAAGAATTGTTAGATAGAGGCTTCATCGGACCTAGTATATCACTTTGGGGTGCACCAATTTTATTTGTTAAGAAAAAGGATGGATCAATGAGGATGTGTATCAATTATAGCCAGTATAATAAATTGACAGTGAAGAACAAATATCAATTGCCTCGAATTGAGGATAAGTTTGATCAGTTGAGTGGTACTAGTGTGTTTTCAAAGATAGACTTACGATTAGGTTATTATCAGCTCAGTGTTAAGGATGGAGATGTTCTTAAAACTACATTTAGAACTTGTTATGGGCATTATGAATTTTTAGTTATGCCATTTGGGTCAACAAATGCTCCTGCTGCATTCATTGATCTTATGAATAGGGTATTTAGACTCTAATTAGATCGATTTGTTGTAGTGTTTGTTGATGACATATTGGTTTCCTCCAAAAATGAAGCTGAACATGCTGAACATCTGAGGATTGTGTTACAAACTTTGAAAGAAAATCAGTTGTATGCCAAGTTGAGTAAGTGTGACTTTTGGCTTAAGAAAGTTTCTTTCCTAGGTCAAGTTGTATCTACTGAAGGTGTTAGGGTTGATCCAAATAAAATTAATGCTATTATTAATTGGAAACCAACCAAGAATGTGCATGAAGTTAGAAGTTTTCTCGGGTTGGTAGGTTATTATCTTTGTTTTGTGAATGGTTTTTCTATCATTGCTTCACCACTCACTAAACTATTAAGGAAGAATATTAAGTTTGAGTGGGTTGATCATTATCAAGCAAGCCTTGATCAGTTAGAGAAAATGTTGATGGAGGCTCCAGTGTTAACTCAATCAGTGTCAAGGAAGGAATATGCAATGTATAGTGATGCCTCTAAAGTTGGTTTGGGTTGTGTATTAATGCAAGATGGTAAAGTTGTAGCTTATGCATTTAGACAGTTGAAATCGCTTGAGCAGAACTACCCAACTCATGATCTAGAATTGGCAGCTATAGTTTTTGCTTTGAAGATTTGGCGGCACTACTTGTATGGGGAAAAATGAAGAATTTATATTGATCATAAAAGCCTCAAATACTTGGTCACTCAAAAAGAAATTAATTTGAGGCAGAGAAGGTGGTTGGAATTATTCAAAATATATGAGTGTATAGTTGATTACCATCCGAGAAAAGTGAATGTGGTTACTGATCCATTGAGTCATAAGACTATGGCAGCATTGATTTTAAAGCAATGCAGATGGAATTTTACATCAGATGGTGAATTATTAGCACAACTTAAAGCTAGACCCATGGTTAGGAAAATAGTGTTAGATGCTCAGATGGATGATGAAAAGTTACAACAAATTGTGAAAGAAGTTTGTGAAGAAGATCAATCAGGTTTCGCAATGAAAGAAGATGGTGGTGTATATTACCATAATAGGTTGTGTGTTCCTTATTGCATGAAGCACATAATACTGCATTCACTATGCATCTAGGAATGAACAAGATGTATCAAGAGTTGAAACATTTTTACTGGTGGCTTAGCATGAAAAAGGATATTGTTGAATATGTCTCTAAATGTTTAACATGTCAGCAAGTGAAATCAGAACATCAATTTCTATCAGGTCTTTTAAACCCTATTCCTATTCCACAATGGAAGTGGGAAGTCATTACTATGGATTTTGTTACTAATTTGCCTCTTACTCAAAACAAATATGATGTTATCTAGGTAATAGTGGATAAGATAGCAAAAGTAGCTCACTTTATACCGGTTCAAACAGATTATTCTATGGATAAGCTTACAGAATTGTATGCGAATGATATTGTACGATTACATGGTATACGTATATCCATAATTTTTTATCATGATCCAAGGTTTGCAGCGAGATTTTAGCAAAGTCTATAGCAGGCTTTGGGAACACAGCGCAAGTATAGTATAGCTTTCCATCTTCAAACGGATGGACAATCTGAAAAGGGTATTCAGGTCCTAGAAGATATGATAAGGGGATATGCTTTGGAGTTTTCTGGAAGTTGGGACATATATGTGTCCTTAATGGAATTTACCTATAATAACAATTATTAGAAGAGTATTCAAATGGCACCATATGAGGCTTTGTATGGTAGAAAATGTAAAAATCTAGTCTGTTGGACTGAGTTGACTGAATACAGAATAATCAATCCTGACCTTATTAGGGATACTGAGGAAAAAGTTTAAGATATCAAGTAGAGGCTGAAAGAAGCTATTACCAAATAGAAATCCTATCCTAAATTAAAAATAAAGGATATCGAGTATCAAATGGGTGACAAAGTATTTCTCAAAGTATCCCCTTGGAGAAAAGTTTGAGATTTAGGAAAAAGGGAAAACTCGGTCCGAGATTCATTGGTCCATTTGAAATTCTGCAAATAGTCAGACCGGTGGCTTATAGATTGGCTCTTCCTATCGAATTAGCCAAGTTTCATGATGTGTTTTATGTGTCTATGCTTAGAAGATATCGCTTGGATGAATCTCATGAGCTGCAAGTACAAGATATTCAAGTACAGCCAGGTTTCACTTATAGTGAGGAACCGAAAGAAATCCTAGCTAGGCAAATCAGACAATTAAGGAACAAGAAAATCCCTTTGTTGAAAGTGCTCTGGCAATATCATGGTGTTCAAGAAGTAACTTAGAAATTGGAGGCAGCCATGAGAGAGCAATACCCTCAATTGTTTGAATCAGGTATGAATTTTGAGGATGAAATTCCTTAAGGGGGAGAGATTTTTGAGACTCCTAACATTACCCTAATTGAAAATGCAGGCTTTTATAAGATTTTATTTTATTAAGATTAGTTAAAAATGTGAATTTCACATAAGGTATGGGACAAGTGATAAATTCCTTATATTATATTAATTGTATGAGAGAAATTAAATTATTATTTTCGTTTAAAAATGTTCAAGGGTGTAATTGAAACATGAAGTGTGAATTTAGGGGTCTATTTGTAAATATGGCATTTTAAGGGCCAATTATGAATAAAGAAAGAATTTAGTGGTTGATTTAAAACAACATTTAATGGAGGGGTCAATGTAAAGCATGCAAGAAAATGAGAGCCTTTGATGGGACATGTAAAAATTTGAAGGGTCTTTAAGGGAATTTTCCCTTGCTAATATAAATAATCATTTTTAAGGTAGAGAGAAAATGTATAGAGAGGGCCAGACTTTCAAGTGAAAATTCCAGAATTTGGTTCTCTCTCTCCTTCATTTTCTTTGATCTCTTAAAGCATATTTGAGTGTTCTTAAAGTAGTCCTTGCATGTGAGATTAATCAAGGATAATTAGTGTTAAACATTAAGGTAAGCATATTAATTTGGTGTTCATCTCTTTTTCATCATCTTCTTCTTATTTGGTTAATGGTGGATTAGGTTAAATGCTGGAAATATGATAAATGGATGAATTGTTGTTAAAGGAGAAGAAGAAGGTGGAAGCAGTAAAGGAAAAGGAAAGGCACAAGATTGAGTTTAAGGGATTCTCAGCCAAGGTATGGGATTTGTGTGGTTTGAGTTTATATGAATCTTCTTGCCCTTTTAAATGCATGCAAATGGAAGTCTTTGACTAGAATCTAGAAATGTTAATGCATGTCAAAATGGTGGAAGACCTTAGAGCCCTTAAAGGGATTATTCCCTAATAGCTTAATGTTGTTTTGTAATTATACTCCAATATGAAGACTTAGCATGGGAAGACCCTTAACCATTTGTGATATAGACACGTTTTATATTATGTTTTGATGTCAAATTATAGAATCTAAATTAAAGGTAGTAATTGGAAGTACTATGAATTATTCATGCATGAAATTGGGGATAAAATGATGTATGCTTGATTAAGCTATTTAGGCATAAAAAGGAAACCTTATAAGAGTTGTTGTTAATGAAAAGATATTGGAATTGTATAATCCACATCTGTCACGCTCACAAGAATAATCGTGCTCACGACAATGCTGAGACACCCTCCTTTAATTCTTAACATATAACATATTATACCTTTATGTCCTGCTATAGTAGCTTATTAACCCAGTGTAATAAACACTTATCATATCAAATAGTTTATTAAATAAGGTATCATGTTCATCAGTTAGGTGTTTCCCACAATTTTAGTTTCTTTAGTACATATGCATAATGGTTTATCTTGGTACATACTCATTATTTTCATGTCAGTTATAACTATCTTAACTTTGTTCATTTTCATTCATGACATTCAGCAATTCATCTAGCATATATATGACCAACCATTCTAGCTCCTATATGCATGCATACATTAGCATTATTTCAATAAGCTTATTACATCACTTACTTCGTATGGCATACATATATTTAATAGCCTTTATATACATATTAGCCATGTGGAAGAACTTGTACAAAATTAAGCAAAAATAACCCTACATCAAACTTCTATGACTTTGGTGTTGGTTTGTCCTGATGCAGAGTTCATTCCATAGCAACAGCTTTGACTATAGAAGCTACACGAATAAAATAACCCATCCTAAGCTATATAGCTTAGTGGGGATACTAAACATGAAAGACAACCACTCACAGTGGTCGACAGAAATATATATAAAATATACAATAATTGAAAAAAAAACATAAAATCTCCATATCGGGAATAAGTATAAAATAAAGTACAATATCTTAAACAACAATGTAACCCTTCAATTAATTTAGCATACCTAAATCTAAACAATTCATAAAGAGATCTGTATATAATGTAAGTAGATTCCAATACAAGCATTAAAACCACAGTTAAACATAATAGTCACTATATCAGTTGCACAAATCATATTGTTAGTAACTGTGAAACATTAATACTTTAATTGAGCCTGCTTAAGTTATAAGGTGGATAGTAGGATCGGTGGATACCCAAGGGTATCAAATGGTGGATATCAAAAGATATCAAAACTATGGACCGAATTAGGGACAACTATACGGTGGAACAGTCAAGGACCCAAATGGGGTCAACAAATAACCCACACCGGGCTATGCATGATCCAGTAGGATCAACTGTACTCTAGACCTAAAAAGGTCAATGGTGGCAGCTGCAATATCCCTATAGGCGCCTATCTATCCACAATTGAACTCTAGTAGCAGGCAGTATAGTTTTTAAGTTCATTTAATATATATATCATGCTTGCACCAATATCATATACTTTTCACATGTATGTGATCATATCATAATACACAATTCTCTTGTGTATAACACATATTCATGTATTCTTATAGTAATACAAATATCTGTGTTTGAACATTCATGTCATCATGATCATATTCTTGAACATGTTATCATATAATCCCAATAATTCTTTGATCATCCTTTAACTATATATATATATATATATATATATATATATAATATGCACATATGAATGCTTGGCAAGCTATGGTGTTACACATAGTCTGTAGAGGTGTCAAAATAGTATAATTATTATCACATAATAAAGCAAAGCAATTAAAGGAAGAGCACACACTATGTAAGCAAGTCGCGAACGTGACCATGGTCGTGAGCATGATAAGGGTGAACATAGCATACCACATATGGTACATTATCGCGAGCGCGAATATTTCCGCAAGCGCGATAGACCCAGATTATGCAATCTCAATGTCTTTTCATCATTTCAGCAACTATTATAAAGATTACATTTTATGCCCAAATAACTTACTTAAGCTTACAATATTTAAACCCTAGTTTCGTGCATTAAAATTCGTAATGCTACCAATTATTACCTTTAACGTAGATTCCACAAATTTTACCTTCAAAACATAATAAGAAATAGGAGTATAACACAATTTGACAAAGTCCTTACGATGCTAAGTTCTCCTAAAATTGTACAATTATAGAACTAAGTGCAGCTATTAGGGAATAATCCTTTTAAGAAATCTAAGTTCCTTCCTCATTTTTGACATGTATTAACATTTATATATTCTAATCAAAACTTTCATTGCCTACATTTGCAAGGACAAGAAGAATCATACAATCTCAAGCACAAAAATCCCATACCTTGGCTAAAATTCCCTTTGCTTTCAATCTCTTGCCACCCCTTTTCCTTTGATCTTTCTACCCTTCTCTTTTCCTTCACAACCAACATCATAATTTAATCAAAACTTCCAGCACCATACTCAGCCATTACTCAACAAAATGGGAAGGAGAAGGAGAAGGAGAAGGTGAAGAAGAAGATGCAAATCAATTGAGGTTGTTGCCTTATTTTATTACACAAGTAGTCTTGATTAACCAACAAGCATAAATTCCTCTTCAAGATCACTTTAAAAGTTCAACTTTGGATTTAAGAGTAGAGAGAGAGAAGAACATTTCTGTGATTTCTTCAAGAATATCCAACCCACACCTTCTCTCTCCTAAATGTTGACTTTTTATAATAGCAAGGGATAATCCCCTTTTTAGTCCTTTAACTTTTTGCATGTCCTACATTTAACCTTTATCTTTTTTTTTGCATGTTAGAAATTAACCCTTCCATTTAACCCTTCTCTTAAGTCAACCTCTTCATTTATTCTTTTAATCATATTTGCCCCTAAAAATGCCATAATTACAAATTTACCCCAAATTAATACTTTATACTCCAATTATACCCTCAAATAATATTACACTATAATATTCACTTTTATTTTGATGCAATTAATATAATAACAAAATAATTTATCACTTGTCCCATACTTTATATGAAATTCTCATTCAATTTAATCTTGATCTTTTATAAACTTATTCCACTATATTCCTAGTTTATGGAACATTAAAAATCAATTCATTATCACTTCTAAATCTCAAGATAATCAAGAAACATTATAAATTGTCCCATTACCAAGGTAATATGTATGACTAATTTCAACCCAACATATGAAAAATTTAAAGACATATTTAAAATTCAATTTCTTCATTTGAAATTTATAAATAGAACTCTAGATTATAACCCAATTAGAATTATTCAATTTTCTATTCTGCAACTCAAATTATAAGCAAAACACTCCTTCTAGGTCAAACTAACCCAACGACAAATTTATAATATCATTTTAAAAATTCATAGAATAAAAATGGGCATAGAATCAAACATACATTCCTTTATAAAAATGTGCTCCTATAAGTATATTTTATCAAGAATTTTGTTTCATAGTATTTAGACTTCTCTAGAAAAAATTATGTGCAAAATACTGAAATCTACTTATTAAATCCAAATAGCAGCTCACATCCAATTTCAACTTAAAATTTAGCAGACTTAAATGTAAAATCTAACAAATATTTCTTCTACAAAATTATAGGCCCATATCTTAAGTAAATTTACCAACTAGAATTACCAAAATTGGAGTTATAAAACTCGATATATATACAAGATACAAAAACTAGTTCCCACTGACCCAAAGTAGATTTTCTACTTCTTTCATCTTCAATTAAATAACACATGCAAGATATAATCCTTTACATCTCATGTAAGGCCCCAATTATATCCCTAGTTTAAAATTCATGATTAAATAATGTTATATTGATTAAGATCAAATTAAATATGTGATATGGTTATTTAAGTTATGGGGCATGTGATAACTTAATTTTATTATATGAATTGAGTGTAAATTATTTAGCATAAAATTTATTAAGGGTGAAATTAAAGTATAAAATATAAATATAGGGTCAATTTATAAATGTGGGACATATGGGGGAAATTTTAAAAAGCTAGAAACAAATTGGGTTAATGTTATAAGAGATTAAAAGAAGAGGGGTAGTTTCATTGCATGTAAAAAGGTAAAGGATCAAAAGGGGACTTTTCCTTCCCTTTTAAAAAGGCAAAATCTTTATATGAGGAGAGCAAAATATATGCATTGAGTGTTCTTTGAGTGGGGGACGGCATCTTCTCTCTCTTCACCTCTCATCTCTTTTTTCTCTCCTAAGAAAATTTACCTCTTCATCTCTTTAATTTCCAAAGGAAAAATTTGTTGCATGAGATTTGATTTAAAGGTTGTTAAAAGGGAGTTTGTAAAGGTAAGGGATTTAATTTTTCATCTCATTTCTTCTTCTTTCTTAAAGATAAAATGCATGTCAATGCATGAATGCATGAATATATGTAGAAGAAGAAGAATAAGTAAGAAAGAAAGATAGAAGAAAGGAAGTGGTAAAAGATTGAAGC
This sequence comes from Excoecaria agallocha, assembly GCA_037975025.1. Classification (NCBI taxonomy): domain Eukaryota; kingdom Viridiplantae; phylum Streptophyta; class Magnoliopsida; order Malpighiales; family Euphorbiaceae; genus Excoecaria; species Excoecaria agallocha. The sequence goes on from CM075815.1 coordinate 24,785,267, forward strand.
ATCAAAAGGGATTTCAGCAAAGGTATGGGAAATTATGTGTTTTCTTTGCATGAACGTGAGTAATGAGGAGAGACATGGACTAGAAGAAGAGATTAAGAACAAAAGAACCCAAATTTATCTTTTAATGGCTTTAAACAAGGACAACTATAGAAAAAAGTTGAATGACTTGTTGTAATTTTCATATAACTTGGACTACAAAACTCTAATTGAGTTCATTCCAATTGAGAATTTTACATAAGAATTGTACCTACATTTTTGTAGAATAAAACTAAGGTTGGTTTTGCTTTTTTGTAGCCCTAAGCTTTGATAGAAGCTAAAAGTGAATTGCAATCCATTTTAATGGACAATTTATAGCAATTTGATTCTAATTATTTGTATAGTTGTTAAAATGATATGAGGCCATAGTTTGGTCAGACTAGACTTATATGTCTACAATTTATATGAAGAAAGCATAATTGATTCTATTTCTAAGAATGTCAAAAGTTAGCTTGAATCTGCAATAGTTGATAGCACTATTTTCAAAAATAGTTTTTAGTATTTTTGCACTATCTTGAGTTTCAGATATGAGAATTGGATAATTCTAGTTGTGTTCAAAAATAGACTCCCATATCTATGTTTTCTACGAAGAAAGCAAAGTCTAAATATGCCTCTAAACCTGGCTAAACTTAATTTGAAAATTCGAATCTTGTGTTGCCTACCATAATGAACAGTCATTAGTAATTTCCATTTATCTTGAGTTACAGAAACGATATTGCAATGATTATTGATGTTTTAGAAACTAGAAACATAGGGAAATAAGCTTGTAGAATACCATTATCACTGAAAAAGCTGATTTGAAGGTTAAAAATTGCTCACAATATGAACTTGGAAACTAGTCATTGCCCTATGATGACTCGGACAACTATCACGACTCGTGATAGTGTGTCCTCTATAATGACTCGGACATTTGACATGAGTCATGACACCCATCTATCTGAGTCATTCCATCTATCTGAGTTCACCCTTTTAAGCCTATAAGTTGATACAAAAGCATTTTTAGTCCTCGCCAAACACTTTTAACGCATTGGAAGCATAAAGATAAATGTTTTAAACTATGTCCCAAAGTGTTATAAAGTCTATTTAAACCTTGCTAAATAATTATAGAGCATATCTTGATATATAGAAAACACATAATGAGGGACACTTAAATTAAACATTTCATGATATCATAGTGTAAAATAATTGGCATGATCAAAAGTTGAAAGAGGTACATAGAAATTGTAAGCTAAGGTAAATTATTTTTTACCATATATATATGATAACATGAATATGATATGATGTGATGATTATATGTCTTGCCTATTTGTTATGCAAAATGTATAGTCACAAGGATAATATAAGCCAATTGTATAACTTGTTTTATTAATTGTGTATATATGTTTATGCACTAGAGAACATATAGTTTTACATGATTATGTAGATGTGCAAATGGTATACTATAAGTACAGTCTTGATGTATGAAATGAACATAGTATTGCCTTCAAATAAAGTTCAAATGTGGATAGATAGATACCTATAAGGAAAATTGTAGCTAGCATAGTTTGGCCTAATTGGGTCTAGAGTATAGTTGATGCTGTTTGGATCATGAAAAGCTCCCTTTGGATTGTTAGTCGACCCCGTTTGGGTCTACTTGACCATTCTAGAGTGTAGTTTGGCCCCGTTTAGGCCTACCGATTTGATATCTTTGAATATACACCATTTTGATACCTAAGAGTATCGATAGTTCCCATTATCCACTATTGGAACTAAGGTAGGCTAAATTTTATTTATAGTACTGATCACAATTATCAAATCAAAGCTTTACTTGCTTAAATATTATTACTATTGAATCCTATTATTGGCTTGATTATAGAAATTATGTCTTAGTTGTAAATGTTCATTTGAGTAATTTCCATCTATATGAATTATGTATATTGGAATATTTGTTGTCCTTGTTACTTTAATGCTTATATACTTGAGATATTGTTAAAGCTACAAATTTATTATTATTGATATGTTTTGTGGCATGTGATACATATTGATTGTGTATGCTGATGACTATTGTGAGTGGTCATCTATCATGAGTTATTTCCCCACTAAGCTGTATAGCTTAGCATGGGTTATTTTATCCATGTAGGTTCAGTAGATAAGACTTTTGCTCAGGGACATTCTCTGTATCAGGAAGGGCTAACTCCAAATTGATAAGAATTGCTGTAGCGAGATTTTGTATTAATACTTTTAAATGTTTTGTATTTTGGCAAATCATCATATGAGGATGTATTTAATATGTGTATATTGAATTGTAACCAACTCATAATATGACTTAATGGATGTGATTAATGGGGTAATAGTAAAAGGGTGTTACATCTCAACCTTAAAACTATGTTATTAACTCAAAATACATTCCATCACACATTTTTTTCGTATTTCCTCAAATTAAATCTACATGCAATATGAGTCAAGATCCCTAACCTTTAATAAAACACCAAATCTTCAATCGAGACCTCTTTCCCTTTACATGTTGTTCTTCCTCTTTGCTTGTTATGGCATTTCTTAATGATTCCTCATTACCAACCCTCACATGCAACTTCCAGCAACTCAAGAATGTTCTAAGAAGTTAAGAGGCCAAATTTATCACAAGAGAGAAGAGAGGGATTAATGGATTTTCAAGAGAGAGAAGAGGGATTATCATTTCTTTTTAGTGAGAGATGAATTAGAAAATAAAAACTCTTTTTCTTTCTCCTTTTCCTTGTAAATTTCATCCTCCCCATTTCATGAACCAAGAAAATATTTTCTCTCTCTAACATATAAGGGTTATAGCACATAAATAGAAGGGCAAAGTACCCTTATACTCCCCTATCTATTTGTATATTAGAAATGTATCCATATTTGTTTATTTATTTCAAATTTGATCCCATGATTAATTTATATCCTTTAATTGCACCCCAACTACCTTTACTTTATTGATTTAACCCACTAATACTTAATTATATTATAATAAACCACTTAACTAAGATTTATTTTCAATTGTACACTTGCATTCCACAATTTTAATTGACTCTTTAACCTTTTTCCACATAAGACCATTAATACACAAAATCTTAATTTATAATAATTACTATAATTAAGTTTCATTAAACATTAATAGCTTGATAATGCCCTTAAATTCTTTTAGGGCCTATTTTGGATCTTTATAGTTGCGTTCTGAGAATTAAGGCAGTGATTTGTTGTTCATGAGTTGATTTTAATTTAATAATTTGAATTAAGAATGGGTTAGAGTTACAACTCTCGAAAGAGGATCTAACAAAAGTTTAGGAGTTCAAAACCGGATTTGCATGCTACATATTGAAATGTTCTTAATCAGAAGATTTAATATTCTAGATTGATGTTTCGAATAATATATCTATAGCGCCCTTCTCTATAGCATAATTCTATCCTCTAACATATTACAAGAATTAACTATAATCAAGTGATTTATTCTTGACTTTATAATGCTATATAAAGATCTTATAAGAAATTTAAACCATAACATATAATCTTTATTGTTAAAACATAACTTCTATATGAGTGTCTTTAAACATTACAATATTTACAACTATTAAACATCTTTACTTTACAAGATTTCCAACACAAATTAAAAACTTCATAATCCAAAAAGAATCCAAAATGAAGACCATACTTTCATTCTCTCCTATGACTTGTGTTGGTTGTCCTACTATAGATATTAACCTTGAGAAAAAGTCCTACCTTGACAACCTACATAGATAAAGACCCGTCCTATGCTATAAAGCTTAGTGGGGAACATAATATATGTAGACGACCTTTTTTGAAAGTTGTCAAAATAAAGCATGCACATAAAAGCACATCATTAAGCATATAAACCAATACATTTAAAATAATAGCAATATGATCCTAACATTTTCCAATAACTATTCAATTTCATATTCTTGTTATGTCCAATGTCGATCATTTATTAACTATTCCACTTATTTAAGAATTATTTACTTTTACAAATATCATATACCTCAAATATATATTTCTAGATTTTATATTTTATTCTTCTCTAACAACTTTAACTTACTAATCATTCTTGAACACATGTTAATATCAATTTAGGTTATAGGAATACTCATTTGTAAATCATAGAACTTTGAGTTAATATACTGAATCTCCATGCCTTTGTAAATACTAATAATTTCCATGCCTTATACATATGTGTAACATATTCCAAGTATAAGAGGTGTTTTCACGCACTTAATTAATTATTATTCCTACTATGCCATTTTATATTTTCCTTGGATACCATTTTAATTTCTTAATGCATTGCAATATTATCATTATACTTCTATCTCAAACATATATTGAATTTACATGCTATAAGTTCATAATTTATTTATAGTTACATGTAAAGGGTCACACATATCTCACTTATCATATAATTTCCATGTCAGATTAACATGTGTATCTTAATCCATGTATTGAGATGTATGTTAACAACCTTAACTAATTATTATTCTTATTATGCCATTTCATTCTCTCTTCGATTATAAGTTGGATTCCTAATGCGTTAAATTATGAGTTTACTTCTATCTCAAGCTTTAATTCATATTTAGTTCACCGGCTATAAGTTCGTAATCCATTTATGTTTACATGTAAGATGTTACACACATCATTTCACAATATAAAGAAAGAAACAAATAGCCATAAGGAAAACATATAAGCCAATGCAACCATTGAAAGTCATCACTAAGCAATAAATACGTATACATATATCTTGTATTCCTAAGTATAGGAAACACTTTGAATTTACATTAACATTTACATAACTTTCATATACTAGGAGTCACACTAGTCATTTAACAATATCAAGCAAGTAGCATGTGTATATAGCGAACAAACATTCACCAAAATGATTATGGCTAAGAAACCAATAGTAAATAAGTTCATATGCATAACTTATTATCTAGTATACAAAAGTGATCCTAAAATGTCATGTGTTTGTGTATATATACACACACACACTCTTTTTTACATCATATTTTTCATATGCAATATAGGAACTTCATAAAAGGATAATATGACAGACAATTTAAGAACTGTCATGGTTTTTTATCCTTTAATTTTAATATGATACTTTTTTTACTCTCTATTAAGTCTATATTTTTCTAAAGAAGTGAATAATGGTCTATACTACAGCACTTGAAGGTACAAATAAGATACTTGAAGTTATTAAACTTTAGACCCAAATGGGGCCAAAACTATACTAATGATCGGTCAAGCGGACCCAAATGGGGTTAGCTAACAACCTAAATGGGGCTGTTTATAATCCAAATAGGACCATTTCTATACTTTATGGCCCAAATGGGGTCAAAACTATACTATAGCAGTTGCAAATTACCCTTATCAACATCCCTATCTATCTAATACCTAAACATAAATGTAGGCAATATAATTTCTTAGCTTTATCTTTCTATACTTTACTCTTTTCTATCATATAAATATAGATATTCACACATACTCATGTATAACTATGAGCAAGGTATACTATACATGTTCATGTATAAACTTCTTGTAGGTATGATATCATGTACACTTTTGAGTATCAATATTTACTTGTAATCAGTTCCAAGGCATGTAACTCTTTAATATGTGCATGAGAATGGTACTTAACACCATGCTATTTTGAATTCCATTAATCAAATGATCTGTGTGTACATGTCTATAACATATTTAGCTTTGCAGTACACTATACAATTAGAACCATTTAATAGCATGTTTATATCATCATGTATGCACACACATACTTTACTATTACCTCTTTTTGTAACACCCCTATACTATTACCTCATTAATCAAATCCATTTAATCATATTAATCATTCCTTTCATTTCTATTATGCCTATATATTATCATTCATATATTCATCATGTTACCATTACTCAAATCATGCTATATTATATAAGCATATAGGTGCTACTAGGATTGTTCATATATTTGATCTCATGTTTAGCATCATACATACCATATTATGTATATGCTACTTTTAGTAATATATGCACATATGTTCTTGCTTAGTCATATTGTGAGTTGGTTACAATTCACTTTACATATATTAAATATATCCTTATATGTTGACCAGCCAAAATACAAGATATTTAAAAATATTAATACAAAATCTCCCTACATCAATTCCTATCAGTCTGGAGTTAGCCTTTTCTGATGCAGAGAATGTCCCTGAGCAAAATTCTTGTCTACTGAACCTACATGGATAAAATAACATGTGCTAAGATATAAAGCTTATTGGGCAAATAACTCATGATGGATGACAACTCACAACGGTCATCAACATACACAATCAATATGTATCACTAGCAACATAACATATGAATAATAATAAATTTGTAGCTTTAACAATATCTCAAGTATATAAGCATTAAAATAACAAGGACAACATATATTCCAATATACATAATTCATATAGATGGCAATTACTCATGTGAACATTTACAACTGAGACATTATTTCTATAATCAAATGAATAATATAGCCCAATAATATTATTTAAGCAAACAAAGCTTTACTTTGACATTTGTGATCAAAACTATAAATATGATTTAGCCTGCCCTGGTTCTAATAGTGGATAACGGGAACTGTCGATACACTTAGGTATTAAAACGGTGGATATCCGAATATATCAAATCAGTAGACCCAAATGGGGTAAAACTGTACTCTAGACCAGTCAAGCAGACCCAAATGAGGTCGACTAACAACCCAAATCATTATCCAAATGGAATCAACTATACTCTAAACCTAATTAGGCCAAACTGTGGTAGCTGCAATTTTCCCTATAGCTGCCTATCTATCCACATTTGAACTCTATTTCAGGCAATACTATGTTCATGTTCATTTCATACAACAAAACTATATTTATAGTATACCATTTGCACATGTACATAATCATGTAAAACTATATCTTTTCAAGTGCATAAACATGTATGCACAATTCATAATATAAGTTATACAATATGCTCATATTATCCTTAGGACTATGCATTTTGCATAACAACATATAGGCATGACATATAATCATCACATCATATCGTATTCATGTTATCATATATATATATATATATATATGGTAAATAATAATAATATACCTTAGCTTACAATTTCTATGTACTTATTTCAACTTTTGATCATCCCAATTACTTTACACTATGATATCAAGAAATGCTTCCTTTCCTCTATCCTTCTTCTTCTTCTAAATATATTCATGCACCCGTGCATTAAATCCAAATTCCCTTTTTTCCATTGACATGTATTTTTTCTTTAAGAAAGAAGAAGAAATGTGATGAAAAATTGAATCCCTTACCCTTACGAACTCCCTTTTCAAAAACCTTTAAATCATGCAACATATTTTACCCTTGGAAATTAATGAGATGAATAGGTGAATTTTCTTAGGAGAGAAAAGAAAGAAGAGAGGTAAAGAGAGAGAAGATGCCATCCCTCACTTAAAGAACACTCAAATCTAATGTTTCTCTCTCCTCGTGCAAAGCTTTTGCCTTTTAAAATGGGAAGGAAAAGTCCCCTTTTGATCCTCCACCTTTTTGCATGTAATGAAGCTACCCCTCCTCTTTTAATCTCTTATAACATTAACCCAAATTTCTTTATACCTTTTTAAATTATACACCACATGTGCCACCATTACAAATTGACTCCACATTTTTATTTCATACTTCAATTGCACCCTTAATAAATTTTATGCTAAATAATTTACACTCAATTCATATAATACAATTTAATTATCACATGCCCCATAACTTAAATACGCATATCACATATTCAATTTGATCTTAATCAATATAACATTATTTAATCATGCATTTTTAACTGGGGTTATAATTGGGGCCTTACAATTCTCTCCCCCTTAAAGAATTTCATCCACGAAATTATCACACATTTTTAATAATTGAGGATGTTGTTCTTTCATAGCAACTTTTGGCTCCCAAGTGACTTCTTAGAAATCATTCCAAAGCACTTTGAGAAGAGAAATTTGTTTGTTCCTTGTTGTGACCCTAGCAACTATACTAGAATGACAAGTAGTAAAGTATTGTTACAACTCAAATATCGTACCCAAGGGATTGTGTGTGCAAGTTAAAACAATCTATCGTATGCTAAAGAATTCCCAAAAGTTTTGATGATTGTGCTATAGTTATCTAAAATAAAGGCTTTAAATACTAAACTATTCAATGGAAAGAAATTAAATTTAAATTAGTAGTAATCCAAGTAAGAGCCAAATTATGAAAAATTAACAAGTGTAAAAATCTATATAAGGAAAATGTTGCTCGGGTTCACTCATCCACCCCATACCCAATGTGAATTAATTTAGATTAATGTAATATATGAATGAATCTGGAATAACCCTCTTAACCTAAGCGTCTAATTTTAGAGCAAGCTATTTTAATTGCAAAGTGTCCCATTTTAGGGAAAGCCTCATAACTAGCCTAAGCACAAGTTTTTAACATCTTAAGTTCTATTTGCTTTCCCATTCCGGAGCCAAACTACCCAAACTCATCTATTTCACTTAACACTTTAACCCTAAAACCATAAAAAACTGCACATCTAGAGTCCCATTCCGAAGCAATCTAAAATAGATAGCATTTTTTATTAAAAAGCTGAGCAAAATCCATTCATAGTATTCAACCCACATAAGCATTAGCATCCAACCAAGATATAAGATAAAAACCATTCATCAAAGCTGGAAAAATCACTTAAGAAGTTGAAAACCAATGAAATAAGAATAAGCATCAGTGAAATAAACCATTCATTCATATATATAACTGAAAATATGTTTAATATTCACATTGTAGGTAGGGGATTCAAAGATCCCCTAAAACACTAAGGAACTACTCACTATCCATTACAAAATAAGAAGAACAAAGAATAGAATAAACACTAAAACTCATGGTGTAAGAATACCCGGCTGAATCCCAAGTTCTTCATTCTTCTTCTCCAATACTTGAAAGGAAATAAGTTGAAAACTATGTAAATCTAAGTATCTAAGCTTTCTACTTGTGTTTAATCTATGTATTTTGCTGTAAATGTATCTATTTGCAATTAAATCTATGTATCTAACTATGCAAAACGAACAAAAGAATGAAAGAAGGAAGAAATAAAACCCTAGAACTAAAGAAAACCTAACACTCCTGACTCTGTAGAAAAATTTGCTATTTATGGGCCAACATAGGTCACGGTTACCAGAGATTCTTTGCTGACCGTGACCTACTTAAAAATCCCTCTTTGAACTATCTTCAGTCATGGTTATTAGGAAATTCCTAGTAATTGTGATGTAGGCTTGAACTGCTTCTTCATAGGGGGTCACAGTTACCACTAAAATCCTGGTAACCGTGAGATAGCTCTCTCTTGTATTTTGGACTAAAAATATGATTACCTCACAGTTACTACCAAAAACCTGGTAACCGTGAGATACTCCTCTTTTAGATTCTAAACTGAAGAGCTTCATAGGTCACGGTGAAGACCCTTCTATACACAATTGCTCTGCTGACCATGATATACTCCAAAATGGTGCATTTTGACATACAACATAAGTCACGGTTACCAGGAAAATTTAGTAACCATGAGGCACCTACAAAATTTACAATTTAGCATAAAATTCCATCAAAAGCTCTCCAAAACACACAAAAGCTAGACTTAACTAAGAATAGGATTAAATTATTAAATGCAAGCAAAATAAAGCAAAAGACACTAGAAAAAAAGTGAAAACTAGACTAGACTTAATCTAAAACTAAACACTAAATAAGAGTTTTACGCCTCCTGTGACTTTCTATCTTGGAAGAATTCATGTTGAATTGAAATAGGAAGCTTTTAATCGCCTACTTAGGACATTTACTTGGGAGAGTGACCATTGTGCTCGGGAGAGTGGTTTTCATCTGCAAATCACGTAACTTTGCTTTGGTGAGTGCTAATTTCACTCTGTTGAGTGCCAAATCACTCAGCCGAGTGAGGAAATCACTCTTTTTAATTCCAATTATGCCCTTAACTTTCTCCTTTTTTGCACTTTAGCCTCTTTTCTCTTCAATTTAGCCCTAAAAAATACTAAAATTAATAATTAGTCCTAAAAACGCATAAGCTAACTAATTAAACCTAAAACCAACTAAATTAAGACTAACTTTACTCAATTAGACACATAAAAATACAATAAAAACATAGTATAATTCATAGTTATCATGCCATAATATACATCTTAAGTTCACAATACATACATCAACTGTCCTCACGCTAATTTACATACATTCAAAACACAGTTATCAAAAGTCTTCACTATGTATATGCTACAGGGTCTTCCTTTGATGCCTTCACTTCACCTATCCCTATGTGGAGCCAAAACAAACCATGAGCTAAGCAACTTTGTTGCCTAGTGGTGGATATATCTACACAAAATTTCATCTATAAAACTACATTAAGTAAAATTACGATTATACCCATAATGTTCTATTTGCCTAATTGGTTTAGATTTTAATCTTGTTTTCCTTTAAATTACCATTTGATTTTATTTATAATTAATTTCTATTTTTAATTTAACAAATTTTTTAACCTTATAGAAAATTACCGTTTAGTCCTTGGATTCCTTTTTCTTTATATTTTACCTTAATTAACTCTAATTTCGGTCATTTTTGTTTCCTTAGATTTGTATTTCATTTGAGATGATAAATTACCAGTTTAGTCCTTATCTTACCTATAAGCTGACAAATTATGTTTTAGTTCTTAAAATTTTTCCTTAATTACAAATTTTCCCTTTTCACTTATTTAAATAATTTAACTCCTTTAATTAAATTTTTAGTGCCAAATTACCTTTTTATCCTTGTTTTCCCACGTAATTACATTTTTGCTTTTTTTAACCTATTTACCTCCATTTTTTACCTTATTCATTATTTTTTTCATCTTTAATATTATTTCAGCATAATTTGCCATTTAGTCCTCAAATTTTCACGAAATTACAATTTTGCCCTTAATGTGACTAATGGAAATCCTCGAGCCGGATATGCAAGACGAGGACTGCAATGTTACTAGTTGACTGGAGGGACCATTTGCCGTGATCCGGCTACTCCAATGTGGATGGAGGGACTACTTGCCACTATCCTACTACTCCACTATATTTGTGTGTGCTGGCTATCTAATATGTGTACTTTCCAACAAATCTCATGATGCTATCATGGTATATGTGTCCCTATGGCTAGCCATTATATCCTAGGGTCTTTGATTACTCACTATACACTAAGGACAACTATATTTTGTAACTTATGCAATAATTTCATATGTTTTTCCTTACTAACTACATTGTGTAACATATGTTACCTCCTCATATGGTATCCAGTTGTGCTTAATCATTATACATTCACCATAAATATATAAGATATCATGTGAAAGTAAAGAGAACATAGTAATATCCGCACATATACCATCGACCTAAATAGGAACTACAATATACCATTTTATTTCTTCTCTATTTGCATGCCAATTACATCTCAAATGTCATTTTAAGCAATTATATAACGTTACATATCCAATTTACCTTAAGATTCCTATATTTGCTTTAAGTCCATCATTATGTTTCATTATGTATTATTAATTACACTTATCATTTTGCATTCTAATTAATTCTACCATATTCTCCACATGTTATAATGTATATTTCATACCAAATATGCCTTTAATTACTAATTTAACTTATGTTAAACTTTAGTACCCAATTTGGCCTACACTAGAATTCTTAGTTTTAATTTGTTTTCTTCACCAAATCATACTCAAATCGTCCTAATTCATCATTTTATCATGTATGTTGAATTATTTCTCATTTCTACATAGGGTCACCTTGTTACATAATGTAAAATTTGCATAAATTTCACTATAGTAAATGAAATTAAGTGTAAATTGTATCCACTAACCTTATATTAGCTTGAGAATGGCCTAATCTTCCTTTTCCTCTCTTTTTTTCTCCTTGCCTTTGTCTTTTCTTTGATCTTCCTTTTTAGCCCAAATTTTAAAGAGAGAAAATAATAAGTTTCAGCCAGGAATTAAAGTAATCAAATGCTACTAACTAACCCTACTAACCATGCTCTATAGATCTATAACAAATTCCCTAACCAAATCTAACAAAAACACAAAGTGTTGCCTAATTAGTTTAATCCCCCCCTCTCTAAAATAACTCCAAATCCAAGCTTCACCTTGATACAATCTAACTGCTAAGGTTTCAAGGATTATATACGGAGTATGTGGTTGAAATTTGGGGTGGAGATTTAGTGGGAGGGAGAAGAAATAAAGAAAAGATGGAGAAATTGGCTAGGTTTGAATTTCTTAGGGAATGGAGGGGAGAATTATAGAATTTAGGGTAGAATTATAGATGATTTTAGACCCCTCTATGTTTTCTTTAAGTCCACCAAATTTAAGGCCTAAATGTCTCCATTTACTATTTGATCTAATGGCTTATTTTTAATCCACTTGTCACCATTTCCTTGATCTCTAGACATCTTTTAACTATGGTACTCCTTGCAGGTAATTATAGCTTATTTTTAATGACTTCCATGTCCTTAGATAAATAAAATATGGCAATTAAGTCCATTAATTAATTTGATCTTGATTTTTTATTGTTTTTCTGAAATTGATGTTCTGCTTATTAGAATGCTTAAAAATTTTTCCCCACATGCACTAGCATATGCAGGAGCATGTGTTCAAAATTTTAGCTCATTCTGACATCATTTTGATATACTTCTGGCTTTAAAGGCAGATTTAGCCAGTCCAAAACTAAAATTCCAAAACTGTCAGAAAATTTATTTTTCACTTCCAATGGCTTATTTATACTATTTCTAATGGGTTATAAGATCATAATAATTTTTGAAGCTCTATGGAATTTTCCAGAGCCCAGTCAAACTTCTAATCAACCTTTTTATGGTAACCGAGAAAATGCTTCTCTACTTGATTTGGGAACCTATTTAAGCTCAGTTTCTACTCAAATTATACAAATGGACTTCATTTAACTCATATTATCTCATCAAATACTTAACTCTACTTTCCAGACTGGTCACCCATCCTCTAATTGCTCAGGGATGAGCACGTTTAACCTTTGAGCCTCTGGTGTTTTCTCTATCTTATACTAGTGCAATCACTCTAGTAATTGTCCTAGGACTACTGTACATGCTTAAAAAATATTGTGTATAACAGATGAAATTTTAGGGTGTTACACTCAGCCCCAAAGGTGGTTAAATCCAACGACGCAAGAATTAGTTAAAAAAGAGGTACTCAATCTTTTTGATTAAGGTATTATCTATCCCATCTCAGATAGTAAATGGGTGAATCCTGTGCAATGCATTCCAAAGATAGAGGGAATGATAGTGGTTAAGAATGAGCTTGATGAACTCATTCCAACTCGTACAGTTATAGGTTGGAGAGTCTATATAGATTACAAGGGGCTAAATAATGCCACTAGGAAAGATCACTTCCCATTGCCATTTATTAACCAGATTTTAGATAGGCTAGCAGGGAAAATGTTTTATTGTTTTTTAGATGCGTATTCAAGATATTTACAAATTCCCATATTACCCTAGGACTAAAAGAAACTTACTTTTACCTACCCTTACTATACTTTTCCCTATAGGAGAATGCCCTTTGAGTTGTACAATGCACCAGCTATGTTTAAGCAGTGCATAATGGTAATTTTTCATTATTTCATAGAAAAATTTATGGAAGTATTTATAGATGACTTCATCATATATTGGAAAGCTTTTGAGAGCTATTTAAAGCATCTTGATTAAGTGTTTAGGGAGGTGTGAGAAAACCAATCTAGTATTAAATTGGGAGAAATGCCACTTTATGGTGAGGGAAGATGTTGTATTAGGACACAAAATTTCAGAAAAGGGAATAGAGGTGGATAGGGCCAAGTTAAAAGTAATAGTGAAACTCCCACCCCTAACCGGTGTCAAGGGAGTTAGGAGCTTTCTAGGGCATAAGGGTTTTTACTGTAGGTTTACTAAATATTTTTCAAAATTTACCAAACCCTTGGCAAATTTACTAATGAAAGATGCTCCTTTTGATTACACTAATGAGTGTTTGTAGGCATTTAAGACATTGAAATAGAAGCTTATTTTAGCTCCGGTGATTATCTCTCTTGATTAGGATTTTCCATTTGAGATAATGTGGTGGGACAAAGAAAGGAGAAGGTTTTTGTGCAATTTACTATGTAAGCCATACCTTGACCGGAGCTTAGGTTAATTATGCTATAACCTAGAAAGAGCTACTAGCAATAGTCGCTACATTTGAGAAGTTTAGGCCATATTTGTTGGGTGCCATAATTGTGGTATGGTCTAATCATGCAACATTGAGACACCTCTTTGCCAAAAAGGAGTCAAAACCAAGGTTGATCAGATGGGTAATCTTTTTGTAAGAGTTTGACCTAGAAATCAAAGACATGAAATAGGCAAAAACATTATCGCGGATCACTTATCTCAACTTGAGCATGATCACATTGAAAAAAGGGGAGATTTTCTTATAGATGGATACATGCCAAGGGATTATACATGGCAACAAAGAAAAAAATTGAAATCATATGCAAAGCACTACATTTGCAATGACCCCTATCTTTCTAAGTTATGTCTTGATCAAGTGTTGAGGAGGTGCATTCCCTAAGAGGAGCAAGGAGAGATCATTAAAGTAGGACATATTAAAGAAGCCAATGGACATCATGAACCAAATAGAGCGGTATTGAAAATTCTATCTTTTGGGTTCTATTGGCGTACCTTATTTAATGATGAGAAAATGTATGTTCAATCTTTTGATCGTTGTCAAACAATAAAGAATATATCTAGGAGAGATGAGATGCCATTGACCAATTTTCTTGAAGTAGAGCTATTTGATTTGTAGGATATAGATTTTATAGGACCATTTTCCAATGTCCTATAGGTTCCAATATATTTTTGTGGCTAAAGATTATGTGAGAAAAAGGGTAGAAACCATAGCCACTAGGACTTGTGATGCCAATGTAGTTCTGTAATTTCTTTGAAGTAGCATATTAACCCGATATAGAGCGTTCAGAGCCATTATCAATGACGGCGGTAAACAGTTTTTTAACGACCAATTTAAGGCTTTGTTTAAAAAGTTTGGAGCTAGGCATAAAGTCACTACCCCATACAATGCCTAAGCTAATGGTTAAGTGGGGGTATCAAATTGAGATATTAAGGCTATTTTGGAGAAAACGATCAATGCCTCTAAGAAGGATTGGTACCTTAAGCTAGATGAAGCGTTGTGGGCATACAGGATAGCGTTTAAAACACCTATAGGGATGTTGCCCTTTAGGTTAGTTTTTGGCAGGTCTTGTCACCTACCGGTAAAAGTGGAACATAAAACTTATTGGGCCACCAAATTCTTGAACTTTGATCTTGTAAGTGCAAGAAAATATAGGTCACTACAGCTAAATGAGTTAAGAGAACTTAGGTGTTTGGCTTATAATCATGTTGCCAAATGAAAATATAACACCAAAAAATGGCATGATAGGAAGCTGATGAAAAAGGAATTTATGCTTGGGATGAAGGTGCTTCTGTATGATAGTTGGTTACAATTGTTTCCCGGGAAGCCAAAATCAAGGTGGAAAGGGCCTTTTGAAGTTATAGGAGCAGACAAATTTGGAGTGGTCACTCTAAAGTACCCAAGTGACGAGAAGGAGTTCAAAGTAAACAAACATCATGTGAAGCTCTGTTTTGAATTGACATTCAATGGCGCTTCAGTGATTGTCACCATCATGGATCCTTGACGGTACTTAAAAGTCTAGTTGCAGACTTGGTAAATGCACAACTACTTCCTAACCCTGACTTTTTTTCTAGCTTTCTTTTTATAACTATTTAGGTTTGTTTGTGGTTTAAAAGATTTTGGCTTAGAGGTCTTCATTTGTAAGTTTTTGCTTGTCGATGTAGTTTTACAATGCTTTGTTTAGACCCCAATAGTTCAAATGATAGAATGTTTTTGGTGATTTTTAGGGGTCATGGTTAGTAGAGTGACATAAGGGTTGTTTCACTTCTGGATCTGAGGAAGTCAAAGGTGACAATGAGTATGTTTTGAGTACTAATAATGACATAATTGTATGTTTGCTTCTATACCTCAAAGTTTTGTAGGCCACGGTTAGTAGGTTTTTAATACTGACCGTGACATAAGATTACTTTAGCTTCTGGAACTCAAAGAGGCAAAGGTCATGGTAAGTATGCTTTTACTGCTGACCGTGACATGCTTGCACTTTCAATTCTGTATCGAAGGTTTTTTAGGTAAAGTGAGTGGGTTTTTCTTGCTAACTGTGACTCTGTTCTTTTTCAGTTTAGTAGCCAAACTAAACTTACCTCGTGGTTAGTAGGTTTTTGCTACTGGCCATGACCCCCTTAAAACCCTAATTTAAAAGACCCATTTTTCAAACTGTCATTCCACTTTTTTCTCTTTCTTCCATTTTTTTGTTCTTTTCTCCCCCATTTCTTTCTCTTTTCTTCACCTTTTCTTCATTGTTCTTCATCTTCTCTCTCATTTGGGTCATGTTTCATCTGCATTCTTTGATAGGTAAGCCTACTTTTCCTTCTTTTCTTTATTTTGTTAAATTTTTGTTCTTTATTTTTCTTGTTTTGAATCATATTTCTTACTTTGTATGTATTTCTTCTTTCATTTTTCTTTGTTCCTTCACTAATTTTCTTCTTTGTTACTCTTTTTCTTTTGTTCTCGTGTTTTGTATTTCTTCAAGTTTCTTCGTTTTCTTAGTTCTTAAGTATGATTCGCTCCAACCAAGTAAGTTTTCTCTCTCTTCTTCTTTGTTCTCTTTTTCTGTTCATTTTGTTCTTTCTTCTTGTGATGTCTGTTGATTTTCGTTTTTGTTTTTGATTTTATTGTTTATTTTGTTTTTCCTTTCATCTTTATTCTTGACTTTTTACTTTTTATTTCTTTTCACTCTTTCTTTTTTGTTTTCCCTTCTTTTGAGCTTTTTAAAAAATTTTCTTTTCTTTTTACTTGTACACATCTTCACAGATTTATAAAAATCCTAAGGTTCAAGTTCATCAATTATTGGGTTTTGATTTTACACATACTTGCCTTGTTATTTGCCCTTTTTGTTTGACTTTTTTGTGTTATTTTTGAACAATTTCTCATTGTAAAGGAACAGTTATAGGCATGTGTTATAATTCTTCTTCTTGAATTCATGATTTGGTGTGGCTAGATTTTAATTTTTAATAACTGTTAATGAATTTATGAGTTAATTCTTCCATTAGTCTTACAAATTCTGCTGTTGAAGTTTGATTGAGTATCATTGCATCAAGGTTTACTTGGTTAAATTTCTGCCTACCACTTGTTTAATTAATATTCTATGTGAGAATTCTCCCTCTTTTGTCCACTATTTTGGAACTTGAGAATACAAATTTTTTTCCTACCGTGTCATTCATTTTGGCTTCTCATAGTTTTTATTCATATTTTGTTGCTGATCATTGGCTTTCACCTGCTAATTGTGATCTCTTGCTTGAATTAATTTCTTTAATTTATCAAATTAAGCAAGAAAAGGCATGTGATAGTTATTAAAGTTGTATGTGGTTGAGGAAATATTGTGTTGTTCTTAACTTTGGATGGATGCTTTGTGCTTAATTGTTATTTTGGACATCATTGTAGAAATTGATGCTTGTATATTGCAGCTTGGTACCTTAGGCATTTTATTGTTCATCTTCATTCAGCAAAGATTTACCAAATCATGAATATTAAATTGCTTGCTTTATGTGGTGTTGACTTATTCAAGAGCTTGTGTTTAATGTTTAGTCAAACATTTGGGAAATTGTTTTCATACATTTTGACAATTGATAACTTTAACAGTTCTCATGCATCTTAATATCATCACACCTCGTGTTTACCTATGCTTGTCCTATCAACTGAATTCTTAGGCTATATTTGAGGCTTGATTTGCTTCACAGGGCAATTTACTTGTAAATGCTTGCTATTTGTGAGTAAAAGTTGGCCACTTAGTTTTTCATTCATATTTCTAGTAGCTTTTTATGCTCTCAATTGCTAGCAATAGATTATTTTTGTCTACAATCTTGCTTGTACACTACTTTGGTGGCCACCAATGGTTAGACTATAGTTCTCAAGTGTACAGCTTGCATTTTACATGGCTTGACATGCATTAATATCACCTTGCATGCTAACTTGAACCTTTTACTTACCTAAGCCAAACTTCCAAGTTGTTTGCTATTTGTTTCAAATTTGCTTTCGAACACACCAATTCACACACACTTAACACCTTTTTCATGTCTTACTTCTTGTGTGAGTCATATTATTTGAAAAGATCTCCATTGAGAATTGAGCCTTATGTTGCTATATACTTTACTGGAATCTGTGAGTTTTGAGCATTTGCAATACATTCATGCATTTAGCAATTTCAAGTCGCTTATTGCTTTTTGAATACCATGTCATCCACAGTTTTCTTCTATATGTTTAGTTTGGCCAATGCATATTTATGTCTCTCTTGATAGCGCTTTAGCTAGGGTAGTTGTTTGTTTGTGCATCCAAATGTTGTTTGCATTTTGCTTGTGTTGCATCAAGATATATTGACTAAAACGATTTGAACTGCAGGCTGCTGGTTTCCTAAGGATAACTTGATTATCATAGTTGAGTGTCATGTACCTTGAATTTTGTTATTTTAGTGATTTGCACTCTCATTGGTACCATAATATAGTCATTTATAGGGCATGATCTTGTTTTGAGTTACTTCCTTTGTGATCCCCATGCTTACACTTGTTATACTTGATAATTAAGGGCCCGTACAATTTTAGAATGTTGATTTTGATACAAAATGTTACTAGTTTTTGCTAATTTTTGTTGCTGAGCTTGCCCTATCAACGGTGTGATTACTTATTTAATTGTTAGATTCTAACTTATTAAGACATTCATTTTGCATTTTCTAATATGACTCTTCATACATGCTTTTGCTTGCAACCCTTAGCCATTGTAAGAAGCTGGAGATTTCTACAACTGTAGTACATGCCTTGGTTACTACCTCTATGCCTTAGGATTATCAAGGTTCACATACTTTAAATGTGCCTACTAGTGTTAGATCTCTTGCTTTACTCCTTTAATTCTAATGTTTATAATTCTTGATGGAGACACCAAATTTGCTGAACTTTGATTGTATCTATTCTTTCTGTACATGTTATGTTACCATATTGTGCTTCATTTTTATTTCTCAAAGCTTGATCCCCTTGTTTTAAATCAGTTGCTTATGTTGACATTTTGGGTTACTTATTTTTACTTTGTTTAATTATTTGCTGTGGCACCCAAAAGACCTCATGCTTAATTTGTATAACCTCTATCCAGCTAGCATCTATCCACCAGCCCACCACCTGAGTTAAGTCAACCACCTACTACCAAAAAAATAAGAAATCTAAAGCTCATAAATTGCCTAGCTAGCTTCGAGCAAACCTCCACACAAGATATGTGATTCTGTCCAATTTCAGTACCTTTTATTGGCCTATTTAGATGTGACTCTACTAGAGACATTGGAAATCAAGGATGATTTGGAAAGGCTAATTGCTACCATAGGTTGGGAGAGATTTTTTGCTTTTAGGGAGCTTGTGTACCCTGATCTTACAAGAGTTTTTGTGATAATTGTCTAATGCAAATTTGGTGAAAATACAGAGGAAGATCCAAATAGGGTTTCTTTCGTTTTGGAAGGCACATCATACATTATGACTTTTGTTGAATTCTCTGATGCTTTGGGATTCCCTACTATTGTACCAGATGTTTTCCTTGACTACAACAAGAATACAGTTTGGGATGAAATCAAGGATCCCGTATCAGATGTCAGGTACCAATTAAAGATAACAAAATCCAATCATTTAACATTTTTTTAGGTGGAGACTCCATGATACCTACCTATTTGAGCCCACATTAGACCCCTTTATAGGTGTACCATCAACAATAAATTAGGCCTAAATTCCTTTTTATTGTGAAGTAATCAGCTTATGAGTTATAGAAAATCTCATCCAATCTCAAACACTTAAAGTGGGCCTTTGAGAACCCAATCAAAGTTGAGCGGGCTCTGGCACACATCAAAGTAGTGACTTCACTAGGGACTAAGTGACCTTGCTTTTTGTGTCACGTGCTAAACACCGTTGGCATCTAGTTTGCTCTCGAAAGCCCGCTTTTAAGGCTCGATACCGAATAAAGGTTCATTTAACTCTTAAAGGTCGATTGCTTCACAATAAATAGGGATTCAACCCAATCCGTAATGCCTTGGACCTCAAAAAGGTATGAGATAGCATCTCGAGGTACCCCTATTCCATTATTTGTGATCAACCTATAATGGCGTCTGTTGGGCACACAAGATATCATAGAGTCGCCACCCAATAAAATATTGAGAAAGTGAGTTCTAACCTTATGAGGCCGAAACCAGAGATAGTTTGGGACCTCACTCTTATTTATAACTTTGGTTAGCATAATATAAATGAGTTTTTAAGATTAATTTATCTTATCTTTTTTCTCATGCAAGTTGTTATGCTAGAAAGGAAATGCACACTCAAACACATTGGAAAGCTGTAAAGCATGGATATAAAAGCATTAAAGAATATAAGAATAGATGTAAAGATAAATCATACATAAATTAGAGATTTAATTGAGTTCATTTGGATGGGGATGTTGATCTTCGCATGCATATTTACAAAAAGGAAGAGTTTTATATGTATTTTGGATAAAAATAAGGGCATTATGCCCATATGGCTTTTGAAAAGAGAATTATGTTAATTAATTAATTTAAGGTAGAAAATATTTAATGGGTTTTTAATTCAATATTCAAAAAAATATTTATATGCTATGAAAATTATAAAAGAATGGAAGAATAAAAGAATAATAATGCTAAAAGCAAAACATACATAAACTGGGTCATTCATTGAGTTGGGAAAATTTGAAAAACTCTTTAGTGTGCTTTTTGGAATAAAAGTGGACATTGATCCATTTCATGAGAAAAAATCTAATTGAATTAAGTAGAAATAGTTTTGGTCTTATTTTAATTTAAGCATGCAAAAACCTTTATTACGAAGCTATTACATATTTGCATGAAATAAAAGGAAATAAAAAGGTTAGTTAAATGCAGGCACAAACAAATAAATAAGGAGATAAATAAAATCCTAGACTATTCTCACTTCGTTCTCCAACCCAATTCGATGTGCGAATGGGTTATGTGCATTGAAAAAGACAAAAAATGACAATATGAGTCAGTAATAAATCAAATAATAAATAATTAGTTAATAAATTAGGTAAATAATTAATAATAAGAATGTTGTATAAATTATATGATAAATAACAATATTAATAATAATATGACCAATAATAAATAAATAAGCAACAATTAATATAGATAAAAAATAAATTCAATGTCAAATTAACACATGAATAAATGCAAGAAAAGAAATTATATTAATAAAATAAATAATAGATAAATAAAAAATCATGAAAATAAGGGAAATGATGAAAATTGGGTTAAGGGAGTGAGTCATATGCAAAAGGGAGGTCAAATGAGTGAGTTATAAAACAAAAAAGAAAGAAAAAAGGGAAAAAAAGGTGAGTCACACCCCTGGGGTGTGGGGTGTGACTCAGAAATGAGTCACAGTCCAAGAATGTGACTCACGAATGAGTCACGGCCTAGGAACATGACTCACAAGTCATGGCCTAGGAACATGACTCATAAATGAGTCAAAGGCGTGACTCAACCCAAAACACAAACAAAAGCTGAAAAATGCCATTAATGGCTAAAAAAAGCTCCCAAACTCATTTTTCAGCTATTTTCATCAAGAAAAGACCTTCAAACTCATTTTTAAGCACAAATAACAAGATTTATACACTAAACACACAAATTAGAGCAAATATTGAATAAAATGAGGAAGATGATAAATAGTAAATTCTAAATCACCTATACACTCAATTTTTACACCATTTAAATAGGTTTTTACAATCTAATGAATGAAATAAGCATAAAATCTAGTTAATTACTCATAAACTATATCAAATCCAAAAATCAAATAAATGAGAAAATCAAAGAAAATAAAGAATAAATTCATATTTACTATAAATCAAAATCTAACACTAAATTTAATGGATTTTAGGGCTCAAGAATATTACCTTTAGTGTTGGTTCCATCAAAGATCAAAGGAGATCTAGTACCCTTAGCTTTTTCCCCAGTTTTTTGCTTCTTCTATAACTTGTTTTTTTTTAAGAAAGCAGAGTGTTTGTTTTTTAGAGAAAGAACGTAAGAGAACAAGAGGAAGTTCAAACCCCCCTTGAAATCCTATCCTTTAGGCTTAAAATATCCCAAAACATTAAATTTTGGATGAGGATTAAAGGATAAAAATCTTCCCCTTTTTCATCCTCTGTTCCTAGATGCAAAATATGTTCCAAGAGTGAGTCACAACTTTAACTCGTGTATCAAGGGAGTGACTCATAAATCAGTCATAGCTTTGACTCATAGCCTTTGACTTTGACTTTAATCGTTGACTTTTTTTTGCTTTTGAAAACTATCTGATCTCGCTAATAAGGGAAAAGAGGAAAAAAAACACTCAAAAAGGATTTTTAAACATTTAAAACCTGCAAGGAAGCTCAAAAAGCATTTTGAAAATATAAAATTTATGATAAAGCCTAGCACTTTTGTTTCTTGTATACTTATGAGGAACTGCTTTCTCATTAGGTAACCCTAATTAGGAGCTAAATCAGGACACAGTGTCTACAGTTGCCCCCAACTTTGGGGAACTTAGTGCACTAATGCCTACGTTAGCTAAAGTTCAAAGTAAAGGATAGAAGATGCGTACCTAAGGTGGTGAGCTTCTAGTTGCATTGAACATGTACCACTCGAGCCAGTGAGTTTATGGTCAAGTAGTTACCATCATCTTGTCAATGTTTTAACCTTTGATTAATTGGGGTAGTTACCATTAGCTTTTCGATGTTTTAACCCATGATCAATTGATGCAGTTATCATCAGCTTGTCAATGTTTTAAATTTTGATCTGTTGGGGTAGTTACCATCAGTTTATCGATGTGTTAATCCCTTATTGGTTGAAAAAGGTGCTTGTCTTCTCAGCTATGAAGTTTTGGTGATGAGGTGATCCACACAGGCTTGCTAGTAAAACCACTCTACGTAATCTTCACTTTCTCCATAAGCTCGTGACTTACCACCTGTTGAAAACATTTTGATACCTCTCAAAGAGGACTTTATGCTCACATGGAGCCTTTGAATGCCTCTCAAAGAAGACTTTGATGAACACCTCTTAAAGAGGACTTTGAATT
The DNA here is from genome assembly GCA_037975025.1 of Excoecaria agallocha. NCBI lineage: Eukaryota > Viridiplantae > Streptophyta > Magnoliopsida > Malpighiales > Euphorbiaceae > Excoecaria > Excoecaria agallocha. The sequence goes on from CM075815.1 coordinate 24,808,633, forward strand.
CATTAGTGAACCCTGCCATTTATAGTAGTACCCAGATTTATGCTCACTAAGAGACTTTGAAGTCTTAAGGGTTTGCGCTCACTATGAGACTTGGAGTTTTTGGAAATTTTAAAGATTTATGACTTTTTGGGTACCTTGTAAGAGGAATTTCTTTGGGGATTTTGAGTTTTTGGATTTTAATGCTTGAATTTTTTAAATATCTCATAATAAGACTTTTTTTCTTTTGGGCTCCCTTAATGAAATATGAAGTTTGTTATTCTCGTGTGTATTTTCTTCCTTTGAAAGTTTTGAGATGAACTCCTTGGAAAGGCTTGGTGCCCCTACGAGACTTGGAATATGCCGTGTGTAATGCTTACTGAGAGTCTTAGGTGCTCGCTGAAAGGCTTAGATGCTCGCTGAAAGGCTTAGATGCTCGCTGAGAGACTTAGATGCTCACTGAGAGGCTTGGATTCTCGGCAAGGGTTTTGTTCATTTTTGTTTGTTTAATCTTATTTTTTTGCTACTACATTTTCTTTTCAATGCATGAATTCACTCTTTTGGTAAGCTTTACATCTTCACATTTTGGGTAGATTTTAAATTTTTACAATTTTGAGTGTACGTTGAATTTTTACAGTTTTAAATGTATATTGAATTTGTACAATTTGGAATGTATATTTAATTTGTACAATTTGTGATGCATATTGAATTTGGAAAATTTGAATTTTTGTGTTTTAGTGTATTTGAAATCTTTACAATTTGTGGGCATTTTAAGGCCTTGCAACTTTTAGGGTGTTTGGTAATGCTTTTAGGGTATTTAAATGAGTTCTGTACATTTGAGTGATTTGGGTTTTTGTACATTGGAATTCTTGTACATTTGAAGAATTTGGATTCTTGAATTTTTGTACATTTGAAAATTTTGGATTTTTGAACATTTATAGATTTTAGGATAAAGAATCTTACCTGATTACCAGATGCAAAAGTGCATGTTGATAGTTTAGCTCCGCGAAGGATTTCTTTTTTATGGATTTGTATGAACTCCACCTATAGGGATTTTATCTTTGAGCAAGATGACCATCCTTTTGTAATTGCCCCTATCATAGCATGTATAGATGACCTCATCTTCAGATATATTCCCCTCGTATGATTTCTTTTATAGGAATTCTATCCCAAACTGATTATCTGAGACTATCTTGTGATCAACTTTGATGTGTGGAGTCCTCACATTTTCCTTGCAATAAATTATTCATGTGAGTATGCGTAGAAAACTATATATGCACAGTATATATGCAAAATTCATATGTGGGCGCACAATCATGTATGTGAGTTATGTGCGACGAATTCCATTTGTGTGATGTGTACAAAGAGTTACTTGCTAAAAAGCATCTAAATTTAAAATAATTATGATTCATCAAATACTCTAATCTAGAATTTTACTCATCCTTGAATAAGTTGAATGGACCACATTCTTAACTAGTTTAATCTTAATGAGAGAAGTTAAAGGGTCATTCTCAATGAGAGAATAGATGAATAGGCATGTTAATACAAAGGTTTATTGAACCAACACATAGGCACAATGCATACCAAGCAATTTTTGTGTACGTGTGCTGAAGGAAAAATCATAATTTTATCTTTTGAAAGACAATTCTGGATGTAAAGTTAAGGACAAGATTTAACTCGAATGTATAAACGCATTCATGGCTTCCTGCTTTAAGCTTAAGAAACACCATATGCCTCTTCTTATGTACCAAACCTTACTAGAAGGTCATCTCCGCTGGGTGTGATGAGACCAAACCTAGAGTCAAGAGGTCTGATGACACAGAACCCAAAATCAGGAGGTCTTACATTGGTTGTAATGTTAGGCTTGGGTGAATGGCTATCAAAGAAGGGCCAGGTCGCTAGAGGAAACTAACCATTATGTTTTCTTAACTAGTGAAAGGATTATTCCCTACTTATTTTCCCGCTATCAAAGCACTGTTGGATTTGGCTCTAGTGATTTTCAATTAATCAAGGCACTCTCGTATTTGGTGTTGATGAATTTTAATTTATTAGAAATTATTTGAAGGAAAAACTCAAGGCCTTCCTTTTTTTTGTTTTTTATTCTTATTGTTGTGAAGTTAACTTCGAGGGTTTTTTATTTCCCTCTTCTTTCTTTTCCTTGTTTCTTCTTTTTTAATTCTTCATTTCTCTTTCATTCTTTTTTTCTTGTTTTTTCTTTCTTCATTTATCTTTCTTTTTTTTCCTTTTAAGTTTTTTTCTTTATTTCTTTGCCTTTTTTTTCCTCTTCTTTTCTTTCTTCATTTCTCTTTTTAGGTTTATTCCATCTAATAAACTCAATTCCCTATGAACAAAATTTACATAAAGGATTGGTAGAAATTAATCTTCCTTATTCTTAAAATATGAAATCGACTTTTCACAGTGGTCATCTTTCTAAGGGGAAGCTAAAATCATTTTGGATTGAGGGATCATTTTAATGTGTGCAACAATAAAATGAGCACACATTTACCATTCTAGAAATAAAGGCTCAAGGGGCTAGCAAGTAATTACGAAATTTGGGTAGGAGCAAGTCAATTAAAGGGCTATACAAAGAAATGGTACTTGAATTATTTTCCAAATTCCTATCTCATCCCGGGGTGACTTTTATATGTAATCAGAAAGGTTCGAGTGTTTTATTAAGTTTTAACCCATCCTCTCAATAGCAAATAGTTTTTTTATTATTTTTAAACCTGGCCCGAGGTGCTCAAAGTTTTGAAATTGCATGGTATATCAATGGCTTTTATGCAATTCAGTAGACAAAGATAAAGCAAGATTATCTCATATTTATCTCATCCTTGAATGAAACACGGATTTCTAAAATTGAGGTCAAACCCATTCACAACTGAGAATTACTCAGATGAAGTAAAATTACAAATTGAAAGTAAATTAATAAGAAATAATTATGTTGAAACTTTCAACATTGCTTGACAAGATAAATTAAACTTAAGGCATAAATTATTTTAATAAAAATACTTTTCATATTTGTGAAAAGGACAATGCCATAATCATCTTGAATGCATCAGGAAGCGTTGTTCCTCGAATCTATAAATTAACAAAAATAATTATATCAAAATATCAAACATAACCTGGCAAGATAAATTAAGCCTAAAGCTCAAACTATTTTAAAAAGAATGCTCCTTGAAATTGGCAAAAGGATAGCACTACAATGATCATTATGTTGAAATGAGAAATCTTTGAATCTCCTAACTTTACATTTACCATGTCACTCATGATGGCTCAGAAGAATTATTGAGGTAAGGATAACAGAGCCTACTTTTTCTTTACCTACAAGGTTATGTACAAAGATATATACAAAAGATTATGTGTGCATAAGGAATCATGTGTAAATAAATATGCATAAAATTATACAAAAGACACAAGTAAGAAAATGCACACATATGGCAAGTTATATGCATAGAATCATGTATGTAAAATGATTATGCATGCTGACACATGTCAAAAATTGTATATGAAACATTTATAAAATGCATACAAAGGAGAATGTGTGTGAGTGCAAACACATGCAAGGAGTTATATGTATCAAAACATTTGTGTTAAATGGAAGGCACGTGGAAATGTAAGAATGCATGCTGAAATGTGAGAATGCATGCCAAAGTGTAGTATACAAGAATGCATGTAGGAATGTAAGAATGTATAAATGAATTGCAAAAATGCACAAAGTGGATGCATGAGATGTATGCATGAAAGAATGCATGTAGAAATGTAAAAAATGTGAGAATGTATGAAGAAAATGCAAAAATAAATGAATGTATGCATGAGATGCAAGCATGCAAGAATGCATGTAGAAATGAATGATGCATATATGCATGCATGAAATACAAGAATGCATACCGAGGTGTTGTATGCGAGAATGCAACAATGAATGTAGAGGTGCAATAATGCATTTAGACATGTAAGAATGTATGCATGAAATGCATGACCTATACCATAGGTGGCTAGGGGATATTGTCTCAGACACATTTCCTTGATCACAACAATATTCAATTTTATGGCCCGTGTCTTAATGGTAGTAGTACCAATCTACTCTATGTTTAGGTTATCCCTGGCTTATGGCAAGCTTAGGTGGTAGAGGCTCCAATTTCCCCTCCTTAACAAGATGATCGAGGTGCTAGGATAGTGGTTTTCCCATTCCTGCAACTATTTCTATGGCTAATACCTTTACACCTTTATCATCATTGCCTCCACAATTACTATTATTTATGCCATCCTTGTTAAAGTTGTGTGGGTACAGCTGGTCTATAGCACCCTTAGCCTATAATCTGTACATATCACTTTATCCAACTCATTACACATGTTTTCCTATGTAATATAAACATATACCAACTACACAGAAAACATATAATCAAACTTAATACATAAGAGTGCTATACAAAATATTGACATGTTTCCATATGGGCATATACATATGACATGGTCATACTATTATATTCCCTATTTCATAGCATAGGTACATGTCAAAATATGCACTTTCTCTTCATAGGATTACATATATATACATAAATTTTGCATATGACAATCATGTACAAATCTAATTACATATATAGGTTAGATATTTTCATCACCAATATTTATTTATGTACACATACAATTGTATATGTAAGCATATAAATCCTTCATTGATAGTCATATTACATGCCCTATCAAATTTATTTTACTATCACATAAACAACTATTTATCTCAATTAATTAAAAAGTCATAGAATAAAGTATCACAAAAGTCTGCACAGGGCAGCATTCTGGACTCGATTTGTGAGCCACATTTGAAATTGAAGATATCATTTTTAGGCAAAATGATCTTCTAAAATCTTATCCCCCTATGTGTCTGGTTTCCATAGCATCAAAATTAATCTTAATACCTGACCTATAGCTCTAGTTATTTGAAAAATACTATAGGCTGTTCTTAGAACCAAAATAGTATGGGCTGTCACTTAGAAAAATTCATAATGTACAATTTAGAGGGATTTAGACCAACATTTCTTCATAAAAAACATGCTAATAGGTATATAGTTTATCCAGAATTTTACAGAATAAGATTTTGACTTCTCTACTAATACTTATGCCCAAAATACTATAATCAGTTCTTGAACTGAAATCAACAGCTCTCTTAAATTTTCATGTAAATATTTGGATGGTTATATACATATTTAGCTCCAGGTTCCTTCTAAACAAATGTTTATATTTCTATCAAGTTTACATAGAATCAAACCCCACTCAATTATGACTTAAATTCAAGGATTTATGGTCCAAACATTGGTAAATGTTCAAAACTGCCTATACACACAATAGGCCAAATGTACGAATTTTATGAGTACCTTAACAACAGAATCAAGCCATGACTTCTGAGAATGAATTGTAGATAATTTAAACTAGTTTACTCAGAATTTTTAATCAACTCAATCGGAGGTCTAAAACTCCAGATATGCACAAAACAGGCAGGCTGGTTCACAAGTACCACACCCAGTTTTTCTTCAACATTCAAAAACACGATTTTCTCCTATTTAAATCTCTCATTAATCCTAAACAAACGAATAAATTACCATTAAAATTAAGTAATCCAAGCATAAAAATTTATATTCACACACATGCATGAAGAATAAGTTCCCAAACCTGGACATGCAACTCAAATCTTCTTGTAAATTCTCCTTTTTCTCTCATTATCTTCTTCTTTCATGATCTTAATTTTCTCCTTCTTTTCCTTTCACAATAATTTCATCCATTAACAAAAAAATTCAGAATCTAACTCAATCTACTATTAACCAAAGCAAGAATATGGAGAAGGAGAAGAAGAATAATCAAATTAAGTTAATTACCTTATAGATATACACTAACTTGTTCTTCAAAAATCCACATGCAAGAATTCTTCAAAGATTTTCTTAGAGATTAACCAAGAGTGAAAGAGAGGAGAATGAAAAAAATTCTGTAACTCCCTCTCTAATTGCCGTCCCTTCCCTTCCTAAACTTCTAATTCAAATAACTTGCAGCAGGATTTTCTCTTGAAAAGTATAGATCAATTTAGAACCCTTAGAGAAAGATGAGGGATGAGTAAAAGAGAGAAGGAATTAATGAGAAATCTCCTTGGTGTGGCCGACCAACCCCTATAAATACTCCTAAAAACATTGCTTGCATGGTGATTTAAGTGAAAAATGACATCAGCATGTCCCCCAAAAATATCTCTTTTAGTCCTCCAATAATTTTCATGTCACACCAAAAACACACATTTCTTTGTATGTTATAAAGTGACCCCTCCACTAACTCTTTTTCTTAAATCAACCTTTCTATTTAATCCCTTTTCTGAATTGACCTCTTAATATATGCTTCTATCCACTTTTTACCCTTAAAATGCCATATTTATAAATTGACCCTTAAATTAATACTTCATGCTAAACATACTCACTTTTTACTGCTCACTGTCCGCTTTTTGCATAATATTTTTCACATGGAAAAAGACATTTTTCAAGAATATTTTCTTCTTAACAATTGATACTTAAGATCTTAACTATATGATATACAAATTTCAAGTCATTTCGATGTATATCCTAGGAGTTATAACATAAGAAACACCTACTGCTCCAATGACCCGCCAAATGAAAAAGGGCTACTGTTTTGGGCATTTTTGAAGACCTTAGAGGCAAAATTTCATTATTGTTATTTCTATAACATTTGTAGACAAAAGAAGTCCCGGTTTTATCCCAACTAAAATCATCAATTTTAAGTTCAAAAACTCAACTTATGATTAAAATAGTCATTGGAGGTCAATCCGAATCTGTGGACATCACTTTCACATTAATGCCTAATATCTTAATTCAAGTCAATATACTTATAAAATCCATAATCAACACAAGTATTAATGCATGCAAGAAATAATAGATCCCAAACAATATCTTAACTATATTTTTGCTCGAATTATACATACTATGCTATAATGTCATTTGACTATGGTATACTCTATCTCTTAAAACCATGAATCCATTAGATCATAAGTACTACTAATTTATTCCCTAATGCTCAATTTGACTTTAATGACATATGTTTGCCTTTTAATTTCACTAGGACCTCTTTAGGGTCCTTACATGGTCTCATTTTTGAAATATTCGGCCTCAACTTCGATGGTTATTTCCTTCAAAGACTCCTAGTCCTTTAAGCCATTCGTTCTCAACTCGTATTTGAGATAGGGATTAGCATTTCAAATGAACAACTTGATTGAATCAACAATCTCTAGCTTCTGGCTTCTACTTTATCTTAATTACCCTGTTCCTCTATTAGGTAAGGTATTCATGGAAAGACTCTTTTGGTTTCAAACGTAGTAGCTCTAGATCCTTTAAGGTCACTTTTAGCCTTATGCTACAATCATACTATTTTAAGAAATCCTCCATCAGCCTATCCTAGTCTTCTCTTATTTCCCAATCTAGCCCATGTACCAGCTAACAGAAAGGCCCACAAGATTGAGGCTGAAGTATTCTACCATTTGTCATTTAGTGAGAGCGGTCCCTTTCATCACTAAGGCATATTGCTTTATGTAGCCTACTAGACCAGAAGTGCCATCAAACTTAGGCAAATATGGCATTTTAAACTTTCATGGTAGCACTTCCCTGCTATCCAAATCCCTATCTTTTGGGTCAATACCCTTACTTGTTGGCATTAACTGGGCCACAACCTTTACTTTTTTCTTTATCTTTCTCAAAGCTGGATCCTTTATTCTGGGTACTTTACTTTTTGGAGCTTGCATACGGTCATCCTTTGGGGCATAACCCTCATATTCCTTTCACTCAACTAAAGGAATAAGTGGTGCCTTGCTACTGGAACTAGCAACAATTGGAAAAGCTATAGTTGTGGTCATAGGAGCCTCCCCGACCTTGGTTGGTTCAACTTGACTAGTAGTAGGGGCTACAGGGTTTGTTCCAGAACCAAGCACCAAACTAGACACCATTTCACTCATTGTGAACCTTATTCTTCTTTCAAATTCCTCAAACATCTTATCCAATTCTTCAAGATTAGAAGCCCCAATCTATTGTGGATTTGTCATGGTTGTATGTCGTGAAGCTGCTCTAAAGATATCAGCCAAACCTAAATTTGATCCTAGGTCTATTTTTGATCTAGCCAGCTGTACTAAAGATTCTCTAACAAGACGGCCTCTTGGTCCCCTAAACCACCTAAGCGTGTAGTCTAAAATGGCTGCAAAATCAAGGGGTTAGAATGATGCATGCCAAAAATTTATACCAAAATTATATACATAGAATAAAATGCACACAGAAGATGAGATGTATGAACTTTATTATTCTCTTATAATTAATTTCCAAGATATATTTACATGATGCACATGTATGTGGAAAACACGTATGGCATACAATGGAGAAATAAACACGAAGTCTAACGTAGCATGACAAGCAATGCATATGTGTACAATATATATATAATGAGAGTGTGTGTATAGAATATGGCATAACATGAGAATGAATGTACATGACACATGATGTATACGTATATGACATGTTTCAAGCATGATGATTTATGTACACAAGGTATGACATGGTATATGAGTGAATGCATATGACATACAACATATATGTACATAACATGACTTCCACAATGGTAGTGCGTGTATGTGATGTGACATGAGATGCATAAAATATGGCAAGATGATTTATGTTGATGGATTTCATGGTATGGTAGAAAATTACATACATAAAAGTACAAAATGTAAGCAAAAATATTCATAGCATGGGATATGACATGATATATAAATAAGCACATATAGTGAGTGGCATATGTATATGTTGTATGTCATGTTATAAACATATGGGCATATGATGAATGGGATATATTCACAATGTACAACATGGCATAGTAATATGTATTTATGATATATGACATGTGTGTCCATGGTATAGGTTGCGTATGGCACATGGTATAACAATCTACAAAAGAGAAGATATATGTTCATAACATACCTTACATGTAATGGTATGTATACATACAACATAAGAAAAAAGAGCGTAGCATGGTGAAATGCACATGGCAGGGCATGTAATTTAACATGGGATGTGTATGGCACTTGCTTTGTACATATGATCTAACATAAGGTAAATGTGATGTCTACATGCATATACGCATGGCAACATGCATGAGACATGACTCAATGGCTAATATGTACATGTTATGATGGATGCTTATATATTTATGTTATGATACATGTCAACGGTGCACATATGATGATGGATGCTTATATGTGCATGCTAGAATGAATGTTAATGCATGCCCGCGATGGTGGATGTATATTATGACAATGTGTATTAATATGTACATACGATGATGGGTGTAATGCCAATGGGATGGAAGATGTATGCATACACTATAGTGTATGCTAATATTTGCATGCCATTACACAAGCTAATACATACATGCTAAAATACATGATGGATATTTGAGTGTACATACCATGACTAATGTATGTCTATTTATACAAGTTATAATAAGTGAAAGATGTTTATACATTCAGGTGATGGCAAATGTAAACATGCTCATTTTATAATTATGATTACATGTCACCATATGCATGCTAGGATGTATGTTTATATGCTCATATTATACCACATGTCTACATTCATGATAGATATATGTGCATGCCATAATGCATGCTTGGACACTTGTCAATGTGCACATGTGATAGTGAATATTTACATGTATAAGCCAATATGCATATGGTAAATGCTATGCAAAATGTCTATATGCACATGTTATGATGTATGTTAATACGTACCTATGAGAGTGCTCTATAATTCTCCTTCTTACGTTCTTCCTTCAAAATAAGACCTAAAAAAACCAGTTATTTTCTTCCCTCTTTCTCTCTCTCTTTTTTAGAGTTTTTGTTACTTGTTATTTCAAAAAACATCCCATCTATTAAATGGCTTGGATTATGATAAAAAATATAAGATTTTTATCTTGAAATGATCCCCTATTTTGCAAGAAAAAAATATGATTTTGGATGAAAAAACCCAGCCATGGTTGAAACATCCTAATTCTTGTGCCTTAATCATATTTTATATCATACCTTCCAGACATAATACAGTAGGTTATCAACTAATTATATCAACATTAATCATAACACATGATCCCTTTTTACCATACAATATATATATACTAATTAAGGGTTCCACATAACTTTCATTACTTTAATTCCATATGCATAGTGATTCCTTATGTAACCCACTTATCATACCCAAACATGATACAACTATCTTAATCTATTTATTTCCATGCTCAGCATTCAACAATCATCTAGCATATTATACAAAAGCATTATATCTCCTATAGACATGCATATACTAGCATTCATTTAAGCTTATTACATCATTTACTTTCTTACGACATACATATATTAAACAACCTTTTTGTACATATTTAAATAAGTAAAGAACTTATAAAAAATTAACCAAAATATCCCTACATCAATTCCTATGAACTGGTGTTGGCTTGTCCTGATGCAGAGTTCGTTCTTATGCAAAAGCCTAGCTATAAAGCCTACATGGATAAAATAACCTGTGCTAAGCTATAAAGCTTAGTGGGGATATTAAACATGAAAGACAACCACTCACAGTGGTCGTTAGAAACATATAACGTATAATAATTGAAAATATTAAAATTGACATATTCAAAATAGGTATATAATAAAACATAATATCTTAAGCAACAATGTAACCTTCAATTAATTCAGCATACTTGAATCTAAACAATTCATAAAAAGGATCTATACATAATGTATATAAATATAATACATGCATTTGAAGCCATAATTAAACATGTTAATCCATATATCAGATGCACTAATTATACTGTGATTAACCGTGAAACATTAATACTTTAGTTTAGACTGCTTAAGTTCTAAAGGTGGATAACATGATCAATAAATATCCAAGGGTATCAAAATGGTGGATATCCAAAGATATCAAAACTATGGATCCAAACGAGTCAATTGTATGGTGGACCGATCAAATAAACCCAAATGTGTTAGCAAACAACCCAAACGGGGCTACGCATAATCTAATAGGATCAATTGTACTTTGGACCTAAAAAGGTCAATGGTGGCAACTATAATATCCCTATAGGCACCTATCTATCCACTATTGAACTCTATACGCAGGCGATACTTTAATTGATTATCTTTTCATATAACATATTCATTCATACATCATGCAATTGAATGTGTTTATAGTCATATAACAATTGATTCATCACTATGGCATGTTTCATATGCATTAATCATATAGTCCTGCAATGATACTTAAGATGGCCGATTATTAATGATATGCACAGTATTGATTAGTTTGATGATTAGCATGACCTTACCATTTAGCAGGTTTAATGGACAATGGATGCAATTTCCCCTCCTTCATCAAGCTACCAAGTACCCATGACAGAGATTTACCCAGGTTTAAATAATATATTTGAGTGCTCTTAGCAATAGACACCTCGATTATCTTTCTAGTAACAACCATGCTACTGGCTTTACCCATCATAGTTCAATACCCTTAAAGTCCAATGTTAAAACTAGCACTACTTGTAGAGCTTACTTTCTTGGCTAGGTACTCACCCTCAACTTCAATGGCAATATCCTTCAGGGACTCCCAATCCTTTAACCCTTTCATCTTTAAGCCTTCTCTCAAGTAAGTACTAGCATTTTCAATAAAAAGCCTAATCTGATCAATAGTATCAGGCTTTCTTTTTATCTCCATTACTCTATATCTCTACCTTGTCAAGCACTCATAAAAAGACTCATCTTTCTTCTACTTCGCAACTCAAGATCTTTCAGAGTAACCTTCATCTGCGTCCTACAATCATACTACCTTAGGAATTCTTCTATCAACATATCCTTGTCTTCATTGGTACATCTATCCAAACCATGATACCAGTCACTAGCAGGGCTTGTAAGACTAACACTGAAATACTCAACCTTTTGCCTTTTAGTAAAAGTGGTACTTTTCATGACCAAAGTATACTGCTTGATGTGAGTAGATGGGTCAAAAGTGCCATCAAACTTGGGCAAATTAGGTAGCTTGAAACATTGAGGGAGTATTTCTTCACTTTTCAGATCCCTATCTTTTGGACTGACTCCTTTTCCTGTAGATAAAACCTAAGCCATTACTTTTATCTTTTCTTCCATTTTCTTGAGAACTAAATCCTTAATTATAGGCAATATCTCCCTGGAGACTTGTGTTATTACTGGCTCTTCCCTTTCTTCAGAGATGAAATCTTCCCTAGGAGCAACACCTTTATACTTTTGCCATTTAATAAGTGGAGCTCTTAATCCATTTCTCTTGACTCAACAATCAAAAAAGGTCCTGCAGAGTAGTTGAAGTACTTCTAGTAATCATAGGTTCCCTATATGCAACAGAAGCTGCTAAAGTCTACTGGCCAGCAAGTTGTGCTAGGGAGTTCATCATGTGAGTGATCCTTGACCTTATTCTTCTCTCAAATTAATCCAATCTTTTATCTACTTCCTAACTATCAATAGCCCTAGTCTGTGTTGGATCTGCCATGTCTATACTTTTAAAAGCTAGCTCAAAGGCCTCAACCAAACCCAAATTAGTTTTTAATGCTAACCCAAACAATCCCAATAAAGATCTCCTAACTAGACATCTATTTGGACTCTTAAATCACCCTACCGACTCTATGTTGACTGCAGCTACCGGTAAACCTTAAGTAAGGCTCTAATCTTCTAGTTAAGATAAAAGATTCTCCTGCCAGTATATTTTGTTGAAAGCCATTATAGCTTCACTTAGAGTGAATTACTAGAGAAACTGAGGGTCAAAACTTGTCTAAGAAACACTCATCTTCCTATAACAAGTCAAATCCTTAAACTAATTAGATGACTTTGTAATGGATAAAAAATGGAATTTGTTAGCATGAAGTATGATTAAGTATGTAATGTATAGGCATGTTTTATATAGTTTTCAAAGCACATGCACAAGTTAAAAGTAAACATTCCTACCTTATTTCTCCCACACAAGCGGTAGTGCAATCTCTTTCTTAGGTGGGATTAATCTATAGGTTAAAGGGGAACCTAATGAACACAAATGGTGCATGGCAAAAAACCAATAGCATAATATGTCTTTACTTAAAATGCAAGCAAATTCATTGTTGATATCTATATATTTGGATCATTTAGACAAACAAAGATAGGCCCACTGGGGCATGACAGCCATTGATTAGTACCTACCTTAATTTATTAGAATTTTACCAAATATATAAGTACCAAAATAGCAAGTAAGGTATTATGGTACATATTTCTTAAGGGAAGTATCTATAGTCATTACATAAGGCTTTAGTCTGGTAGTATAAGTTTAAGGCTACCCAAGTATAGTCCCTACCAATGGTCCTGGCTCAATATGATCATAGCAACTGATCAAGTAACCTTTTAATATACCAAAAAAGGTAACAGACTTGGGCTAGTGGTCCTCCCTAACACTCCCCTACATTGACTAAACATAGGGGCATGCTTCGATATTATACTTTTGGTCAAATAAAGATGCCTAACCTAAGTCTAAGGCTGTAGCATGTTCTAATGCAACCTAACTTAGAAAAGGATTGACATAATTAACCATAAGCAATCATTTATATTATATCAACCAAGTTACTTTCAAAGTAAAATATTAAATGATCCCCAGTGGAGTCACCACTGTAACATGCGCCAAACCTTATGGCATCTGATTTTTTCCTAAAGACCCACTTTTAGGGCTCAAGATCAAATCAAGGCTCTTTTAACTCAAAAAATAAATTGCTTTGCAATGGGTAAGGATTCAACCCAACACGCGATGTCCTGAGCCTTAAAAAAACATGAGATAGGATCTTGAGCCATCGTTATCCATTCTCTAACGATCAACCTACAAGGCATCTACTAAGCATCACAAGGCGTGTGTAATGGAGTCGCCACCTAATAGAACATTGGAAAAGTGATTTTGTAACTTTTGAAGCCAAAACCAGAGATAGTTCTGACTTTACCCTTACTCACATACTTGATTGATGGTTACATGAATGATTACTTATGGCTAATTATTTCAGTCCTCCTTTCATGCATTACAAGGTAAAGGGATAAATAACACATTATAAGAATGTAGAAAATGATAAAATCATACATAAATCATAGCATTTTAAAGACATTGGTCCTTACATGCATATATTGAAAATGAATTATGGAGACACCTTTAGAATAAAGAAAATGAGGGCGTTGCACTCAAAAACAATCATCCTTTAAGAAAATTCTTTTTGGTTAATTTTTGATTTATCATTTAAAGAAAACTTTAAAAAAGACAAAAAAAAATATAAGCATACATAAATCAAGAAGTTTATTGCATATTTATAAAAAATGTTTGGTGTGATTTCTAGAATAAAATAGGATATTAGCCCATTTTATGCGTAAAGCCCAATTAATTAAATAAAAATATTTGATATGAATTTTCTTAATTTTCGTGAAAAAACACCTTTTTTGCTAATTATTACAACCCACATAATAGTAAAGCCAATAACAAAAAAATTAAACTTAAATTGCTTAAATAAATTAATTGCTCTAAGGTCTGACTGGATCCCCTATTTCTTCAAGCTCCTTCAAAAAAACCTAAGCATTTATACATAAAAAAAAACATAATAAAGATGAATGGATTAATTAACCAAGAATAATAAAAAAAATTAATACGTTATTTATATAAAATATGAATTAATTAGATATATGGTAATATTTAAACTAACATAATAATGAATAACTCAATAAAGAAAACATGTATAAAATAAAATAAAAGACAGAAAGAAAAGGAATAACAAAGAAAAGAGACTCAAAAGCAAGTAGGGAATAACAAAGAAAAGAGAATCGGAAGCAAGTAAAAGAGTGAGTCAGACCCAAGAAGATCAAGTCACGACCATAAATGGAATGAGTTACGTTTCGTTAAGTGAGTCACTGGCCATCACAGAGCGAGTCACGGCGACTCAAGGCCGTGAGTCACTTTTGGATTGCCTAGTAGCTACTAGAATGATTCCATGACCAAAACTCAAAGCTCTAAACTGATTTTTAAGGCTCAAAACATATAAAAGACACCTTTATACTTCTCAAAATTTAAGAACAAAAAACAACAAAATTTACACAAAAATCATCTAGTGAGAGAAACATACTCTAGAGAGAGAAAAAATTAACTAATATGCATAAAACTTAGCTCAATTCATAAGAGAACAATGCATTCATGTATAAAACACAAAATCATGCATGAATATGACAATAAAACATTATTTGAACAAAGAGAATGAGAAATATAAAGTTATATAGAGAAGAAAAAATGAGAAACAAAGCATGGCTAATATAAGAAAAAATTAAAATGGATTTTTACAAGAATTAAAGTGTTAGATCTATACAAAACTTGGTGATTTTCCTTTTATATTATCTTTAGTAGAGTTATTTTTTAGAACCTGTGAGAGTGCTTTTATAATTCTTCTTCCTGGTTCTTACGTTCTTCATTCAAAACCATACCTAAAAATAGTTGTTTTTTTCCTTATTCTCTCTCTTCTTTTTTTAGAGTTTTATTATTTGTTATTTCAAAAATACATCCCACCCTTTAAATGCCTTAGATTAGGATAAAAAATAGAAGATTTTTTTCTTGAAATGATCCCCTATTTTGTGGGGAAAAAATTGCAATTTTGAATGAAAAAACCCAGTCACAGTCTTAACTGGTGAGTCATAGTCTCTAACTTACAGTCTTAACTCTATGAGCCCTCTCAGAAAAAACCAAAAATCATTTTAAATGGAAAAAAGGTGAGTCACGAACTAAATGCCGTGACTCGCTAGTAAGTCACGATCTTTAAGCCATGACTCACTGGTGAGTTACGATATTGAGTCAAGCCCTAAGACCCAGGTTGCAATCTAAAAGAAGGTAGTGAGTCACTTTTTAAGGCTGTGACTCATTTTTGAGTCAACCAACAGCTCTTAATTATGCTTACCTTACCCAATCCCGAGAAGGAAATTAAAATATACTTTTAAAAGACCATTTTTTCCTTTAAAACTTGATAAATATTTTCTCAAAAAAACCCACTGTAGGAGAAGAAAGAGTGTTATTGCTTCTTGGCTATTTCTAAAATAGCATTATCCTCACTAGGTAACCCTGATAGAGGCTGACTAAGGCCCAATGTCTACACATACATATTTCATCAGCATAATTATAACTTAATTACTTGTCCTTTATATCCATCTAACACATGTATATAATATCACTTATATTCTTTGTTAAGAAACTTACATGCTTTTCCTCAATATATATATATATATATATATATGATACTATGCATAAACCTCATCAAAAGTTAAAGCATATCATAAGTACATGTTTATGCTATTATAGTTTACAAAAGTGAGCCTTTATACAACACAAAATTATCATTTACTTATAGATCCTTACTTTTATAAAATTCTTAATACAAAAAGTTATACAAAAGACAAAACAAAGACTTCATACTTCTAACTTCTCATAAAACTCGAGTTGGCTTTCCTCATCTAGATTATGTCCTTATGAAAGAGTCTTAGCTTAAGAACTTACAGGGATAAATAACCCATGCTAAGCAATAAAGCTTAGTGGGAAACAAATTATATTAAACTATCGCTCAAAATAATTGTTGACAAGCATACACATGTATAAGATATAATATTGCATTAACAATAGTTATAAAGGTAATTTCATAATCATAAAAAAAGAACAAAACTATATTAATATTAGAAGCACAAACGTAAACATAAACATTTCTTTGACAACAATTTTGTAGTTTGGCTTTTAATACATTTTTTGTAATTTACCTTCCAAAGTTCTATGGGTGTGGATAATGGAAACTATGGATACTCTTAGATATCAATCATATAAATACTCATAGGTATAAAATTCTATGAAAACCTGAAGGTAACAACCCTATGACCCAATGAGGTCGAGACTATGATCCCAAATTGGGATGACTATGGACCCAAATGAGGTCAGACTATAGCAGTTGCAACTTTACCTTATAGGCATACCTATCTATCCATAATCAAACTCTAATCATAGGCATTGATTTATTTTTACAAATATTTTGTTTATCATATTTAAACCTGTTAGTGTAAGCCCTAGCCCCAATGCATTGTTATAAAATACTTAAATTAATAAATGAAGCATTTGTTTTATCTATTGTGTTCTTCTGCATATTAATTGATAGAACTATCCAAGAATGTTGTTTCACTTTATGTTATCATGTGTGAGGCACATGGTTGTAAGACCTTGAAACAAATAAGACTTCATTCTAAATATCACTAGTCAGTCATTGTTATGGGAATAACAAATGAATTAAGACTAGTATGCTCTCTCTGATAATTTGAGTTCTGTCTTACGGATCATAAGGACTAGAATGTCAATCAGAGATCATAGATATATGTTTAGAACATGGTATCTGGATTTGATTCGTTCATGAAAACACTATATGGTCCAAGTCATAAGTGTTTCTCATGTGCAAGTTTTGCATCGGAGTTCTTAGACTTAAAATCTCTATAAAACACATTATGAATTACTGTGTACTTTGACATACACTTAATGTGCTCATAACAGGGTGACAAGTATGGGTATGCATTGATCCATGTTAGAGAGCATGATAAAAGTGAAGGTATTAACCCTCTCAATAAGAGAAAAAATATCACCAGGCACTTTATCAGTGAACTGAGAAGCGTATGGCCATATCAAGATTAAATAATGAGTAATCATTATTTATCTGAGAGTTCAGTGTCACTGGAATATCAAGAAAGGAATTAGTATATATAAAAATGATTGATCCATGCTTTATATTAATTATGATATTTAAGGGTTAGGGACTATGCAAAATTGCATTAGGTCACTAAATGCCATTTGCATTTTCATTTAATTTGGAATGCTATAATATCTTGCTAGAGAATATATATAGCCTTTGAATTAAGTTATTAATTCATTGCCAATATTAAATGGACCTATAGGATTGCATATAAAGCATTGGGTTTAAAATATTTAAATATTATATTGGAAATTAATTTGGGCTTTTATTTAAAGTCAAATTAAAGTATGCAATGGGCAAATAGATTTTTGCCTTAAACAGCTTGCTATTTTAGGCAAATCTGTTAAACAGTTTTTTTTGCCTAAAACAGTTTGCTGTTTTAGGCAAATCTGTAAAGCTATTTTTTTGCCTAAAATATTTTGCCTAAAACACTGTTCAGCTCCGATTTTGCCTTAAACAAACAGCTAGCTGTTTAAGGCAAATCTGTTGAACTATTAATTTTTCCTTAAATAGCCAGCTATTTAAGGCAAATCTATTAACAGTTGTTACACGAGAGAAATTTATTAGCTTGTGCTAGTTTTAATTTCAATTAATTAATTATCTATGTATAATTAAGTTAATTGATTATTAAATCCTAAATTGTATTTAATCAAAATATAATACTTGAGAGGGAATTAATGTGGCCAAAATTCAAGCTAGAAATCCTAGTTGAATTCGGAAACCAATTGATTCCAAAATAATTAAGTTTGTTTTGATTAAATGACTAATGCCATTTAAATTTGAAACCTAATAGAGTTTGAATTAATTTAAATCACTTAATTAGGAAGTGATGGAGGCTAAAAATATTCCTAATTCTAAGGGACTTCGGATTACCTATCTTTCCTAGATTAATGATATAAATTAATTAATTCTATTTTTTGACCGAAGTGATAATTTCTCTCCTTTAGTGCCGCCACTCTCAAGAGAAAGAATTCTTTCTTCATCTCGTGTGTTCTTGGGTAGCAATAGCAACCTAAAGGAAGAATAAGATCAGATCTTGTGGCTTCAAACCATTCCCATTGCCGAATATACCATCATAGAGCTAGCACTCTTGATTTTAATCTATCTTTGCAAGTGTGTGTGCGAGGATAGAGTGGTGTGGCACAAAGGCTGCTCCTTTGGCATTGGTGTTCCAGTTCTAAAGCATATAAGTTCAGTCTATTTGCTGGTCATCATCAAAATCAAGATTTGAAGTGCATCTAAAATTGTAAGTTTCAAAACCCTAAAATTGCATGTTTTCGATTGTTGTTGTGGATTGCGTGGTATGTATGATCAATAATTTTTATTTTTCTGCTGTGTGATCATCATTTATATGCCATGTAATATCCCATCAGTGGTATCAGAGCCTAACCATGCTTATTTTAGTGCTTTGGATGCATTAAATCTTGATTCAAAAATCGTTCTTGCATAAAACCGCAATGCTGAAATTTTTTGTTTTGAGTTTTTTGCATTGTTTTAATATAAAAATGATTTTAAATGATTATTTATGTATTATAATTATTATGACATGTTAATATACTGTCCTAAGATGTTCTTATAGCTGTTCATGGTCGATTTTAATTATAAATACCTTATTGTAAATGTTAATCTTGAAACTAGGTGTTAGTTTGCATGATATGTGTTTGTTTAACAACTAGTTTTCAAAATTAAATGTAAAAATGTGTTTGGCATGTTTGTAAGTGATTTTTAGAGATTAATAACAGGTCTGTACATGTTTTAAAAATGGTATTAATTCTGGTCCATGACAATTTAATTGATTAATTTTAAAATCACTTAAAACTATGACTAGTTTGTGTTTGTTGCATGTTTAATCAACATTATTTGTTTTGTTTTGATTAAAATGGCAAAAACACATTTAGATCATATCTCAACAGAACCTTAACTCAATGTTTATGACCATATTTAAATTATAAAATGGCTCATAAAATCGTTTTAGGTTTTTGTGCATTGTTTGTGGTTGTATGTGAGCATTAAACAACTAGTTACGTTGTTGTTTGTTTGTTTTAGTATATATGCCATGCATGATATATGTTCTTCATGATTTTATGTTTTAATTCATGTTGGTACATATTATATGTATTTTTAATGTTTATGGGCTGTATGACGTAATATTAAAAATGGAAAAATTGGAAATTATACTATAGTTGATTTATAGCACAAATCTAACTAGTTTATGTTTTGGGCTTTTAAGAGAACTTATTCAATAAGGGCATTTAGTCCATTGGGCTTTGGCCCAGGCCCATCACGGGGTCTTCTCTTAAAAGTACGAGTACACAATTTTCATTAATGGGCTTGGCTAAATTAATTAGAATTGGACTTTATTTTATCCATGAATGTTATGTATATTTATTTGCTTGTTTTGTGTGATGAATGGATATGCTTTGTGCATTCATAGGCCCTGGGTTTTCGTAATTAAATATGGTCCTGCATGCCATTATGGATTATAGTAAAAGTTTCATTTATTTCTTAGTATAGAATTTATTTGAAGACTTTGTAAATCGAGACAAAGCCCACCGGAGTGAAAAAGCCCAACTTGAAGATTCTTATGTAATAGTGTAGAATCTTAGTTGTAGGTTTTTGGGCCCATGTTTGTCATGCTTTACTTTATTTAATTATATATATATGTATGCTTTGAATTGATGACAAAGCATATGCCATGTAAGCCGTAATAAAATGAATAACGAAAATAGTAAGTCACAAAGTTGCCTTCCTAATTCGAAACATGTCAAGGCATCGATCATCGGTCACATAGACTAGGAGTCTTAAATGCGCCCGATTATCTTTGTGAGGCATGGGTTGTGAATGTAGGTTAGACTTAACCTGGAAAGGGATGCCCGGACCTAGGCAACTAATAAATGGGTTTGTGCTATAACATCTTAAGATGTTAGCCCATTTGATCCAAGAGTCATGTACGAGACATGATTGGATTTTTCCTACCTAAGTAACTTAACTTGTTAGGTGTACAAGCTCAGCTTGACTAATAAGTTGTTGTGAAAAATGGATCTTGGCCCACATTAAATCACTAACGCAAATTATTTAAAGGGATATTAATTCGATTTGTAGGATTATAAAAAGACCTCATTTAATCTTGCTAAGTTAATTATTGTAGATTGGAAAATGGCATCTTCAAACAACAACTTTTCATTGCGATCGGTCTTAGAAAAGGACAAATTGAATGGCACCAAACTCATAGACTGGTCTCGAAACTTAAGAATTGTTCTCAAGCAAGAGAAGAGGTCATATGTTTTGGATGCACCCTTGCCCGAGGAACCTGCTAGGAACATCTCTATGGTTCAAAAGAAAACTTTTGAGACCAAGAAGAGCGACTCTAATGATGTGACCTGTCTAATGTTGGCCGCTATAGTGCCCGATTTGTAAAATCAATTCATGGACCAAGAGGCTTATGCGATCATGGTGCACCTTAAGGAGATGTTCCAAGAGCAAGCTCATCACGAGAGGTTCGTGACAACAAAGGCCTTGATTTCTTATAAGATGGCTGCGGGTACTCCCGTTAGTACCCATATACTCAAGATGAAAGGGTATCTTGATGCTCTTGAGAATCTTGAGGTACAAGTCCCAAAAGAATTAGCCACTGGCTTGATCTTAGGTTCATTAACTGATTATTATGATCCATTTGTTATGAATTATAACATGCATGCAATGAACAAGACAGTCACTAAGCTTCATGGGATGCTTAAAAATGCTGAAGAGAACATTCAAAATACCAATCCCCGTACTTATGGTTCAAGGGGGTATTAAGAAGGGACCCGCTAAGGGAAAGGGGAAGGGAAAGGCAAAACCTAAGTCAAGTTGGAGTGTACCTCAGGCCCAACCCAAGCCCAAGGCATAAAAGCTTAAGGAGAGTGAGAGCACATGCTTCCATTGAAACAAGTTAGGACATTGGAGGAAGAATTGTGCTCTCTTCAAGGAAGAACAAAAGAAGAATGGAGCCAAGGGATCCAGTTCTGGTATTTTTGTTGTTGAATTTAACCTTTCTATTTCTACCACTTGGGTATTGGATACCGGTTGTGGTTCTCACATTTGTTAAAATGTGCAGGGATTAAAAAATAGATGGTTACTTGGGAAGAGTGAAGTGGACCTCTGTATGGGGAACGGAGCACAAGTTGCTGCCATAGAGATAGGCAACTATCGACTCACTTTACCTTTTGGACTTTGTTTAGATTTAATTAATTGTTATTTTGTGCCTGCTATGAGTAGAAACATTATTTCAGTTTCATTTTTGGATTTTAATGAATTTGATTTTGTTAATAATGGTAATATTCGTATTTGTCGCCAAGGCATTTTATATGGCACCGCCATGTTACAAAATGGCCTTTATATTCTTGATCTACATAACAAAGAGTCCATATACAACATTAATATAAAGAAGGTTAAATCAAACGAACTGAACCCTACTTACTTCTGGCATTGTCGTTTAGGATATGTAAACGAAAAATGCATTTCAAGACTCCACAAATTTGGAGTGCTTGGGTCATTCGACTTAGAATCTTATGACACATGCGAGCCATGTTTACATGGAAAGGTGACAAAGAGTTTTTTTAACAAGAAAGGTGAGAGGACTAATGACTTATTGGAACTAATACATACCGATGTATGTGAACCATTAAGTACAAAAGCTAGAGGTGGTTTTAGCTACTTCGTAATGTTCACTTATGACTTCAGTAGATATGGCTACGTTTATCTAATGAATTACAAATCTGAAACTTTTGAGAAATTCAAAGAGTTTAAGAATGAAGTGGAAAACAAACTAGGCAAAAGTATAAAAGCCATTCGATCAGATCGAGGTGGTGAATACTTAAGCCAAGAGTTTGATGGTAATCTGAAGGAGTGTGGAATTATTTCACAACTCACTCCTCCTGGATCACCACAATGGAATTGTATGTCTGAAAGGAGAAATTGAACTCTATTGGACATGGCTCAATCGATGATGAGCCAAGCTATTCTTCCTGCCTCTTTTTGGGTTTATGCATTAAAAACTGTTATATTTCTACTGAACCGTACTCCAACTAAAGTAGTTGAGAAGACACCATACGAGGTATGGACTGGGAAAGAGCCCAATATGTCATTTCTCAGGATTTGGGACTGTGAAGCACATGTTAAGAAGTTAACATCTAACAAACTAGAGTCCAAATCTTCTGTCTACTTATTTGTGGGTTATCCCAAAGAAACAAAGGGATACTACTTTTACTCACAAGCCGAGAATAAAGTATTTGTTGCTCGCAAGGCTGTTTTCTCGGAAAAGGAGTTCCTTCTCAAGAAAGACAGTGGGAGTAAAATTGAACTTGGAGAAATTCAAGTGCCAAAAACTCCTTAGAGGATAAGTTGGAAATGGGATCAAGTTCACAACCAGGTGTGGAACAAGAACCCATTGCATAAGAAGATAAGCCTTGTGTGTACAAGAAGGTTAGTGGGAGCATAATAGTATTTTTTGTCCTATATGTGGACGACATCCTTCTCATTGGGAATGACATTCCAAAATTGCAAAAGGTTAAGCAATGGTTGGGGAAGTGTTTCTCAATGAAAGACTTAGGTGAAGCCGAGACAATACTTGGTATTCAGATATATAGAGATAGATCGAATCGGCTTATGGGACTAAGTCAAGAAAAGTACATAAAGAAAATACTAAAGTGTTTTAGTATGGGAGACTCAAAGAAAGGGTATATACCTTTGGCTTTGGGAGTTCCTTTGACTAAAGAACAATGTCCTAAAACTAAAGAGGAGAGGGACAACATGAGTAGAATCCTAAATGCATCTGCTATTGGATCTATCATGTACGCTATGCTATATACTAGGTTGGATGTTGCTCATTGTAGCACCCTTATTCTATAATCTATACATATTACTTTATCCATCTCATTACACATGTTTTACTGTGCAACATAAACATATATCAACTATATATAGAGAACTGATATTCATACTTAATCCATAAGAGTGCTAAACTATTAAAACTTCAGAATATACATTAGAGTCTCTTTACAAAAAATATAACCACTGATAACATCTTACAAAACAGTTGTACTTTTACAAGATTTCCAACACAACATAAAACCCTTGAAATACAAAAAGGAACCAAAAAGAAGACTATATACTTTATAATCTTCAAAGACTTGTGTTGGCCAACCTGCTACAGATATCAGTCCTGCGAGAAGTCCTAGCCTTGCAACCTACACGGATGAAACACCCGTGCTAAGCTATAAAGCTTAGTGGGGAACTAAATCATGATAAACGACCACTCACAGTGATCGTTAGCAAGCACAGAAGATGCCTCAAATATAACAAAGCTTTGTTTCTAGAAATGAATAAACATCTAGCAGTTAAATCTTATTACGAAATTCACAAAGTTCAACGATAAAAATTTAATTGATACTATAATCATCAAACATAATAATGTAAGCTCCAATGTCCTATGGCTTTAAATTCAACTAATTATCATGTGTTTAGCTCCTAAATTGATACTAAACCGTGCTAGTATAATTATCAATTATCTTTTTATTTATACTCGTATGTCTTTGATATACACCCACTAGAATTAAAATGGCAAATCAACACTTCAAATACCATAATATCTTTATAATACTACAAACTTACTTTATATAGCATAAGTTACAAAAACAAGCCTATCAATTAAACATAACAATTATACAACAATGCCAGATTATTCTTATATACCCAAGTTATAGGTCTTAGTTATGCATACATCACACCGTAAATAACAAACACAATTTCATTAAATATGTACATATAAACAATGTGAACATATAAATATATTCATAAGAAAACTATTTCAAAAACACTGGTTGTTACTGACTGACTCTTATAATCTTTAATATGAAATATGCTTATGCAGTTATAAAATTATTGCGTCCATTAAATATTATAATACTCCTTAACCTAATAAAAATTCCTTCATTTATCATGCATGGGCATACATCTAGAAAAAGAATTATGATCATAAAGAACCCACATATGTATACCATCAATTTAATCAAAGTAACTTTGGTGTAAAGCCTGCACTATTCTAAAGACGTGGATAACGGGTTATACGGTAGTACCCGAAGGTACAAATAAGATACCCGAAGGTATTAAACGATGATCCCTTGTAGGGATAAAACTGTATGATAAATCGATGGACCCAAACGAGGTCGAACAAATAACATGGACCCAAACGGGTCAATCAAATAACATGGACCCAAATGGGGTCAATCAAATAACATGGACCCAAATAGGGTCAATCAAATAACATGGACCGGTCAAGCGGACCCAAGTGGGGTCGGCTACAACCACACACGAGGGTTGTTTTAAATAAACGTTAACTTTTAAACCCAATTAGGGTCACTGTAACTTTTAATTTCAAGTGGACCTAAACAGGTCAAAATTGTTCAGAAGCAGCTGTAAGATACCCTTATAGGCATGCCTATCTATCCACATCCTAGACTCAATGCAGGTAATTAAATCCCTTTATTTTATCTTTCTTTAATTTAATTATATTCTTATGTGTACATGTATACTCTTATGTAACTGTAAACAATGTATTCATATACACAATCATGTGTAACTTTCTATAAACCTATGAACGTATTCACTGTTGGGTATTACTATTTAATACTTGTAATCTTATTCAATCATGTAATTATTCCGCATGTCAAGACTATACTTATATAATGCCATTATATTCTTTAAAAAGATTTCTATAATTGATTCTATAGCACTGTAGATATGTATTTTAGCATGCCAACATGTGACAACACATATGCTTTATCATGTCATTTCAACTAAGCAAAGACAAAGTCATACAACTAAATTTAGTAGCCTTAGGTTCATCGATATGTATACAACTAGGTACCATCATCTTTACATATAAATATATATAACATGACTTGTTTTCATTTTCTTAATTTATATACCCCAGCATCAAATGAAAATTCATGGATAGCATTTTTAATATTAAATATCATGTATGTATTTATATCTACATTTAAGTATGTTTACATAAAACAATCTTGTTCATATATGAATGTTTATAAATACTTACCTTTAACAATAAGCATATTATTTACCATACATAATTCAATGTACTTCCATTTTAACTCACATATAATATATCAACATGTAAATAAAGTGTATATATATATATATTGATGTGATACAATACATCAACTCTTATGTTTAAGTTATCACATTACATCTTATTAGATGACCACTCGTGTAAGCTTTCATGATTATTCATGGTGATATAGCTTAACTGTTAATGGACAATTTCAATGATGCATAGGTATACATTCATAGACCATTTCAATGTAAATAATACAAATCATACAAACCCATAAATATACTTTAATACAAATTTATATACACACGAGTTTATAACCCTCGTATACTTGCATTCAAGGCCTAATTTGTTCAGTTATATGTATAACACATGGGGGTAGCCTAATACACTGATAAAGGGAAATAAAAAGCATAGTTATGGGCCAAAATCATGATGTCGCACTCGTGGCAAGTGTCGCGCTCGCGATAGTATGCTTGGCCATACGAATTTTTCACCTTGTTCCCAAAATCCTGCAAACTGCTTAATAATTTTTTTTTTCACATCGTTTTTGACACACTAAAAGGTCTTTTTAGAAAAAGTTGTCTTCTACAAAGTTGTAGATATACATTTTTCGTTTCTATAACATAAAAAATATTTTCAATATCATTTGTATAACTCGAGATATGTTGAAATTACTAAAGACTGTTCATCATAGTAGGCAACACAGAATTTTCTGACTTTCTAGTGACAATTAGGCAATCTTGTGGGCAATATTTGACTTTGTTTTCTTCATATAAATTGTAGGTTTTGAATTCTATTTTAATTAGGAATTGACCTCATGTAATTCTGATCATTTTACATTCAATTATGAAGATTTTAGCCCAAGCTGTTCAAAATCGGAATCAAAGATGTATCTAATATTCAATCAATGTAGGGATCATTTAGAGACCAAATTAGTGCCATTTTTCAAATACACTTTTATACCTATATCTCATGTGGAACTATCAAAATTAATATAGCTTTAAACTAAGGTCCCTAAATCAATTTTTATAGCTAAAGTATAGTCAATAGTTTCTACAAAACTTCATGTAACACCTATTGTAACAAATTCTAAATTCATATCTCATCCCAATTATTCCATCTATCACACATATGCACCTTGTTGATACAATCATCATTCACATGCATGCAAGGTGAGTACCATCCCATACCTTGGCCTAACTTTACTTTACCCAATCAATATTCAGCAAGTCCTTTCCCTTTACCCTTTTTATCTTCTCCTTCTTAAACTACAACATAAATCATCTCTAATTCATCATTTCCAGCAACCAAACCAATCCGAAATTCACATAATGAAATGAAGAAGAAAAAGAAGAAGAATAAGATAAAGATAACCAAAATTAAACCATACCTTTTTAATCTATAACAATATCCTCTTGAACAACTATCATGCATGAGATTTTCTCTAAGATTTCTTAGAGATAATGGTTAATAAAGTTTTTGGAATAAGAAACTCTCCCTCTTTATCAAACTCAGCTGACCAACACTCACCACCATCTTCATTTTCTCTTTCCATCCACTACATTTCAACCTATATAATAATAAGGCAAATTCCCTAAATGATCCTTTCATTTTATTGCATGATGCCAAGATTTCCCACTAAATCTTGCATGTCACAAATCATTCCCACAAACTAGTCTATTCATAATTCAACCCCACTAATTAACCTCTTTCTTACATTAGCCTCTCCACTATTCTTAAATTCTCAATTGACCCCATAAAATATCATAATTACAAATTTATCCCAAATTAATACTTTTTACTTCAATTACACCCTTGAATATTATTAAACCAACAATAATAATTTAATTATGACCTTATAAAATTCATACCATATAATTTACACATTTATCACATAATTATTGATAACTTAATAATATTTTTGTCTCAATTAATATCTTAACTCTTAATAATTCATCGAATAATGCTCAATTAGACTTTAATAATATGTATTTGCCCTTGAATTCTACTAGGGCCTATTTTGGGTCCTTACACTTATGCACTGAGTAAAACCAGTAGGTTTTAATAAGACCCTGGAGAGAAGCACTGGTCTACTATAAAGGGGATTCTTAAGTACTTACGAAGGACTAAGGATCACTTCTTGGTGTATGGTGGTCAATAAGAGCTCATCATACAAGGTTATGCCGATGCTGCTTTTCGGACCAGCACTCAAGATTCAAGATCGCAATCTGGTTTTGTTTTTGTTTTGAACGGTGGTGCTGTCAGCTGAAGAAGCTCATAGTAAGAGACCGTTACTGACTCAACTACAGAATATGAGTATATTGCAGCAAGTGAGGCTACAAAGGAAGCTATTTGGATTAGAAGTTTTATTTCTAGATTAGGAGTGGTCCCAAGCATCCTAGATCCATTAGAAATTTTCTGTGACAATAACGGGGCCATCACACAGGCAAAGGAGCCCCGATCACACTAGAAATCCAAACACAGACTCAGGAGGTACCACCTGATCAGAGAGATCATTGATTATGGGGATGTCAAGATTAACAAGATAGCAAGTGAAAACAATGTACCAGATCCTTTGATGAAACAGTTGCATCCAAATTTGCACGAAGCTTATTTGAGAGCATTCGATCTTAGGGCTATGCCCAATTGGGACTAGTGCTAGTGGGAGATTGTTAGTGTAAGCCCTAGCCCCAATGCATTATTATAAAGCACTTAAATTAATAAATGAGGCATTTGTTTTATCTATTGTATTCCTGTGCATATCAATTGATAGAACTATCCAAGAATGTTATTTCAGTTTAAGTTATCATGTGTGAGGCACATAGTTGTAAGACCTTGAAACAAATGAGACTTCATTCTAAATATCCCTAGTCAGTCATTGTTATGGGAATAACAAATTAATTATGACTAGTATGCTCTCTCTGATAATTTGAGTTCTATCTTACAGATCATAAGGATTGGAGTGTCAATCAGAGATCATAGATAAATGTTTAGAACATGGTATTTGGATTTGATTCGTTCATGAAAACACTACATGGTACAAGTCATAAGTGTTTCTCATGTGCAAGTTTTACATCAGAGTTCTTAGAACTAAAATCTCTATGAAACTCTTTATGAATTATTGTGTACTTTGACATACTCCCAACATGCTCATAACAGGGTGACAAGTATGGGTATGCTTGGGTATGCATTGATCCATGTTAGAGAGCACGAGAGACGTGAAGCGATTACCCCTCTCAATAAGAGAGAAAATATCATCGACCACTTGATCAGTGAACTAAGAAGTGTATGGCCATACCGAGATGAAATAATGAGTAATCATTATTTATCTGAGAGTTCAGTGTCACTGAAATATTAAGAAAGGAATTAGTATTTATAAGAATGACTGATCCATGCCTTATATTAATTCTGATATTTAAGGGTAAAGGACTATGCAAAATTGCATTAGGTCACTAAATGCCATTTGCATTTTCATTTAATTTGGAATGCTATAATATCTTGCTAGAGAATATATATAGCCTTTGAATTTATTTATTGATTCATTGCCAATATTAAATGGACCCATAGGATCGTACACAAAGCATTGGGCTTAAAATATTTAAATAATGTATTGGAAATTAATTTGGACTTTTATTTAAAGTCAAATTAATGTATGCAATGGGTAAACAGATTTTTTCCTTAAATAGCTTGCTGTTTTAGGCAAATCTGTTAAGCTATTATTTTGCCTAAAATAGCTAGTTGTTTTAGGCAAATTTGTTCAGCTCCGATTTTGCCTTAAACAGCTAGTTGTTTAAGGCAAATTTGCCAAATAAGGTTTTTGCCTTAAACAACTAGATGTTTAAGGCAAATATGTTGAACTGTTATTTTGCCTTAAACAACTAGCTTTTTAAGGCAAATCTGTTAACAGTTTTTACACAAGAGAAATTTATTGGCATATGCTAGTTTTAATTTCAATTAATTAATTATTTATGTATAATTAAGTTAATTGAGTATTAAATCCTAAATTGTATTTAATCAAAATATAATACTTGAGAGGGAATTAATGTGGCAAAAATTCAAGCTAGAAATCCTAGTTGAATTCGAAAACCAATTGATTCCAAAATAAGTAAGTTTATTTTGATTAAATAACTAATGCCATTTAAATTTGACACCTATTAGAGTTTGAATTAATTTAAATCACTTAATTAGGAAGTGATGGAGGCTAAAAATATTCCTAATTCTAAGGGACTTCGGATTACCTATCTTTCCTAGATTAATGATATAAATTAATTAATTCTTTTTTGACCGAAGTGATAATTTCTCTCCTTTAGTGCCGCCACTCTCAAGAGAAAGAATTCTTTCTTCATCTCTTGTGTTCTTGGATAGCAATAGCAACCTAAAGGAATAACAAGATCAAATCTTGTGGCTTCAAACCATTCCTATTGCCCAATACACAATCATAGAGCTAGCACTCTTGATTTTAAGCTATCTTTGCAAGTGTGTGTGTGAGGAAAGAGTGGTGTGGCACAAAGGCTGCTCCTTTGGCATTAGTGTTCCAGTTCTAAAGCATATAAGTTCATCCTATTTGCTGGTCATCATCAAAATCAAGATTTGAAGTGCATCTAAAATTGTAAGTTTCAAAACCCTAAAATTGCATGTTTTCGATTCTTGTTGTGGATTGCGTGGTATGTATGATCAATAATTTTTATTTTTCTGCTGCATGATCATCATTGTTATGCCATGTAATATCCTATCAAAACCTTTGTTGTATAATTATATATATACACAATCATATGTAATTGTACAATTATCGGTAGATGTTGCAATGCTGTAACTATATTCAGTCATATGATATCATGAAGGTATAAGCACTCATGCATACTTATACAATTCCAATTAAACATCTATAATCATGTCTATTCGTGTATAAGTCATATCAATATATTAGCTTTAGGATCATTCATTGCTATGTAACATAATACCATCATTCTTACATGTGACTCTATAACATGTTATGCGCTCATTTTCATGGTCAAATTACTCTAAAATCATATAAATATTCATTGATAACATTTTAGTATTGAAAGATCATGCATAAAACAAAACAATAGAGGCACATAATGAAGATAAAATGGTCCCTTACATGTGCTTTAACTCATCTTTAGTACAAAAGGGTGTACATGGCTGAGACCAATCTATCACTGCCATGTACAACAAAGCAATTTCAATACAGAAGGGTGTACCTTGCTGAGATAGATCCCTGCTGAGACCAATTTGTCTCTACCATGTATCCTTCTTTTTTCTTCAAAATAGAAGGGTGTACATGGTTGAGACCAAATGGTCTCTACCGTGTACATCAGTCTCCCCAAGAAATTGTCAACTGTAGAATTCTAAATTGAACTTGCATGTCACAAAAACCTTAATAAAAGTTATTTTTTGTGTAATTTACTTCTAACGCTATGTTTCTTTATACATTTAATTATCAAATCAACTTGAAATCATCTTATTAAAACTTTAAATTTTAGATATTTGTAAAACAGAGCAACATGCTCAAAAAGGAAGATGTCAATCTCTGTTGTAAATACAACTTTATAGCCTTAATTATTTAGAAAATAAAACTAAACTTAAACTTCCTCATGAGAAGCTTAGAAAAGTGAATTTAATTTTTATTTCATATGGAATTATACAATTACAGCTCTATAACTTCATTTTTGAACAATAACTTTATTTGAATTAAGAGAACTTTAAGAAGATCACATGCAGGATTTGTTTTCTATTTCCACTAATTCTCTTAACCTGCCATCCCATATTCCTAAATTAAACATACATATGCAACATCAAAAATGGTCGTAGTTCCCATACCATTTAATAAAGTCCAAAACTCCTTTCTTCAGTCCTTCATAATTTCCATCCCTTTTCTCTTACTAGCTTTACCTTCTATAGAGAACCATTACATTCATAAATACCTAGCTGTATAACTCTTCAATTATTCCATCAATTAAGTAAATAAAAATATGAGATGAAGAACCTGTTACCTTAGAACACCCAATAATAAAACCCTTTCTTCACATTTACTATGGCAGAATTTAAATTGAATGTTATAGAGAAAAAGCCTAGTCTAGATAGAGAAGAAAATGTTTTCCTTTTACCCTTTGGGTGGTTGATTAACACACCCTTAAATACCTCCACTACTCTTTTTCTCTCTCTTGTGAGGATTCTAGAGACTAAGTAAAGTTAAAATTTTCACTTAGCTCCCTCCAATTCTTCATTTATAAATTTTACCCCTAACATCTCTTTCTTATTTCAATTACACCCCTAATTAATATTATACTTTAATTATTCACATATAAATCAATATACAAAATTACCAATTTATCCCCTTTAGGCCCTGACTTATAATTCATCAATTAGTCTAACATTATTAACTATAATTACTTTCTAATCATGCACATAATTTCTTTGGGCCTATGTTGGGGCCTCACAAATGGAATCATATGTATAAAACGATACTTGGTATGTGATGGTTATTTGATGTGAATAAGTTACGTGATAATGAGTAAAGATTGATGAATATAATTTATATAATATGAAGTTAATTTGTGTCACGATATGAAAATATAAGAAAATATGAGATTGATGTGTATTTTATTTGAAATTACAAAAATGTTATTACCCTTAGTACATGATAGTCAAACTTGAGGTATAGGATACAATGGCTAACTATAGGCAGATTCATTGTGACAGCGAGTCATGGCAACTCGCATAAGTGGAACAAAGGCATATCCATATCCTAAATATAGGAAAAAGATGTGAGAAGTGAGAAAAAAGAGAAAGAATAAATAGTACGATGCTAGTTGAGGTGTTGACCTCTATGTGGTCACCTCAACTTATTTTAAATTTATAGGGCCTATGTCTTATGTATCCAGCTCAAAGGCTTCACCACTTAGGGGAAAATAGGAATTTAAATGGGTAATTTATGTTGAATTATATAAATATATACTTTATTGATGAAAATGGATAAATATGTAAATGAATATTAACCAAGGATAAACTACTAGATTTCTACCTTATTTATGTTGATCTAAGAATAAAATTGGGAATAAATCAGATGTGTTCAATCAAGAACTAGTACTATGAAAATTGTGTTATGGATTTTCTAACTCTGCTGGAATATTTGTGGAGCAATCATTTAAGATTTCTCTCCTTCTATTGGAAACTAGAAATAAATCATGTGCAATATGAATACTAGGAACTCTTTTTAACAGGGACTTAACTTGAAACTTGATGTATAATTCTTAAGTAATTTCTAATAAGTGAAGAATGTGGTAATTTATTGACACTGAATAATTTCTAAGACATGAGCTTAACTTGAAGGAATTAAAAAAGAGTAATGAAGTTATGCTTCAGGACCTGAGTTATACTAATAAATATAATTAAGATATTTATTTTACTTATATCTTAGCTATGGGTTGGTTATTTATTTTTGATACATAAAGAAATCACTCGGAGGGGGTGATAGATAATCTAGCCAAGATTTCTAACTTCTTTAAGTGGTATGACTTAAAGTTCATGTTTAATTTCATTTAATTAAATGTCCCTCATACTCATATGTTGGTAACTTAATCTTGCTAATTGGCATGTTATTTATATAAAATCTCGACTCGAAGTTTAAAAAATTCATTATGAGAGTTTAATCGAATACTCTCTACCCCTATTGTATCTGTAAGTATATGTGTGTGTGTGTGTGTGTGTGTATTGTGTCTGGATTGTAATGGTTTGAAGGTCTGACACTCGGATGGTTAAATCTGAACCTATAAGTCCTATTGCTAATCAAGTTAGGCATGCCTGAATCCTATTGCAGCTACTTCTGTGACACATTAGTGTCTTCTGAATTATGAACTTTAGGGTAAAAAAAACTCCTTCTATTTGACACTCACTAAAGGTGTCTTATACTCTGTCTCTCTCTCTCACGTGTATATAAGTATTGGCAGGTTATCCCTATATATATATATATACGAATATTATTTGCATATGGTTGGGTTAACTTGAGTACAAATATGCCTAAGTTTCCAGCATGTTGATGCCACTTTGACTCTTGTGATATCTTTTGTTTTAAAATTCCTTTATTTGCCACCTCTGATGATAATAAGAAGCTTGATAATAATTTTTACATGACCCTCTCTATTATGTCCATGTTAATATTTTGTTCAGGCTTCATCTATGCTAGTAAAACTAAGATAAATACTCCAATCAAGATACTTTCTTCTATCTATTAAATTATACATTATAGATGTTGATAATTTATAAGTTATTTTTTATTAAGCTTACTAATTTTAAATATTAGTTTCCACCAAGTGTATGCTTAGCATATATGAAGCTTTACTCTTAATGTTGGCTTTACATTTGTGCAGGTGACTATTTGTTTAAAGCAAGAGCTAGAGTCGGGACAACAGTGGTTGGCCAACTTAGATGTCTAGGGTTAAAGTTTATGCCATTCCTTTTTGTATGTACCAAGTACATTTTGTAAAGACTCATCAATTTTTGTTATCTAAATAATTATAAATAATTTGATAACTTAGGTGTCAATAGTTTGGTTCTTACCCTCCTATACCTTCTTGTAGGGTATAAGGGCATGCCATAGTCTTTATGTAAGCAGACTAAAGTTGGATGCTTTGGTGCATCACAACCTTATGCTTCTACATGGTGTTATATGTATATATATTTTTTGAGACATACACTCCTTCATGGGAAAGAAAGAACACCATGGCACATATTTCATACCATATGTGCTTAAGTCGACCAAGGGATGGGAATTTGATGCAATTGATCTCAACTTTCCTTAGTGTTAAACCCTATTAAATTTTGACCCTTAAGACCCTTAACTTATCCTTAAAGTATGGTTCTGTATGGCTAGCTTAG
Source organism: Excoecaria agallocha (assembly GCA_037975025.1). Taxonomy (NCBI): domain Eukaryota; kingdom Viridiplantae; phylum Streptophyta; class Magnoliopsida; order Malpighiales; family Euphorbiaceae; genus Excoecaria; species Excoecaria agallocha. Next base: position 24,843,470 of record CM075815.1, read on the forward strand.
TTAATCTCTAAGAGGCCATAAGAAAAACTCGGCTTGGCATATTTAGCTAGAAAAGTGATCTGAATCATGATGGATGGCATATAGTAAGAGGGGCAGATAGCTTTTCGATCACATTCAATCAATTTTTGGTTCACTGGCATGCCTATTATAGTGTATATGAGTAGAGACATAATAGTGAATACAAAAACTATTTTATAAGATCATGATTTAAAAAAATGAATATGAGAAGGAAATATAGGCTTAGGTATACATGGATAAAAGGATTTTGCTTTTTCAAGGTGCTATATATCTATAGACACTGGGTCCTGAGGTGGCTCTTGATTAGGGTTACCTAATGAGAAAGTTGTTTCTCATAAATATACAAGGAATGGAAGTGATAGGCTTTCCCATAGTTTTTAATGTTCTCAAAATAACTTTTTTCTAGGCTCTACCTATTTATCTCTTTCAAAAAGGGGCAAATTGAGAAATTTGATTTTGAAAACTTCGAGTAGTCTGGAGTTTTATGACCTTAATTTAGACTACAGATCTTATAATCAGATGATTCAAAATCTATTTGAATCATAAGGCATATGCCTACAACTTTGATGAAGAAACCTAAACCCAATTCAGTCCTTAAGATTCTCAAAATTAGACTTTAACATAAATGACCTGAATATGTCCCTGCACCTGGACCAATCTATAGTAATTTGGGTATAACTCCCTTCGTAAAGCGCTTATTGAGATGAATCCAATTTCAATAAAAACTATACTTATTTTGGAAAACCTGTTATGGTAACAGTATGACCTAATTCTAAACCCATTGTTCCCAATAATATTTCACAGTCAAACATTAATTCTATCCCTAAAGATTTCATAAGAATAGTAGTCCAGATTTTTTCCATAAATCCCAATATACAAATCTAAATTGAGCAACTTTTTATTCATTGGAAAGATAAAACATAGGGAAACAAATGTCTAGAAGACATTTTACTAAAAAAATGGCATCTTCGAGCCTAAAATTAGAAAATATTTTAGATCAAAGGTTAGTTGGCTGAGAAAAATAGGACAAAAGTCAAAATCAACGTGCAAAGACAAAGGTCCATGAGTTATTAGCAAGTCACAGACCAGATTTATGAGTCAAGGCCATAAGTCACTCTAAAAATGTAATTTGCACCTGAAAACGAGAGAAAAAAACTGGAAAAAATCAAATTTTAATCATTATCCCATTTGGGATATTTTTAAGGGGTTTTTTTGCTTCTTAAGGAAGCTCTCTCTCTCCTCCCTCTCTTCTTCTTTTTCTTCCTCTTCTTCTTCTTCTCGCTTTCCTTATCTTCCATGGAAATTAACTTTAAAAAATTATAAAAAATCACAAAAATATTGAAAAAAGCTATAAAGCACCAAATCCTTGTTCTTTGATAGAACCGACACTGAAGGTAATATTTTAGAGGCCCAAAACCTATAAATTTAATATTTAATTTCAATTAATTATGTAAATAGCCTTTTTTAATATATTGTTTTGTTAATTTTGTAAATCTATTTTAAGTTTGTTAATTTCTTTTATTAGTTCCATTTTATTAATTAATTGTTGAATATGTTAATTTGTTAACCCTTTTATTTATTAATTAATTTATTATATTAGTTAACAAATTAATTGATTTATTGTGTTAATTTGTTTATTATTTACTTATTAATTAATTTTTCCAATATTAGTTTCTTAATTCCTTATTTAACAGGTTAGTTTAATTTATTAGGTGGTTTATTTGTTAATTTTTTAACATATTAATTAATTTGGTGTTTTTTATTAATTTCTTATATATTCCCACTAATACTATTCATATATGTTTTTTATGAATTTTGGTTTTTTTTTAGCATTTATATGTGCTTTTAGGAGTAAAATTGGTATTTTATTTGTTCCCTACGTTAGGTCTTTTGGCGATGTTAGCTTTCGTCCGTCCCTAAAAAAATTCTTTCTTTTCTATTGTTTTATTTCTTACCTTTAGCGATGCTCAGATATTCCCATTGCTAAAATCCTTTTGTAGCACCCTTATTCTATAATATATACATACCACTTTATTCATCGCATTACACATGTTCTACTATGCAACATAAACATATATCAACTATATAGAGAACTGATATTCATACTTAATCCATAAGAGTGCTAAACTATTAAAACTTCACAATATACATTAGAGTCTCTTTACAAAAATATAACTGCTAATAACATCTTACAAAACAGTTGTACTTTTACAAGATTTCCAACACAACATAAAACCTTTGAAATACAAAAAAGGAACAAAAAGAAAACTATATACTTTATAATCTTCAAAGACTTGTGTTGGCCAGCCAGCTACAAATATCAATCCTGAGAGAAAGTCTTAACCTTGCAACCTACACGGATGAAACACCCGTGCTAAGCTATAAAGCTTAGTGGGGAACTAAATCATGATAAACGACCACTCACAGTGATCGTTAACAAGCATCCAACATGCTTCAAATGTAACAATGATTTATTTCAAGAAATGAAAGAAATTAAACATTTAAATTCACTTATAGAAATCATACAATGTAATACATATAAGAATAAAGGACACATATATATAGAGAGCATTTAGCAATTAACATGCAATTTGTTTTTGTACTAGCAGTATAGATACATATGTATATTGAGCATTCCTTTAGACTTGGGTTTTGTATGCAACAAAAGGAATTTCATATGTAGAATAGTATAAAGTCAACTAAGAATTTGCATGCCTTATTAAACTTTTCTTAACCTTGATAATAAAGGTTGTACTATTGTAAAGATGTGGATAACGGGTTATACGATGGTACCCGAAGGTACTAGGTCACCCGAAGGCACCAAAGAGATAATAGCTCACCCGAAGGCACCAAAGAGATACCCAGAGGTATTAAACGATGATCCCTTGTAGGGATAAAACTGTATGATAAATCGGTGGACCCAAATGAGGTCGAACAAATAACATGGACCCAAACGAGGTCGAACAAATAACATGGATCCAAACGAGCTCAATCAAATAACATGGACCCAAACGGGTCAATCAAATAACATGGACCAGTCAAGCGGACCCAAACGAGGTCGGCTATAACCCACACGAGGGTTGTTTAAATTAACTTTAACTTTTAAACCCAAACAGGGTCACTATACTTTTAAATTCAAGTGGACCTAAAAGAGGTCAAAATGTTCAAAAGCAGCTGCAAGTTACCCTTATAGGCATGCCTATCTATCCACTTCCTAGACTCAAAGCAGGCAGAACAATCTCTTTAATTTATCTTTTCTTTATTCATTCATATTCTTATATGCACATGTATACTCTAATATAACTGTAATCAATGTATTCATATACACAATCATGTGTAACTTTTCAGCATGTCAAGACTATACTTATATAATACCATTATATGCTTTAATAAGATTTCTATAATTGAGTCTATAGCACTGTAGATTTGTATTTTCGCATGCCAACATGTGATAACACATATGCTTAATTATGTCATTTCAATTAAGCAAAGACATAGTTATACATTTCACTTTAAAAATATTATTTGAATCATTACTCTAAAATAGTTTTCAAGCTTTGAACCCAACCATGTAAGATCATACATATGCATATATGTTTATATGCACACATATATTCTACTAATCACATTACTTCTTCATACAAGCAAAGTTAACATTCCAAACTATATGTACTATAGTAATTTTGAAGAAATCCATAGGAATCATGTAGAAACACCTAGACTTATATATATATATATATATATATATATATATATATATATATATATATATATTAACCAATTAAAGGCCAGTCATACAACTAGATTTAGTAGCCTTAGGTTCATCGATATGTATACAACTAGGTACCATCATCTTTACACATAAATACATATAACATGACATGTTTTCATTTTCTTGGTTCATAAACCCCAGCACCAAATGAACATTCATGGATAGCATTTTTAATATTAACTATCATTCATGTACTTATATTCACATTTGAACTCTATTGCAGCCAACACTATATTCGTGTTCATTTCATACTTCAAAGCTGTACTTATAGTATACCATTTGCACATGTATATAATCTCACCTATTAAGTGACATTTAATCATTTTCTATCTCATAGGACAATTACATGCTCATGCACTCATAAATATAATCATAGATTGTACATACCTGTAGTACATTCGCATCTAATAAGCTTGTTCTGATAAGCATGATTATCAATATATATACCTCAATCACTCATCAATCATATGCTATTAATATGTTTCCATATGGCATATACATTTAACTTTCATCATGATCCTATACTTAAACTTATGATCTTTAGACAACAAATCATATCACAATCATATTATCATACACATATATGATTAACAATAATTTCATAATTATTCATGGTGCTATAAATTAACTATTATTGTACAATTTCCATGATGCATAGGTATACATTCATAGACAATTTTCAATGTAAATGATACAAATCATGCAAATCCATATATATATCCTTTGATACAAATCTATATACACATGAGTTTATAGCTCTCGTATACTTGCATTCAAGGCCTATTTTGTTCAGTCATATGTGCAACACATAGGGGTAGCATAATATACCGATAAAGGGGAATAAAAAGCATAGTTATGGGCCAAAATCACGATGTCGCGCTCGCGGCAAGTGTCGCGCTCGCGACAGTATGCTTGGCCATACGAGTTTTTCACCCTATTTCCAAAATCTTGCAAACTGCTTAATAACTTAATCTTGTACTTCATTTTTGACATAGTAAACGGCCTTTTTAGAAAAAGTTGTCTTCTACAAAGTTGTAGATATAAATTCCTAGTTTATGGAACATCAAAATTATTGTCAAAATCATTTCAAGAACTCGAGATATGTTGAAATTACTAAAGACCGTTCATCATAGTAGGCAACACAGAATTTCCGATTTTCAAGTGAAAGTTAGGCAATCATGTAGGCATTATTTGACTTTGTTTTCTTCATATAAATTGTAGGTTTTGAAGTCTATTTTAATTAGGAATTGACCTCTTGTCGTTCTGATCATTGTACAATCAATTATGAAGGTTTTATCCCAATATGTTCAAAATCGAATTCAAAGATGTATCTAATATTCAATCAATGTAGGGATAATTTAGAGGCCAAATTAGTGTTATTTTTCAACTTCAATTTTATACCTATATCTCATATGGAACTATCAAAATTACCAAAGTTTTAAATTAAGGACCCTAGCTCATTTTATAGCTTAAATTACAGTCAATAATTTTTCAGCAAATCTTCATACAATACCGATTGATACAAAGTCTAAATTCATATCTCATTCCCATTGTTTCATCTATCACACATAGACACCTTGTTGCTTCAATTAACAATCACATGCATACATGGAGAGTACCATCCCATACCTTGGCCGACCTTTTTCCCCCTAGCTTTCAATCCCTTGCAATATCCTTCCCTTTATTCCTTCTACCTTTCTCTTCTACCTTCTTTTTATCCTTTGCATCAATTCATTAATTCAAAATCAATCTTCCCTCATTTATCTTAATCCATCATCAATCAAAATAAGAAGTAGATGAAGATGAATAGATGAACTATCAAGGTAAAATATTTACCTTATAGTTTTATACTAAGGATCTAGATTGAACAACATGCAAGTATTTCCTCTTCAAGAAGACCTTGAAAAATCATCTATGGCTTTAAGAAATGAGAAGGAGAAAGGAAATTTCTATAACTCTCTCTAGAATTTCGTCCACCACCATCTCTTATGAAGCTTCTCTTTCACTCCACTAGCAAAAAGATTATTTATAATAGTTAGGAAAATTCCCTTTTTTGTCCCTCAACAAGTTGCATGTCCTATAATTAACCCAACCCCTTTTGCATGTTATAAAGTGATTCCTCCATTTCTTGCATATTATAAATTAACCTATTCATTTATTCTTTCTTTTAAATTAACCTCTCAATTATTAATTTATTCACATTTGCCCCTAAAGATGCCGTAATTATAAATTTACCCCAAATTAATACTTTTTACTTCAATTTCACCCTTGAATATTATTAAACCAACAATAATAATTTAATTATGACCTTATAAAATTCATACCTTATAATTTACACATTTATCACATAATTATTGATAACTTAATAACATTTTTGCCCTAATCAATATCTTAACTCTTCATAATTCATCCAATAATACTCAATTAGACTTTAATAACATGTAATTGCCCTTGAATTCTACTAAGGCCTATTTTGGGTCCTTACACCTTTTGCTCTTATCACTAAAAACCCGCTCATGTCCCCTACTTGTGTGCTGTTCTTTTCACATTCCCACCTTTTTTTGTCCTTTTGTGCTTTGGCCCAAATTCTCTTTAATTCCTTTATTTTGGCCTTTTAGTTTATTTCTTTACCATTTCGCCTTTTTCATATATATATATATATATATATTTGTTTATTACTTTATATTATCATTTCTTTTATTATTGTTTTTGGCATATACCATACTTGCACTTAATTAAATCAATTTGCAAACGTATAACTATAGTGTAAAAATATTATTACTATAGTATAACTATGTAAGCAAAATTTATGTATATTGATTCACATAGTTTTTGATCGTGTTACCTGTAGCACCCTTATTCTATAATATATACATATCACTTTATCCATCTCATTACACATGTTTTACTGTGCAACATAAACATATATCAACTATATAGAGAACTGATATTCATACTTAATCCATAAGAGTGCTAAACTATTAAAACTTCACAATATACATTAAAGTCTCTTTACAAAAATATAACCACTGATAACATCTTACAAAAACAGTTGTACTTTTACAAGATTTCCAACACAACATAAAACCCTTGAAATACAAAAAGGAACCAAAAAGAAGACTATATACTTTATAATCTTCAAAGACTTGTGTTGGCCAACCTGCTACAGATATCAGTCCTACGAGAAGTCCTAGCCTTGCAACCTACACGGATGAAACACCCGTGCTAAGCTATAAAGCTTAGTGGGGAACTAAATCATGATAAACGACCACTCACAGTGATCATTAGCAAGCACACAAGATGCCTCAAATATAACAAAGCTTTGTTTCTAGAAATGAATAAACATCTAGCAGTTAAATCTTATTAAGGAATTCACAAAGTTCAATGATAAAAATTTAATTGATACTATAATCATCAAACATAATAATGTAAGCTCCAATGTCCTATGGCTTTAAATTCAACTAATTATCATGTGTTTAGTTCCTGAATTGATACTAAACCGTGCTAGCATAATTATCCATCATCTTTTTATTTATACTCGTATGTCTTTGATATACACCCACTAGAATTAAAATGGCAAATCAACACTTCAAATACCATAAGATCTTTATAATACTACAAACTTACTTTATATAGCATAAGTTACAAAAACAAGCCTATCAATTAAACATAACAATTATACAACATTGCCAGATTATTCTTATATACCCAGGTTATAGGTCTTAGTTATGTATACATCACACTGTAAGTAACAAACACAATTTCATTAAATGTGTACATATAAACAATGTGAACATATAAATATATTCATAAGAAAACTATTTCAAAAACACTGGTTGTTACTGACTAACTCTTATAATCTTTAATATGAAATATGCTTATGCAATTATAAAAATGTTGCGTCTATTAAATATTATAATACTCCTTAACCTAATAAAAATTCCTTCATTTATCATGCATTGCCATACATCTAGAAAAAGACTTATGATCATAAAGAACCCACATATGTATACCATAAATTTAATCAAAGTAACTTTGGTGTAAAGCCTGCACTATTCTAAGGACGTGGATAACAGGTTATACGGTAGTATCCGAAGGTACAAATAAGATACCCGAAGGTATTAAACGATGATCCCTTGTAGGGATAAAACTGTATGATAAATCGATGGACCCAAACGAGGTCGAACAAATAACATGTACCCAAATGGGGTCAATCAAATAACATGGACCCAAACGGCGTCAATCAAATAACATGGACCGGTCAAGCAGACCCAAGCGGGGTTGGCTACAACCACACACGAGGGTTGTTTTAAATAAACGTTAACTTTTAAACCCAATTAGGGTCACTGTAACTTTTAATTTCAAGTGGACCTAAACAGGTCAAAATTGTTTAGAAGCAGCTGCAAGATACCCTGATAGGCATGCCTATCTATCCACTTCCTAGACTCAATACAGGTAATTAAATCCCTTTATTTTATCTTTCTTTAATTCATTTATATTCTTATGTGTACATGTATACTCCTGTGTAACAGTAAATAATGTATTAATATACACAATCATGTGTAACTTTCTATAAATCTATGAACGTATTCACTATTGGGTATTACTATTTAATACTTGTAATCTTATTCAATCATGTAACTATTCCGCATGTCAAGACTATACTTATATAATGCCACTATATGCTTTAATAAGATTTCTATAATTGATTTTATAGCACTGTAGATATGTATTTTAGCATGCCAACATGTGACAACACATATGCTTTATCATATCATTTCAACTAAGCAAAGACATAGTCATACAACTAAATTTAGTAGCCTTAGGTTCATCGATATGTATACAACTAGGTACCATCATCTTTACATATAAATATATATAACATGACTTGTTTTCATTTTCTTAATTTATATACCCCAACATCAAATGAACATTCATGGATAGCATTCTTAATATTAACTATCATGTATGTATTTATATCTACATTTAAGTATGTTTACATAAAACAATCTTGTTCATATATGAATGTTTATAAATATTTACCTTTAACAATAAGCATATTATTTACCATACATAATTCAATGTATTTCCATTTTAACTCACATATAATATATCAACATGTAAATAAAGTGTGTGTATATATATATATATTGATGTGATACAATACAACAACTCTTAGGTGTAAGTTATCACATTACATCTTATTAGATGACCACTCGTGTAAGCTTTCATGATTATTCATGGTGATATAGCTTAACTGTTAATGGAAAATTTCAATGATGCATAGGTATACATTCATAGACCATTTCAATGTAAATAATATAAATCATACAAACCCATAAATATACTTTAATACAAATTTATATACACACGAGTTTATAACCCTCGTATACTTGCATTCAAGGCCTAATTTGTTCAGTTATATGTGTAACACATGGGGGTAGCCTAATATACTGATAAAGGAAAATAAAAAGCATAGTTATGGGCCAAAATCATGATGTCGCGCTCACGTCAAGTGTCGCGCTCGTGACAGTATGCTTGGCCATACGAATTTTTTACCCTGTTCCCAAAATCCTGCAAACTGCTTAATAATTTTATTTTGTACATCGTTTTTGACATAATAAACGGTATTTTTAGAAATAGTTGTCTTCTACAAAGTTGTAGATATACATTTTTAGTTTCTATAAAATCAAAAATACTTTCAATATCATTTGTATAACTAGAGATATGTTAAAATTACTAAAGACTGTTCATCATAGTAGGCAACATAGAATTTCCGACTTCCAAGTGAAAATTAGGCAATCTTTTAGGCATTATTTGACTTTGTTTTCTTCATATAAATTGTAGGTTTTGAAGTCTATGTCATTCTGATCATTGTACATTCAATTATTAAGATTTTACCCTAAGCTGTTCAAAATCAGAATCAAAGATGTATCTAATATTCAATCAATGTAGGGATAATTTAGAGGCCAAATTAGTGCTATTTTTCAACTACACTTTTATACCTATATCTCATGTGGAACTATCAAAATTAATATAGCTTTAAACTAAGGTCTCTAACTCATTTTTTTATTGCTAAATTACAGTCAATAGTTTCAACAAAACTTCATGTAACACCTATTGTAACAAATTCTAAATTCATATCTCATCGCAATTATTCCATCTATCACACATATGCACCTTGTTGATACAATCATCATTCACATGCATGCAAGGTGAATACCATCCCATACCTTGGCCTAACTTCACTTTACCCAATCAATATTCAGCAAGTCCTTTCCCTTTATCCTTTTTATCTTCTCCTTCTTAAACTACAACATAAATCATCTCTAATTCATCATTTCCAGCAACCAAACCAATCCGAAATTCACATAAGGAAATGAAGAAGAAGAAGAAGAAGAAGAAGAATAAGATAAAGATAACCAAAATTAAACCATTCCTTTTTAATCTATAGCAATATCCTCTTGAACAACTATCATGCATGAGATTTTCTCTAAGATTTCTTAGAGATCATGGTTAATCAAGTTTTAGGAATAAGAAACTCTCCCTCTTTATCAAACTCAGCCGACCAACACTCACCACCATCTTCATTTTCTCTTTCTATCCACTACATTTCAACCTATATAATAATAAGGCAAATTCCCTAAATGATCCTTTCATTTTATTGCATGATGCCAAGATTTCCCACTAAATCTTGCATGTCACAAATCATTCCCACAAACTAGTCTATTCATAATTCAACCCCACTAATTAACCTCTTTCTTACATTAGCCTCTCCACTATTCTTAAATTCTCAATTGACCCCATAAAATGTCATAATTACAAATTTATCCCAAATTAATACTTTTTACTTCAATTACACCTTTGAATATTATTAAACCAACAATAATAATTTAATTATGACCTTATAAAATTCATACCATATAATTTACACATTTATCACATAATTATTGATAACTTAATATTATTTTTATCTCAATTAATATCTTAACTCTTAATAATTCATCAAATAATGCTCAATTAGACTTTAATAATATGTATTTGCCCTTGAATTCTACTAAGGCCTATTTTGGGTCCTTACATTATCATTAGTCATCATATATAGCTTGATAATAATATGGCAATCAAGTAATATTTCATACTTGTTTAAGTGCTCAACCTAAGTCATGCCTTGTTCTTAGAACTTTTCAATACAACACAACTTAGGTATATGATCATGTAAAAAGTTTCAAAATCTCTAATTTATATAAATACATGTAACCAATTTTCCATTTAACATTTCAATGTTTTGTCAATTAAGCATATATTATTTTAATAGATACCATAACATGTTATCCATAAGACATTATCTATGACATGGTCATACTATTATATTCTGTATTTCATAGCATAGGTACATGTCAAAATATACACTTACTTTTCATTGGAATTTCATACATAAAATTAATCTTGCATTTAACAATCATGTACAAATTTAATTACAAATATATATATATATCATCATCATCATCAATAATCTTTACCTATGTGCATGTATGAATGTATATGTATACATATAACCCTTTTTTTAATAGTCATATCGCATGCCATACCTAATTCATTATGTATTCACACAAACATATATTTAACTTAACTATTTAAAAAAACATAAGGCAAAATACATTAAAATTCTGCAAAGGGTAGTAATCTGGACCCAACTTGTGAGCCATTTATGAATTTAAATATGTCATATTTAGTCTAAATTACTGATCGGTGTCTAGCAAGTGTACTAGATCGGTTAGTAATATAGGGAAATATAGATAAAGACCCCAAATATCGTACCCAAGGGAACATGGTTTGCTAAGAACAATACCTATGTATGAATTAAATTAATCCGAGATTGTTTCCCAATTTTTTTTAAAAGCAAAAATTAAATAAAAGAAACAATTAAACAAAACAAAAGCTAAAACATAAATTAAAAAAAAATAATAACTGGAATTCTCTTGCTAAAGAAACTATCCACCTTAACTTTCATTGTAGTGACTTAAATTCAATAGAAACACCAGTGATTATGGAAAAACTAGTAATAAACCAAGATATCTTTATTCAAGTATATCATTCTTAGTATTAAACTCATAAACAAATCTAATACTTAGCATGCAAATCTAGTTTCAACTTCCTAAACTTTCATTGAAGCCTTTCTCAAGTGATTCAATTCCAATTCATTCTTGATTCTTCCTCTCTTAGTATTAACCAGTAAAATTCATACATAATCATCTCATATTTCGGATAATAATCATGCATAAACATTAAAGAGTTAATCTAAGAACATGAAAATCATTAACTATGTCAAAACCAATTTTTAGTTATTTATTCAATAAACCAACAATCAATCTCAACACAATCAAAGATAAGAATATGCTTAAAACCAAGAAATAATCAACCAATATTGAAATTAAGCTCAAAATAAAGTCATAACAATGAAAATATAAGATTTCAAGAATCCATTAGCAAAAGAAGAAAAACTACTTCCTAAAAATGATTAAAAACTAAAGACAAAGTTGATAAGAGAAACAGAAAAACAATGTAAAATAAACTAAGCCTAATTCTACGATGGATCCTAATTCCCTAATTGATCTCTATTGATTCTAAGATTCCCTCTTTTCTTTGGTGTTTGAGTCTTCTATTTATAGGCAAAATTGATAATAGAATCCTTCTTGAACTCTGAAAATCAAATAGGAAGTTTGTTCTGCTCAAAATAGGAAGCTCGAAAATCCTTCGCTCAATTGGAGTCTTGGATCACGTGGCCACGTCCTTCAGTATGCCTTCAATACACGTGGTCACGTCCCTTTTTGTTCTTCTTCCACACGTGGCCACGTGTGGAACTTGTTTTGGGTCACACGTGGTCATGTGTCTTCATTCCTTTCTCTTTTAATTCTTTACGTGGCCACGGCTCAACTTCTTCAATGCTTCACGTGATCACACATCAAACCTCTGGACTGAAACACTCATTTTCTCGCCTAAACTTCCAATATTTGCACTTTTGGCCCAAAACTTTATCCTTTTTACAATTAAGTCCTTTTTCTTGCAAAATAACCTTGAAAAACACCAAAATTTATAATTAACTTCAAAAACATAAAACTAACAAATTAAACTCAAATCTAACCTAATCAATCACAAAATTAACCTAATTAAATACCTAAAAACATACTAAAACATCATATAAATGACCATTATCAATTACCTTCTACAATCTTATTCCCATATGTGTCTAGTTTCCAAAGCATCAAAATATACCTAATATCTTATATATAGCTCGAGATATTAGAGCAAAACTATATGTTGTTGAAAGAACCAAAATAGTGTTTATTACCATATATAAAAAATTATAGCGTATAATGAAGAAGGAATTAGACCATCATGTCTTCATAAAAGTTGTACTTCCAGGTATCTAGTGTTACCATAATTTTACTTTGTAGTAATTTAACAATTCTACCTAAAGTTATGCCCAAATTACTAAAGTCTGTTCCCTAACAGTACATCCAGTACCTACAAATTTCAAGACAACATTTGACATCCTTGCATACATTTTTAAGTCATACTTCCTTCATAAAAAATGTGTAATTAGGATTATATTTTGCATAGGAATCAACCTCATGTCATTCAAATCATTGTACACACAGATATCTCAATTTTTCCACAAACTATTCCAAATCCGAAATTAATAGTTCAGCAAACATTCAATAAATCATAAAAATTATTTAGAGGCAAAATTAAGGCTAGGTTCCTTTACAATCTTGTAAGTATATGTCTTGTATAACTTTAGACATTTGAATGGTTACAATTAGATATTTCTATTTTAACTTATGCTAAAAGTTCAGACACTAGGTCAAGAGGTTTTTATCTAATCCTTGCATGTACACTTCTTAAGTATTATCATCTCTTTAATTACTCAAATTTCATGAAATTCACAACATAATTCTACCAATAAAGCCACAAACAAATAGGAAGACTCTCATCCCATACCTTTTGCTGAAATCCCCTTTTGCTTTCAATCTCTAGCAGCTCCTTTTCCTTTGATTTTTCTACACTCCTCTTCTCCTTTACAACCAACATCATCATTTAATTAAAATTCCAGCACCATAATCAACCATTACTTCAACAAATTGAGAAAGAAAAGGAGTAGAAGAAGATAAAATTCAGTAGAGATTATTTACCTTAAAGTTGTACACTTAATTGCCTTTAATTAGCCAACATGAATTATCACTTAAATTGCTTGAAAAAGATTCAAAGACATTGAAAGAAAATGAGAGGAAGTATTTTCTGGTTTTCTTCTCTCAAATTGCTGCACCATCCACCTCACACACAACTCTCTCCTCTTTTAAATCTTTATCATATAGTGACATGGAAATATCCTTATTAGTCCTTCCAAACTTTGCATGCCACACCATTAACACACTTTTTTGCATGCTATAAATTGACCCCACCATTTAATCTATTTCTTAAATCAACCTTTCCATTTAATTTTTTTTTTAAATTGCCCTCTCAATTTATTATTCTATTCACAATTGACCCCTAAAAAGTCATAATTACAAATTTACCCCAAATTAATACTTTATACTTCAATTATACCCTCGAATAATACTAAACTATAATATTAAATTTTATGTTCATGCAATTGACATAATAACAAAATAATTTATCACTTGTCCCATACTTTATATGAAATTCTCATTTTAATTTAATTTTAGTCAAATAAAATCTTACTTAAAACATGCAATTTCAATTAGGGTCATGTTAGGGGCCTCACAAATCTCTCCCCCTTAAGGAATTTCGTCCTCGAAATTCATACCTGATTCAAAAAATTGAGGATATTACTTTCTCATGGCTACCTTTGGCTCCCAAGTTATTTCTTATACACCATGATGTTGCCAAAGTACTTTGACCAGAGGGATCTGCTTGTTCCTCAATTGCCTGATTTCCCTATCTAGGATTTCTTTCGTTTCCTCATCATACGTGAAATCCGGCTGTACTTGAATATCTTGAACTTGCAGCATATGAGATTCATCTGAGTGATACCTTCTAAGCATAGACACATGAAATACATCATGGAGCTTGGCTAATTCCATAGGAAGAGCCAACCTATAAGCCACTAGTCCGACTCTTTGTAGAATTTCATATAGACCAATGAATCTCGGACTGAGTTTCCCCTTTTTACCAAACCTAAGCATTTTTCTCCATGGGGATACCTTCAAAAATACCTTGCCACCTAATTGATACTCGATATCCTTTCTTTTCAAGTTAGGGTAAGATTTCTTGCGATCATTAGCTTCTTTCAACCTCTGCTTGATAACTTGAACTTTTTCCTCTATATCCCTTACAAGGTCAAGACCGATTATTCTACCTTCGGTTAGCTCAGTCCAACAGACTGGAGTTCTACATTTTCTACCATATAGAGCCTCATATGGGGCCATCTGAATACTCTTCTAATAACTGTTATTGTAGACAAATCCCATTAAGGCCACATATTTGTCCCAACTTCTAGAAAACTCCAAATCACTTCCCCTCATCATATCTTCTAGAACTTGAATAACCCTTTCAGATTGTCCATCTATTTGAGGATGAAAAGCTGTACTATACTTGATCTGTGTTCCCAAGGCTTGTTGCAGATTCTGCCAAAATCTCGAGGTAAACCTTGGATCTCAATTTGAAATTATGGATACTGGTATACCATGTAACCGTACAATCTCATTCACATACAATTTTGCAAGTTTATCCATAGGATAATCTGTTCGAACTGGTATAAAGTTAGCTACTTTTGTTAACTTATCCACTATTACCCAACAACATCATATTTTCTTTGAGTAAGAGGCAAACCAGTAACAAAATCCATGGTAATGTCTTCCCACTTCCACTGTGGAACTGGAATGGGATTTAAAAGACCTGAAGGAAACTGATGTTCTGCTTTCACTTGTTGACATGTTAAACATTAAGAAACATATTCAACAATATCCTTCTTCATGCCAGGCCACCAGTAAAACTGTTTCAACTCTTGATACATCTTGTTCCCACCTGGATGCATAGTAAATGCAGTATTATATGCTTCATGCAACAATATTCTTTTAACATTTTTCTCATACGGAACACATAACCTGTTATGGTAGTATACACTACCATCTTCTTTCACTAACAAATCTGATTGATCTCCTTCACAAACTGCTTTCACAATTTATTGTAACCTTTTATCATCCTTCTCAGCATCTATCACTATCTGCCTAACCATGGACCTAGCTTTAAGCTGTGCTAGTAATGCACCATCCGATGCAAATTTCCATCTGCACTATTTTAACATCAATACTGCCATTATCTTATGACTCAAGGCATCAACAACCACATTCGCTTTTCCTGGGTGGTAGTCAACTATACAATCATAATCTTTGAATAATTTCAACCATCTTCTCTGCCTCAAATTAAGTTCTTTCTGAGTAAGCAAGTATTTGAGGCTTTTATGATCAATATAAATCCTGCATTTTTCACCATACAAGTAGTGTCGCCAAATCTTTAAAGCAAATACCATAGCTGCCAGTTCTAGATCATAAGTCGGGTAGTTCTGCTCATGTGGTTTCAACTGTCTAGATGCATAAGCTACAACTTTACCATCTTGCATTAATACACAACCCAAACCAACCTTAGAAGCATCACTATACATTGCATACTCTTTCCCCGACACAGGTTAAGTAAACACTGGAGCTTCAGTCAACATCTTCTTTAACCGTTCAAAGCTTGCTTAACAACTATCAAACCATTCAAACTTAATATTCTTCCTTAACAACTTAGTGAGGGGTAAAGCAATGACAGAAAAACCATTCGCAAAACGATGATAGTAACCTACTAATGCGAGAAAACTTCTAATTTCATGTACATTCCTGGGTGGTCTCCAATTAACAATAGCTTTAATTTTATTTGGATCAACCCTAACACCTTTAGCAGATACAACATAACCTAGGAAGGAAACTTCCTTAAGCCAGAAGTCACATTTACTCAATTTGGCATACAACTGATTTTCTTTCAAAGTTTGTAATACAATTCTCAGATGTTCAGCATGCTCAGCTTCACTTCTGGAGTACACTAGTATGTCATCAATAAACATTACAACAAATCGATCCAAGTAGGGTCTGAATACCCTATTCATGAGATCCATGAATGTAGCAGGTGCATTAGTAAACCCAAATGGCATAACTAAGAATTCATAATGTCCATATCAGGTTCTTAATGCAGTTTTAGAAACATCCCCATCCTTTACTCTAAGCAAATAATAACCTGGTCACAAGTCTATCTTTGAAAATGCTCCAACACCACTCAACTGATCAAACAAATCCTCAATTTGAGGCAAAGGATATTTGTTCTTCATTGTCACTTTTTTCAACTATTTATAATCGATACACATTCTCATAGACCCGTCCTTCTTCTTAACAAATAAAATCGGAGCATCCCAAGGTCACACACTAGGTTTGATGAAGCCTTTGTCTAATAATTCCTGTAATTGAACCTTTAATTCTTTTAATTCAGATGGAGCCATTCTATATGGTGCCCTGGAAATCAGGGATGTACTAGGTAACAGATCAATAGACAACTCAACATCTTTTTCTAGAGGAAGACTAGGTAATTCCTCAAGCAATACTTCTGGAAATTCATTCACAATCGATATATTCTCAAGCTTTATTATATCCCTTTTTGATTCAAGGACTAAAGCTAAAAATGCTTCACATCCTTTTCTAAGACAACATCTAGCCTGTATTGCTGATATAACATTAGTCAGTGGATTAGAACAATAGCCTTCTACTACCACTTCCTTTCCTTCTTCATCCTTGAGAGTTATTATTTTTATTTCATAATTCACCACTGCATGATGCTTGGATAACCAATCCATTTCTAGAATTACATCAAACTCATGAAATAGCAACACAATCAAATCTGCTGGAAACTTTATCCCTTGAACTACTATAGGACAGTCTTTACACACTTTATTAACAATTACACTATGCCCCAATGGATTAGTCACACATACATCAAAATCTAACTATTGTATTTTAAACCTATCTCTACCCAAATCCCTAATACAAACATATGAATGAGTAGAGACAGGATTAATAAGTGCATGCATGTCATAATTATAGAGAGAAAAAGTACCAGCTATAACTTCTAGAGCATTCGAATCCTCCCGATCTTTCATTCCCTAAGCCCGGATAGAAATCACTTGTGCAGGAGGTCTATCAATTGATTCAAACACATTTTTTGACTGGGACCAATGATGAGTCAATCCACCTCTTCCTCTACCTCTACCTCTACTAGACGGAGGTGCATTTGAAGCTTCCATGCGACCTTGTTGTTTAAAACCTTGATTCTATTTCAAAGGACAATTTGCCATAAAATGATCAGCACTGCCACATCTAAAGCATTCTCCAGCCAATTTCCTGCCGTTACCCTAATGGTGCCTGAAACAATATGGACATTCAGGTGTTTGACCCCCACTCTGTCTTCCTGAAGCTTCCTTCTCAGATTTAGACTTGGAAGAGGAGTCTTGTTTCTTTCCTTTATTAGCAAAACTAAAAATAGATTCTGCAGGGTGACCTCATTGAGCTCCCTTAAATATTTTTTCAATGGAAGATCCTCCCCTAGAACCACTTCTTTTGTGCTCCCTCTCTCTTTTAGCTATCTCATGCTTTTCAACTTTCATGGCAGTCATAACTAGTTAATTAAAATCCACCACATTCAAAGATGTAAATCAGAACAATTTTTCTTTGATTCTATCATTTAGCCCATCTTCAAAGTGTATGCATTTAAAGACTCCTATCAACATCTCCTTGGGAACATACTTGCATAACCAGCTAAATTCTTTTTCATATTCAGCCATAGATAGAACTTTTTGTCTTAGATTCAGAAACTGCTTCAATTTCTTCTCCTTGTAAGCCTCAGTAACATATTTCTTTCTAAACTCCCCCTCACAGAATTCCTAGGTAAGTGGGTTAGGTAACTGAGGTTGTCTTAATATCAGCTTCCACCAATCTTAAGCCATGCCTTGAAGTAAGGACATAACACAAGATACCTTGTGATTTACAGGGAAGTTAATTTCATCAAATATCCTCTCCAGCCTTTCCAACCAGAACTCAGCTTCTTCAGATTGTTCTAAATTAGTGCCTATAAATTCTTGTGCCCCATGCTTCCTAATTTCAGATATTGGAGCTTTGCGCATAGTCATTCTTTGCAAAATCTAGGTCATATCCTGAGAAATTTTCAACAAGGCTTCTCCAGGAGCCGCAGCAGGAATTTCATTTTGATGTGATGATAAAGTCATTGGATTAGAAGGATTTGATCTAACCGGCAAATTTGTTACACCCTAATTCCTTAACCATGAATAATCATAAATCATCAATCATCATCATCATCATAAACCTATTAAAGACTAGGCAATAATAATAATAATAATAATAATAATAAGACAGGCCATTATTACATGCCACAATAAAAAATAATGGAGCTTATCAATAAATAATCATAACATAAATGGCCTTTAGGTATCCTAAAATCCTTAAGGAAACTACATTTTGCTCGATCCTCTGGAGCTTATCTTGAAACCTACACGTATAAACAAATCCATGCTAAGCTATAAAGCTTAGTGGGGAACAAAACTCTATACATATAAATATAACCTCTTTCCTCAATTCATCAAATTCATGTATAAAACTTTCACAATCACACAGGATAACATATGAGTCTATTATATTCTTCATTTCATAAATAACATTCTTAGGAGAGTCTTCGACCTTACTAATTGGTATCATGTTTAGAATAATTTATCACTTATGAAACTCGTCTCATTTCCTAAATGCTTAGCCATTCATCACTACTGCCATCATCTTACCCTTTTACCTTTCTTACCTTAGTATAAATCATGCATCTTATAATCCTTTTTAATCAATAGGGTGGACATCATAGTTATTAATGGTATAAGATTTCCACTTATTGCATTAAATCACATTGTTCACCTATGATAGGCATTCGACATTAATTCATAATATAAGGGTGTACTTAAGTCATATAACATCTACAAGTAGTCCTGGTAGGCATAATTACTTCACATATATCATACAATTCTCATACGAGATTCACAAACTTTACACCCTTTATGTTATCTTAGCATGGTAACTTGACTCTCTTACAAGCATCATTCATGTCATGCATTACACTTGGTTAAATGAAGGTTATCATTAAGCCTACATGTGTGTAAACATTTACATATAAATAAACAGACCGACGAGTTGCATGTGATCACAAAGAACAAGCATTACTTATCATGATTATAAGATAAAGTCATATAACTTCTAGATAGAGTACATGAAACTTAGTGCACATATTATAGTTCATATAACTTCTAGTACAATATTGTATGCTTTAGGGTCCATATAATCTTTGTGGAATCCCATCGGTGGAACTAACTTACATCGATACTCATATGGGAACCTTCATTAATTGATGTGAGACATCTTAATCATGTAATACAAAGTATGACATTTCACTGCATAAAATAGTTTATAGTCAAAAATAATTTAAGACAATCAACCAATAGATCATTCCTCATGCTTACATCACATAAATGGAGTAATCAATGCATGTTTTACTTTATCTCATGTATATTTTATCATCTTTAATAGCCTGCCTAAGCACTAGTTCAAAGGTGGATAACGAGAGCAATGGATACCAAAAGGTATCAAACTATGGATATTCAGAGATATCGAACAATGGACCCGAACGAGGTCAAATAATGGTTCCAGCAAGGAACAAGCTATGTACCCAAATCGGGTCAAACGATGGTTCCATTAAGGAATAAGACCCAAACGGGGTCAATTATGGCAGCTGCAACTGTATCCCTCTAGGTGCTATCTAATCCATAACTGAACTAAGACCCGCAGGCTTAACCCTTTGAAAACATATTTGATTCATCATATTCTTTGTTACTTAATACATTATTTTGCTTCAAGCCACAAGTCATAAAGAATGTATATCATTCTCATCATACATCAATGTTGAGCTACAGGCTCCATTACACATGGTTACCAGTCATGTCATCACATAGTTGCATCAACATCATTCATACATATTGTAGTGGATTACATGATAACATACACATAATAGAATATTACTTTTATCGATCCATCTCATCATACTTGATAGTATGCATGAATCCAATTTGTCGATTACGAAAGTATAGTTCTTGCAACTAAAAATATTCATAGTATTATATGCATATCTATATATATATGTGTGTGTGTGTGTGTGCATGTAAAGTCAACTTGAATTGTAGCAGTGCATACCCTATAGGTACTCATATATGATCAAATAATGAGTCAAACTACACATCATAACATGGTAGCATCAATTATTGTAAGGACTTAATCATAAGCCTAATTGGATTATTGTTAATTAATGAGGACCATCGTTAATTAAGGCAAAATTGGATTATTTTGCAATTATCGAGGGTAAGTCCCAAGAGGGATATTTTTGTAATTTTAGCATGTAAGTATATGAGTTAAGTTAAATTAAAATTAAAGAAAATGATACAATTGAAGTAAATTAGAAAGTCTTGGGGTTAAGTTGGAAGGAATTGAAATAATGGGGGTTTAATTGTGTATAAGGGTAATTATGGAAATTTACGTAAGGAGATATTTACCCCACTAACTCTTTTATTTAGCTTATTGGAGAAGGAACTATAAGGGGGGATTTGAGAAGTTGGATTGGCATTTTGAGGGAGATAGCTCTCTCTCTCTACACTACTGTAAGTATACTAGTATTGTTGAGGTTAAAAACTCCTATGGAATGTAATTATGAAATGATTAATACTGTAGACATATATTATTGAAGCTATGCAGGTTGTAATGTATTGATGATATATTTTGGTAGGACCTTATCCATAGAGTTTTGTTCCCCACTAAGCTTTATAACTTAACACGGGTTTATTTATCCTTGTAGTTCAGGATAAGCTCCAGTTGATCGATAGCTTTGTTGGCTTGACCACTTTTGAAGAGAAGATTTGGCAGAATTGCAGTTGCCTTGGATGATTTCAACATGGGTAGAAGGCTATTTATGTTATGATTATTTAATTATAAGTCTGATTTATTTATATTGTAGCATGTAATCATGGCCTGTGTTATTATTATTATTATGATTAGTATTTTGGCTTGATCTCTATTAGGTATGATGATAATTGATGATTATCCATGGTTAAGAGATTAGGGTGTTATAGTTAGTGGTATCAGAGCCCAGGTTTAGTCTTTTCTTGGCAGTAAGGAATTAAGAAGATGTTCTTGAAGGATTAAGATGATATTGGTCTAGACCATGGTGTTTTTATTATTGGCATATATTTTGATGATTATGTTAGGTGTTTGGCCTATGATTGATATATGTTGGACCATTAGCAAGATTTTAGCAGAGATTGTGAGATGATATCTGAGAAATTGCCAATATCTCTTGCCTCCTGGTATTGGAAGTGTTTAAAAGCCTTGATGTTCTATGATTGAGGTATAGCATAAGATTGATTATAAGTATGTCTAGATTATTTATTAAGATGTTTAAGGAAAAGTTCATATGACTAGAAGAGAACCCGATCTTTGGCATAGATGATAATGCGAGATGTTAAGATTATTAAGATACTCAGGATAAGAAATACAACGAGCATTAGAGTATCTGGTAATTAGAGACATATACATATGATTATATATGATGAGCTTATTATGAATATAGATAATGCTTGTGGTTATAGTTACTTATAGCTAAAGCATAGTTAAGAATTGCTAGCAATGAAGATAAAGAGTATCAGTTTTGAATTTTGAGGACGAAATTCTTTTAAAGAGGAGTGATTTGTAAGGACCCAATCATAACCCTAATTGGATTATTGTTAATTAATGAGGACCATCATTAATTAACGAAAAATTAGATTATTTTGCAATTATCAAGGGTAAGTCCCAAGAGGGATATTTTGGTAATTTTAGCATGTAAGTATATGAGTTAAGTTAAATTAAAATTAAAGAAAATTGGGGTTAAGTTGGGGTTAAGTTGGAAGGAATTAAAATAATAGGGGTTTAATTGTGCATAAGGGTAATTATGGAAATTCACCTAAGGAGATATTTACCCCACTAACTCTTTTATTTAGCTTATTGGAGAAGGAACTCTAGGGGGAATTTGAGAAGTTGGATTGGCATTTTGAGGGAGATAGCTCTCTCTCTCTCTCTCTTTCTTTTTTCTCTGTTGGTTACGGGTTGGAGAATGAGCTAGGGTTTGTGAGCTAGCATCAAAGAAAGGAAGCTTGAGCAAAGAAGTTAGATAAGGAGGATCTAAGAAAGAATTGAAGCTTCAATGAGGTATGGGAATATCTTGGTTTTCATTGTTGTCTGTAGATGTTCTATAGAAACTAGGGTTTCAATATCTGAATTCTTTGGCTCTCTAGAGGAAGTTAAAGATGGTTAATGAAAGATATTTTGTTAAGATGAGTTTTTGGTAAGATGTTTTAGCCTATGAAGCCATTATGTTCATATTAAAGTGTTATGGATCCTTGAACCCTAGCAATGCGCGGCCACTCAAGCTTAAAGGCTTGCAGCACGTGGTCACGTAAGTTTTAAAGCTTGTGAGGCACACGACCACGTAAGCCTTAAAGCTTCTGAAGCACGTGGTCACGTAAGCTTTAAAGCTTGTGAGGCACACGGCCATGCAAGCCTTAAAGCTTCTGAAGCACGTGGTCCGCAAGCTTTAAAGCTTGTGAGGCACACGGCCATGTAAGCCTTAAAGCTTGTGAAGTACGTGGTCATACAAGCTTTAAAGCTTGTGAGGCACACGACCACACAAGCCTTAAAGCTTGTGAGGCACACAGCCACATAAGCCTTAAAGCTTGTGAAGCACGTGGCCATACAAGCTTTAAAGCTTGTGATGCACATGGCTACGTACTAGTCTACTGCCCTTCATTTCTCGATTTTGCACATTTGTTCCAATTATCTCACAAATCACTTCCACATTATTATCGACTAAGCCAACACTCTTTATAATGATAATCAACCCTTTTAATGCAACCTAATAGGCATATTTAGTGAGTATGTTCATTAGAGGTAATATGTGATTGTTTTATGCTATGCTTTATTTTCAAGCCATAACGATTAAGGTAAAGTGATCATGGTAAGTTTATCAAGTAGTGTTAATTACAACTTACTTCGATATGTGACTGTAATAATAGTAAAGTTAAAATTTCATGAAATTACTATTAAAATATGTATGTTTATTCGAGGTAGGATGAAAATTATCCTTAAATAAAAATGGATATGCAGTATATGAGTTATAAGTTGAGGTGACAAATATTGGTACCATCACATATTTATGAAATGTAAATTCGGATGTGAATTATGGCTTAAGAAATATTGTAATATATAAAGTTAGTAAGTGATGATTGTTTTGTAAGTTGATACCAACGGATTAATAGACCATGAAACTCTCTCTCTAAAGATAAAGTCCATAAAGATATGGTTTAGAAAGCATGGATATAAGATGGAGTATTATAGGAATCTAAAGACATAAATGCTATTAAAAGGGTAAGAGGATGGAACCAAATTGTAAGTTATCCAAAGTCACCTGCAAGGTGAATTAAACATGATCACTTAATTGGGAAACCTCAATATATATATTTATATAGTAAAGTGAAAAGTTATAGGATAATAAACCAATAAGTTATGATAAGGAGTCCACTTGAACTCTAAATTAAAGGGTCTTAAGAATGGCAATGCTAATATGAATTATGTGCTAAAATGTATTTTAGTGGCTAACAAGCACTGAGACAAGAAGAATTAAAAGAGTTAACCTAGTAACCTTAAATTAATATGCTAAATATCATGATCTAAGTTGGTATGTGGTTGAACCTTGACAAGAAAAGGGTTTTGGCTCAAATATGACATACCAATGTTCCCTGGTAATGACATGAAAATACTATGACACAGTCTAGTAACCGTAAGAGGATGGTAGTAAAGTCACATGTCTAAGCTAAGAAATAGGGAATACTATGTAACATTTGATTATAAAATAATAGAAGTTTGATTATACTTCAAGTCATATCGGGAATTAGTGATTATCCTTGATATAAAGAAATATACTTACCTAGTTTTCCTATACCCTATGGGGGGGTAAACACGAGATGAAATAATCTTACATAACTTACCAGGGAATAATATGTTATATGATGAAAGAGTATTAGTGAGATGAATGAAACAAGTATGAACTAGTTAGGAGAGATAACATGTTGTTCATGATCTAATAGACTATAAAAGTAAACTAAAGAGTTAATTAAGAACAAGTATTGACCTTAGGAAGGAAATAACTGTTCATCTTATTATATTGATCCTGAGATGTTTAAATGTTATTCAAGTAATTAAGTATCGATATGAATTTTATGATATTGTATTGAAGCTGCTCACGAAAAACAACAACCAGGTATGTCATTGAGACCCATCCATGAGTCTTGTAAGTTTCATTGTCCAATTGACGTGAATGTACTATGATGAGTAGCTGGATTTATATATGTGAACAAATATGAAAAATAAAAGAATGAATTGCCATGATTCAAGATGCATTTATGTATATGGATATATGTGTGTGGGGACATGCATATGATTCTATAAGGACTTTTAGTAGCAAGATCCATATTTTGATGTTGCCTTATGGAACACATGCATAACATTGTTTCTGATGAGATAGGTCAATGAAATGTTTAATTTTATTATGTTTGCATAATCATGCAACTATTATGATATGAATGAACAAAATTTGATGCAACTATGTGATCATATGATAGCATCCATATATACTGGAGCCTATAGCTCAAAATGTAAATATGATTAGAAAGATGTGCATTCTTTTATGAAATGAGGCTTTCAGCCAAATGATGTTCTAAGTAAAGAATAATATGTTAAATCAAAGACATTCTTAAAGTAGTTAAGCCTGCGGGTCTTAGTTCAGTTGTGGATTAGATAGGCATGCCTAAAGGGATATAGTTGCAGCTGCCATAGTTGACCTCGTTTGGATCTTATTCCTTAATGGAACCATCGTTTGACCCTTTTGGGTCCATAGTTTGTTCCTTGCTGGAACCATTGTTTGACCCCATTTGGGTCCATTGTTTGATATCTTTGGATATCCATAGTTTGATACCTTCGGGTATCTATTGCTTCCGTTATCCACCCTTTGAACTAGTGCTTAGGCAGGGTATTAAAGATGACAAAATGTACACAAAATAAAGTAAAACATGCATTAATTCTTCACTTACATAGTGCAAGCATAATGAATGGCTTATTATATTGCTTATCATGATTTCTTTGGCTATAAATTGTTTCAATGAAATGAAGTTATCAGAATGTATATCTATGAGATTTAAATTGCCATGCTATGAAAGAATGCACATAATATTATAATAAGAACTATTTGGGTTATAGCATATACAATAAATTTCTCATGCTTTGGGATTTATAAACGTATGTATGTAATAATTGGACCTTCGCGGTAATCATGACATGTAAGGTTGTTCTCTGTGATTGCATACAAAGCTAATTAGTCAATACCTATATGTTTTTACACCTGTTTGTGCACTCCAATAACTCTGATATAAGCCAAAGGACGGTGTATGACATAATATGATGTTGGTTGACATTTAGTTGCCATAATAAGACAATATTAAGGAATACATGGTGGTGAACAAAAGTTGTGAGTTATAATTTTATTTCATAATTATGATTGTATGATATATACGAAGTAATCTTGCCTAGCGATATCTTTTATAGAAGCTACCTGACACATGCACTTCTTATATTGTAAATGCACATTAAATGCATATTTCATGTAACTAATGGGATTAAATGCATATGATTGGAGGCTATACCATCAGTAATAACGATGTCGGAGTTCATGAATGAAAGGATTAAGATTGTTATAAATTATGTTAGTTTACCAAGTAAGAGATTTAGTTATTAAGGTAAATTAAAAAGTCTTTGGGAACTAGCCAAGTTTATGACATGCTCTACACTACTGTAAGTATACTAGTATTGTTGAGGTTAAAAACTCCTCTGGAATGTAATTATGAAATGATTAATACTATAGACATATATTATTGGAGCTATGCAGGTTGTAATGTATTGATGATATATTTTGGTAGGACCTTATCCATAAAGTTTCGTTCCCTACTAAGCTTTATAGCTTAGCACAGGTTTATTTATCCATGTAGGTTCAAGATAAGCTCTAGTTGATCGATAGCTTTGCTGGCTTGACCACTTTTGAAGATAAGATCTGGCAGAATTATTGTTGCCTTTGATGATTTCAACATGGGTAGAAGGCCATTTATGTTATGATTATTTAATTATAAGTCTAATTTATTTATATTGTGGCATGTAATCATGGCCTGTGTTATTATTATTATTAGTATCTTAGCTTGATCTCTATTAGGTATGATGATGATTGATGATTATCCATGGTTAAGAGATTAGGGTGTTACAATTATACCACATTGAATTACATAATTCATTGATAATCTCAATGACGTACCTTGTTACAATTTACCGCGAGCAGCTCTCCCATATTATCATAACTCACATCAAAATATAATTATTTAAAGCAATACTCATGCATTTATGATCCATATAGTAGTAATATGTGAAGGTTCTCTTACAATGTTAAAGGTCAACACTTGTTCATATTTATTCTCTTGACTCACCTCAATAGTCTATCAAATTATAGACAACAAGTTATATACTTTAACATAATCATATAATTATTTCAATCCTCTTACTTGTATTTTATACCCAGGTAGATTATGTGAGCTTATTTCATCTTAGTCGTTAGCACACTATGGATGCTTATGTGCTAATCATAATATATTATAGGCATGAGCAAACAAGTGAGCAAGTTATTACACATTACTGCTAGTCATTAATTCTTCTTATCACTCTGAGTATAATCAAGCTTCTACTATTTCATAATTTAACATGAATTGTGACATCTCACTTCTTTTAACTTGGTCATGAAACCTTTCTACTTTACTCTTATTATCTTTAGGTTATATCATGGTGTTCTCATATCATTGTAGAGGAATATCAATGTGCAATATTTTTAGGCAAAGCCAAATCACATGTGTATAATCCTTATAATACCATCAAATTCAAATAATCATTTTCATGTATTCTAACATTATTATTCATTTAATAACTTTATTCTCATATAATGTTTCATTTAATCATGTTTAATGTCACAACTTATCCTTATTTTATGCTTAAAATGCTTCAAAGTTACTTAAAAAGGTTTTAGACCAGCTTTGGTGACACTATAGGGCTTAAAAATCATATTTAGGTGAAGTAGAGAAGTGTACAAGTCGTGAGGGGTGTCACTACTCATGAAAGGGAGCAAAATTCATGACTTGTGCACTTGTTCACGAGTAACATATGTCACGAGTCATGAACAATCATAGGCAGTTTTCTGAGTTCAAATTATAAATGATTTTTGACCAACCAAAAGGCAATTTTAGCAAATACTACAAACTTATTCTATTATGTTTTTAGTTTCTAAAACATCCAAAATAATATTGATATCATTCCTATATTTCTAGATATTTACAAAATACTGAGTTCTACTCCTAGTGACTGGGCAGCAAACTATTCATGACTTCATGCTAAAATATGGCCTATTTAGAGACAGATTTAGGATTGGATTTCTCATATGAAATGTAGGTATGGAATTCTATTTTCCAACGAAACAAGAATCATTCAATTTTGAGTTTTCTAGATCAACTTACACGCAAAATAGTCCAGATAGGTCATGAAGAAATAACACACATGGCCGTGTGTTTTCAAGAGGAAACCACACACGTGGCCGTGTGTTTTCAAGGGGAAACACCCACGTGGCCACGTGTTTTATGAACAAAAGAGTGCATGGCCATGGGTTTTATGAACAAAAAAGTACGTGGTGATGGGTTTTGGGATGAAGAAACACACGTGGCCATGTGTTTTCAAAAAGACACACACATGTGGCCACATCTGGGAAGAATGCCACGAAACTCAGAGACCCCGATTAAGCAAAGCATGCATTTAAATCACAAATCTCACCTTTCAACTTACTTAAATGACCATTTAAGTTACTAATCATGCTATAATCATCAACACCTACTAGGTTAACCCTTAATCTCATAAAGAAAACACATACAACAAGAGATGGGAAATGTATACAATAACTTTTCAAAATAAATCTCGTACCTCAAAATCAAGCTTCACCTCCTTTACACATGATTCCTTTCTTCTCTTTCACTTGATTTACATGCTTCTCTCTCATTTCCTTACACATGATGACAACAAGATCTTGTACTCTCTCATCACCAAAGAAACCACAAATTAAAAGAAAAAAAAGAAGGCATCTTAAATGGAAAACATTACCTTCATGTTAACTCTGAAACCCTAGCATCCATTCTAAACCGTGATTTTAGAGAGAGAGAGAGAGATCCTTCAAATGTCGATCTCCATCTCCCTCAAAACCCTAATTTATAGTGGGGATAAATATCTCACCAAGAGAAATTCGCACTATACCCTTATACCCAATTAAACTCCCATTATTTCAATTTTTTTCAACTTAACCCCAAGACTTTCTAATTCATTTCAATTGTATCCTTTTCTTTAATTTTAGTTTAACTTAAATCATATACTTACATGCTGAAATTACCAAAATACCCCTCTTTGGACTTAAACTTGATAATTGCAAAATAATTCAAATTTTGTCTTAATTAACAATAGTCCTTATTAATTAACAATAATCTGATTAGGGTCATGATTGGGTCCTTACAAAATTACTTTCGGTCAATTCTTCTATAGCATCCCTAGAGGAATTCTCCATCTTTAATCTATAAAAAACAAGAACTTCTGCATTAGGCCAACATAACACTATCTCATAATATAGAATCCTATACTCAAATTGCCTAGAAAAGACTAAACCTTGGCTCTGATACCAAATTGAAACACCCTATTCTAGCATCTTTATCATATGTTATGAAGTCTACTTAAGTCATGTTATGTTAAGCAATTAATTCGATTAACATCTACATGCATTCATGTCACCTAATTCGTCTATTCATATAACTTGTATTCTAATTAGGCTTCTCACATCTTTCATGTACAATTAATTTTGAATAAGCACAATGACTTGTTATGCAACCCATTATCTTAATAATACTAGATTCAACTATCTTAGTCATTTCACTATCATGCATAGCATTCAGCATTTCACCACATTTGAATAAAGTCATTCTAGCTTCTAAATGCATGCATATGCTGGCATTCTCACTCAGAGCTTATTAAAACCTTAACCTCCATACGACATACATATATAATATAAACTTTATACATATTAAACATGTAAGGAACTAGACAAAATTAATCAAAATTTCTACATCAACTCCTATAGACTGGTGTCGGCCTGTTCTGATACAGAGAATGTTCTTGTACAAAAACCTTGACTACCAAAACCTACACAGATCAAAATAACCCATGCTAAGCTACATAGCTTAGTGGAGATATTAAAAGTGAAGGGAAACCACTCACAGTGATTGTTAGGTTCAGTAAATCATACAAAATTTATAGAACACTTAAAATAACATATAAACGATAAGCATATGATAAATGTAAAAATGTTTTTGATTAGTAATGTATTCCTGCATTTAAGTAGTCTCCATAAATTCAACATTTCATAAAAGGTTCTATACATATATGTAAACATAAGAGTAAGATACATGCATTGGAAAACTTAGTTATACAAGATATTTTATAATTTATATTCCTTGTTATACTATAACCATTTATGATGTATTTATACAGTAACATAGCTTGCTTAAGTTCTAAAGGTGGATAACGGGAATGGTGGATACCCGAGGGTATCAAAATAGTGGATATCAGAGGATATAAGATCTATGGACTCAAACAGGCCGTCTATACTGTGGACCAATCAAATGGACCAAATCGGGGTCAACTAACAACCAAAATGGCTGTTTATGATCCCATAGGATCAACTGTACTTTAGAACTAAACAGGTCGACTGTGGCAACTGCAAAATCCTTATAGGCGTCTATCTATCCACAATTGAACTCTAATTGCAGGCAATACTTTGTTTAATTCTGTTTTCATATACCATACTTACACTTGATTAAATCAAATTGCAAACGTATAACTATAGTGTAAAAATATTATTACTATAGTATAACTATGTATACAAAGTTTATGTATATTGATTTATATAGTTTTTGATCGTGTTATCATTAGTCATCATATATAGCTTGATCAAAACATGGCAATCAAGTAATATTTCATACCTATTTAAGTGCTCAACCTAAGTCATGCCTTGTTCTTAGAACTTTCCAATACAACACAACTTAGGTATATGATCATGTAAAAAGATCCAAAATCTCTAATTTATATAAATACATGTAACCAATTTGCCATTTAACATTTCAATGTTTTGTCAATTAAGCATATATTATTTTAATAGATACCATAATATGTTATCCATAAGACATTACCTATGACATGGTCATACTATTATATTCCTTATTTTATAGCATAGGTATATGTCAAAATATACACTTACTCATCACATGAGCATACTTACATTTTCTGAAAACAAAATAAAATTTACAAGTTTATTTTTGGATATAGTACTCTAAGCTTCAAGATTTTTACAAGGTGTTCTCAATACATGAGCTTCCTATTTCTAGGCTTGAGAGTGTTTTCTTCCTAAAGGAGAGTCTTCCTTCTATGGAGAATTGAGAGTCCTTTTATAGAATGAAGTCTTCACTTGTTACGCCAAAAATGAGTGGGAGTTTGGACCCACGTTTAGCTTGAAAGATAAAGATTCCCATTAATCACGAGAGTTTTGTGTTGGTGGAGTTGGTGGAGCGAATGTTTGTCCACTTTGGAGTCATCATATGGGGAGAACAGATATATGTTGGTGACAAGAAAAGAATCTAATCATTTTCTTTTTTCTATTTACTTTTACTTTTTTATGGGCCTGTTTAAGCTTTGGGCCAGGCCTGCTTACAAAATATGGATTTTAAAAGAATCCATATTTGAAATAAAAGTCCACTAACGTAGAGGGAAAACACCAAAACAATCATCCTCATTTTCATCTCCTAAGTCGATAATGGGCTCAGAATTTAAAAATGAGGTTTTTGAACGAACTAAGGAAGTTTTTGAGGATGAGGCCTCACTATGGAGAAAATGGGCTATAATCTAGAAATATTCTTCCTTAGTTTTTGCTACTGCCAGTTGGGTCTGTGCAAAGGACTTCTGGGCCAAGAATTAAAAGAATTCTAGGCCTGGTTTTGTGAGTCCTTGTGGTTGGAGTCATTGCATGACACCATATTTTTTGATACTATATGGAACAGCGAATTTTGTCAACCAGCGAATTTGAAACCTGCGGACTAAAACTATTTGGGCCTCCTTTTGTTGATATTCTAAATTCCATGTTGTTATCCATGGCAGATAGAATTTTGGGACAAAAAGCATCAAGGGATGGAATTGCCTTTCCCTATTTGAAGGTTTGTAGGAATTTTTAAATAGTTGATAGCCTTCCTGAACCGAAGGTTTTAAGATTTCAGGAGAGGCACCATACAATTTCCACCAATGGTTGAAATAAAAGGGAATTTTTTAGGGGTCTATTTTTATGAAGAAAAATAGCCAAGTTTGGCTACCCCTTTTATTTTCTGGTAGGAATGCATTATACCAGGCTTGTTGGTAATCCCAGTAAGTGTATGTCCTACAGTGATTTAAGGTTGTTTGGAAGTTGACCAGGAAGTGTTTAGGGGTTTGGAGAGCTGATCCCCATTCGAGTGGAGAAAGGATTTTGTGAATTTTTATGGTGGAATAAAGGATTTCAGGGCCATTTTTGGGGTTATGAGTAACCATCACATAGATTCCAATATTGCCAAGTAATAATGCTGGGGTTTTGTTAAATCCCATGGTTTAAAATACCAGCCTTTTGGGAAATTTTGTGTGATGGCCTATTGAGGGTTTTGAAAATGAAAACCATCCTCAATAGTCCATACATACTGAAAATTAGGCTTTGTAAAATATTCTGCTTTTGGTAGTTTTGGTTGAGACAAAACAAACTCAGAATCATTTTGTGACAAAATTATTTGTGTAAATTCCTTTTTCAAGGGTTTTGAAATAATTTCTTCACAATAATTTTTTGAAACAATAATTTTATTGCAAGATGACTCTTGCAATGTTTTTGAAGAACTTTGAGAGATGGTTTTTTGAGTCGAAGATTCTCCTCTCTCAGTTTTTGCAACAGAGTTTAGAATTTTACCTATGAAGGCCTCTTTTTCTGTAATTTAGGCTTTTAAGGCCTCAATTTCTGAGAAAGCCTTTAGTGCCTGAAGCCTTTCCACTTTTGGGGGTTTTAAGGATCTTTCATCTTCTAAGGCTTTTTTGAACCAGTAAATTATTTTTGGGTCTTTTTGAATAGTTTGGATCCAATCACGGATTATTTTGGACTATTGTTTGGCTTTTTCTTCATCTTCTTCGATCGCTTGGGCCTAAGATTTTATTGGAATAGCAGTAGAGACTGCTGGTTTTGTTTCTTTCTCATCTGGGTCCTTTTGGACCTCTTTTCCCTTTTTTGATTTTTTGGGCATTTATGGGTTCACTCAAGACCTATTTTGAAGGAACTCTCTGATCAAAAAATCTGGAATTGAGTTTTATCTCCTCGAATAAATTCAATTTTGAAATCAAATACCCTAAGTATTGCTTGCCATCTGGAAAAAATCTGTTTTGATGCAATGTTTTGAACATCTTTTTTTAAAATTTCTTTAGCAGATTTACAATCAATACGAAGTAAAAAATTTTGATTTAGTAAATCGCTTTGAAATTTTTGAAATCACATAACAATCGAAAGAATTTCTTTTTTAATTGTTGGATAATTCTTTTGATAATCATTCCAATGTGCAAATGTGTATTAAACAATGCATTCTTTACCATTCACCTTTTGTTTTAATATTCCTCCATATCCTATGTCTGAAGCATCTGTTTCTACGATTTTAAAAGCTAAAGGATCAACAAGATGCAAACATGGGATTTCTTTTACCTGTTTCTTGATTTGTTGAACAAACCTAGTGTGTTCATTAGACCAAGGTATTGGATTTTTATTTAACCTATCATGGAAAGGTTTTGCAAGGAGGTTAATGTTTGGACAGAAATCTAAAACATAATTTAAACTTCCTAGAAATCTTTGGAGTTGAGTTTTATCCAAAATTTTATCAAGAAATTTTTCTACAAAAATTAAAGATCTCTCAATTAGAGTAATTGTTCCTTGGGTAATATAAAGACCTAAGAAATGAATTTTTGTTTGGAAAAGAGAGATTTTTCATTTAGAAACTACCAAGCCATTTTTTCTTGCCACCATGAAGAAAGTTTTTAAGTCTTTGAAATGTTGCTCCAAAGAGTTTGAAAATATTAGTATGGCATCAATATATACCATGCAGAATTTTGAATAAATATCGTTCATTATTCTTTGAAATTCTGATGGAGCATTTTTTAGTCCAAATGGCATTACTGTCCACTCATACTCACCAAAAGGAACAGTGAAAGCCGTTTTGTAATGATCTTTAGGTTCAATTTGGATTTGCCAAAATCCTAATTTTAAATCAAATTTTGAAAAGACTAAAGCAGAATGTAAACCTTGTGAAAGATCTTTTTTATTTGGAATCGGGTATCGAATCCATTATAGAGCTTTGTTTAAAGATTTGTAATTGATCACAAGTCTAGGTGTACCTCTTTCTATTTTTGAGTTTTTGTTTACATAGAAAGCAACACCGCTCCAAGGAAACCTAGATTTTACAATTAATTTTTTAGAAAGTAATTCATGAATTTCATTTTTACAATGATTTCTAAGTTTGTGATTCATTTGAATTGGTCTAGCTTTTGTTGGAATTGATTTTTCTGAAAAATCATTTTCATTTGGTAAATCTACCATATGTTGTTTTCTTTCCCAAAAAGCATTTGGTAAATCTGAGCAAATTTCCTTTTCAATTTGATCTCTAAAATCCTGAATTTTTTGTTGAATGAATTTAGTTTCTAAATTCTTTTGGATTTTAGAGAATGAAACATCTTGTTTTAAAAATTGAAGATGTTTTTTTCCGTGAATTAAAAGATTTAATTCATTTTTGTAAACAAAACAAGCCTTTAAAAGATTTAAATTCCTTGTTTTGGGTTTTTCGATTAAAGGGAAAACAATTTTATTTCCTTTAGATTTAAAAGAAAAGCTCTCATAATTGATAGAGTAGGGGGTTATCATATTGATGAATGGAGTCCCTAAAATGACACTATGATTTATATTTTCTAACAAGATAAAAGGAGTTTTAATTGAAATAGTACCATTTTTATGGTAGCTTCAGTTTTTCTTTTAATCACCATTTTTGAATTATTTGTTGCTGAAAGTTTTTCATTGGTTTCTCGAGCAAATCTTTTTGGAATAATACCATTTTTAAGCAAGTTAAATCTGCACCAGTATCAAAAAGAGCAATTGTTTCAATTTGAAAATTATCTAAAAAAACAAGTGTTACCTTAATCAGATATTTTCTACTAGTTACAGTTCGTAAAACAAACAAGAAATCCTCTTGAATTATTTCCAGGTTTTCAATTTCTTTTCTAGTGTTTTCAACATCTTCTTTATCTTCTTCAGAAGAGTGTTCTTCAATTTCATTTTGTTTAGCATATTTTGAAACTAACTATTGAAGAAGATCAAAGTCAGATTTTTGTTTTTGTTTAAGAATTTTTAACTCTTGTTTTACTATTCCAATTTCTTCTTGAAGTGACTGGATAGTAACATGAGGTTTTTTCTGGGATTTTGCTCCTAAGATTTTTGTTAAATCATAGGGGTTTGTTTTGACTAAGGCTGAGTTGGAAGGTGAAGGGCATTTAGGTATTTTTCCTTCAAAGGACTTTAAGAGCTTTTCTATAATTTCCTTTTGAAGTTTTTTTATCTTCTATTTGTTTTACGATATCAAGCATTAACTCTTGATGTTTTGTTAAAACATTAATAGAATTTTGTGATTCTGAATCAGGATCGTTTTCTATTGAACAAGATGTTTCTATTAAGCTGGATGTTGCTAAATCATCATATTCAATAAAATTATCTTCTTCAGATAAATCTGTTTGAGTTTTATCTTTTAAAATTTCAATTAGGAGTAATGAAATTTTTCATTTTATTTCATCTTCTAATTGTAATTCATGAAGTTTTTTATTTATCCTACAATATCTTGAAATATGTCCAGGTTGGTTACATTTGTAACAAACAACTTGTTTTTTATCATATTTCTTAAAAGGTTTTTTAATTGGATTCTGTTTTCTATAGGTTTTTCTAGGTTTAGATTTCATATAGAAGTTTTCTCTACTTGGTTTTGGGAAAAATCTTTTCCGAGATTTTTTGTAAGACTTATTGTGGGATTTTGAACAAGAACCTCCAAAATCTTTAGTTTGGTTTCCTGTTTGAATTTCAAACTGTTTACAAAATGACCCTAGTTCTTGTCGTGTTCTCTTCATTTCTATTTTTAAATGTTTTTGAAGTTTTAAATCTTGACAGATTGTCAATCCTTCCTTTTGAGTGAAAATAACCAATTCTCCGTAAGTCAAATGATTATATGGGATTTGATTAATTCCAAATGTTTCTTTGATTTTATTTCTAACCTTTTCTCCTAAGAGTTTTGGTAATCCTGCTAAGAATTTTTCTTTCCAAAATGGTTGATTGGAATCTTTTCTACGCATTACTCTAGTTAGAAATGTATTTTTATAATTTTTAAATTCAAAAAGCTTTTTACACCTAAGGTTTGAAAGTAGTTCTGCATTTTTATCTTTATAATGAGATGGATCTCCTATGAAATGCAAACTAATTGTGTGGATTAGTGTTGCGACTGCATCTGGAATAGGGTTTCCTAACTCATTGAGGATGGGAGTTCCTTCCTCTATTGTTTGAATAGCACCTAAAATTTATAACTGCTGTTGCTGGGTAAGATGGAAATCCCACCAGCCTTTTAATTGTCTTGAAAATCTTGCTATAAGCAATTCAGTTATTGCTCTATCAGGGGTATTTGTTTAGTTTTTATAGGCATTGGATGCCATAGTCATCTGTTGCAAAAGACTAAGGATATTATACTCAGACATACCATCTATGTTCCACTCATAGACAGTAGAGGCATTGAATTTGGACTGAGATAATATATTTGGCCTATTTTCTATTCCTAATTCTGGAGCAGTTACCATGGCCAAAGGTGAAGGTGAACTTCGTGGCCAATAAAGTCTGAACAACTCCTGTTTTTGGCTTTGTTCGGAGTCAGAGATCTGGTCTAAGATGCAGACTATTTTATTTTTATCTAAGGTGTCCTGTGCAACCATGGGACCAAAAGTAGAGGATCGTGACTCTATCCTACTTAACTGGTCTTTCAAGGCTTGAGTAAAATATGATTTACTCTCCTTAAATAATTTTTAACTAGTCTTGGATACCTGAAAAGGTTTAAAGACCGAGTTTTTTTAACTTGGATTCTGTGGTTTCAACAGAGGAAACTAGGGAAGTTTTTTGCTGCTCCTCTATCCTAGTTAATTATTTTGTAATTGTACTAAGATGAGTTTTTGTGAAATTATTCTATTGAATAATGTTTTTAATATCCTTATCCATATTTTCATTAGGAGTTTTGTAAGGACTGGCTTATACTATTTGGTTTAAATGTGTTATTTTTATGTGTCTTAGTGGTGGATGTGTTGACTGTATTTTCCTACCATCAGACATTTCCCACTCTATATCCTTACTTCTTAAAGTTATAGGATTGATAGTTTTTTGTTGAAATGGATATGAAATTTTTTCTTGCAAATCATAAATTTTAAACCAATCAAAGAACATGATTTTCGTTTTGTTTCCAAAAACAAATTCATAATATTTTTCTTGGA
Organism: Excoecaria agallocha; assembly: GCA_037975025.1. NCBI lineage: Eukaryota > Viridiplantae > Streptophyta > Magnoliopsida > Malpighiales > Euphorbiaceae > Excoecaria > Excoecaria agallocha. The sequence continues at coordinate 24,881,282 of CM075815.1, forward strand.
TTTCTTTTCTTTTTTCTAGAAAATTTTTAAAGAACCATGTCCTCTTTTCTAGATTTTCTTTTGAATAGAAATCCTCATGCAAATATGTTTTATCTACTTTAAAATCTTTTTCAATGACATTTAATTCATTTATAACATTTTCTGTTACCGCTAAAAACCACGATGAAGTAGGTGGTGAAACATGAAGTGGTTCCTCGTTTGAAACCTGTGGTCTATTGTAGACCTAATGAGGAATTGTTGCTGAATAATCAACATTTTGAAAAGATGCACTTGGAATGCTAGAACAAGAAAATCTTGGTTTTGAAAAATTTTCTTCCCTATTAGGGAGATAAATCACTGAGGGGAGCTTGGAGGCTCGTCCTATATCAATAGTACTAGTAGAGGAACCAGAGTCAGAGAATCGACAATTGGAAGCCCTTGAAAAGCTTATTTTTACCCTTCCATCATCGTACTGAGTAATTTCTCTCAAATGAGTGTTTGGTTTAGATTTTTCTGGAGATTTTGGTTTAGTTTCTCCTTCTAAAACCAATTCTTCAGGAAGATCAATATCTTTCCTAAGTATGGTTTTTGGAATAACAGTGTTTGCTCTGGATAAATTCGTTTATGAAAACAAGGTTTCACCTTTTTTAGTTACATTTTTTACAAATGTAAAGGCAGAAAATATTACTTTATAATGTATTCTAAAAATAATAGCTACTGGAATAGATCCTTCCAACATTTTATAATTATGAGTTTTAATTTGTAAAACCAAAGATTTCAAAATGTTTGGATCTGTAAGAGATAGTGAAATATTTGGTGAGCATTCAAATGATATTGGTCCTTGAAAAATACTTGACTCAACTGAGCTTATAATTCCATCTTTAAAATCTAAAAATCTCGCATCCCTCAAAGCACAATGAATTGAGGTGTTTAATCCTTCTCTTGTTAGAGATTTTATTCCTAGAACAAGCCCTATATGAATGTATTCATATTTTCTATCCATGTGTTTTTGTAGAGTTTTTTGAGAAAGAAGATGAATAGTTTCAAATGCTTTTGATATTTGAACTCCCCGTTCTTCTATTTTAATAATGAAATTAGTTTTTATGAGTTTTTGAAAAAGACTGTTCTCATAAACTTGATCTCGTTTTATTTTTGGAATTTTCCAATTATTTATGGATTTTTGAAAATCTTCAATAGTGATTTCTTCACTGTTTACTACACATGATCTTTGTGATCCTAGGTCCAAAGAGTTTAAGGTAGAAGAACTAGACAAAAAAGTAGTTCTACAAAATAAATTATCCATATTTTAAGAATTAATTCTTTTTTGAAAAGATTTTTTATTTCTTACCTGGATAACCTTACAATGGATTTATAGCCCTAAACGCCTATCTGTCGGCTAACATGGGACTTACTACCCTGTAATTATCTTTTACCTAGATAATATTTCAAAATATTTTCAAAAAAAATAATTAATTTTAAAAATATAAACAAGTTACTGTATAGATCTACCACCCCCCCTAGGCTATGATACCATAAGGCGCTTACCAATCCTCCTAAAAGCTATAGCTTTGGGAGGATTGGTAAGCGCCTTATGGTATCAGAGCCAACTCCACACGAGGTCACGGGTTCGAACCAAACCCGTGGTAAGTGCTGAGAAATAAAGCTCCCTTTAAAGGTTGTGGCGTATGATAACTCAATTTCAGTATTTAGTTTTAGTTTAATTTGAGTCTAGTTTTCATTGATCTTTTAGCATATTTTGCTTTGTTTTTATGAGCATTTAATAATTTATCCGATTCTCAGTTAATTTTAGTTTTTGTGTGATTTTTGAGGGTTTTTGACAGAATTTTGTGATTTTTAGGTATCTCACAGTTACCAGGAATTTCCTAGTAACAGTGACCCATGTATTCTGTCAAAACGCACCGTTTTGAAGCTTGTCATGGTCAGCATGGCAATTGTACTTGATAGGCTGGTAACCGTGACCCATGGAGTTTTTAATACAGAAGCAAGAAGAGAAGCATCTCACGGTTACTAAGGATTTCCTAGTAACCGTGAGGCAGGAAATTTTTCAGTTCAGAATGAAAATGAAAACTATCTCATGGTTACCAGGAATTTCATGGTAATTGTGACCAAATTTTGAATTTCAGCTCCGAGCAATCTCACGATTACTAAGGATTTAGTAGTAACCGTGACCCATTTTAATCAAAAGAGGGTTTTTCATTAAAGGTCACGGTTACCATGGATTTTGTAGTAACCGTAACCCATGTTGACCTTTATAAGGTAGAGTTTTCTGAAAAATCGAAGGAGAGTAGTTTTTGGGTAATTTTTAGGTTTTAGGGTTTCTTTCTTCTCTCTTTGAGCTCTTTGTTTATTTTGCACACATAAATACATAGATTTACTTGAAAATAGTGGGACTTACACAAAAACACTTAGATTAAACATAGATATATAGTTTACAAGTATAGATCTACATATTTGAAGCTCATTTTTCCTGCAAGCTTTGGAGAAAGAGATTGAAGAGCTTGAATTCAGCTGGGTTTTTTTCACCATGAATTTAAGGGGTTATTCTATCTTTTTCTCTTTTTATTTTATTATGGATTGTGAGTAGTCATTTTTATTGCTTGGGGATCTTTGAATCCCCTACTTATAATGTGAATCTTGAACTCAAATTGATTTTTACATGAATGGATGGTCTATTTCACAAGTACTTATTTGTTTATCATTGATTTTTTGATCTATTAAGTTATTTTGTATCCATGGATGAATGGTGTTTATCATATGTCTTGATGGGTATTAAGCCTAATATATTGGAGTTTATGAATGATTTTGCTCAGTTTTTCTATCATGAATATCGTCTACTTTGGATGGCTCCGGAATGGGACTCTAGATGTGTGGTATTTGTGATTTTAAAACTAGAGTAGGGAGTGAAATTGATGGGTTTTGGGTTGCCTGGCTCGGGAATGGAACGGTAGATCGAACTTAGGATTTTAGACCCGGGTTTAGGCTAGTTGTTGGGCTGGCTCCGGAATGGGACATTTAGCAACTAGAATAGCCGACTCCAGAATGGGACGCTTGGGTTAAGAAGGGTTATCCCGAGTTCATTCATGTATACTTTTATGTAAAAATTTATTCACATTTGGGTATGGGGTGGATAAGTAAACCCGAGCAATGCTTGATTACTATAGATTTTTGCATTTTCTAATTTTTTTTTAGAATTTAACACACTGAATTTAAATTTCTCTACATTACATACTTAAGCTTTAAAGTTACATTATATAAATCAAACAACTCATACACACAAACAATTGGGAATTCTTTAGCATACATTAAATCTTCACAGTCTTCACACACACATTTCCCTTGGGTTCGATATTGAGGGTCCTAACTATACCCCACTTTATTATTTATTGATCTAGTGCACTTGCTAGGGTCGCAATAAGTTTTTGGCGTCGTTGTCGGGGAAATCGGCATTATTAGCAAGCTGTGATTATTGTTTGTATGTGTTATTTTTTCCTTATTTTGTTTTTCTTGATTCTTTTCAGGTGAAATTGGTGCATGAATAGAAAAAGACAAGAGCAATTACTACCTTTTGATCCTGAAATCGAGAGGACCCTACATCAAAGAAGGAGAGCTAATAGAGATAACGAGATGGAGCACGATCCTCCTCTTGATGAGTTTCCTCCAGAGAATGAACAAGTGCTGAGGGCACATGAACAAATGCCAGGGGCAAGAAGAGAAGAAATGCCTAGGCAAAGGACCATAAGAGACTACACTGTGCCAAGGTGGAATGAAGATCACCGAACAATTGTATTACCGAGAGGAGTACAATTTGAGCTCAAGCCAGCCACCATTACCATGGTACAAAGGAATCATTTCTCTGGTTCAGAAGTAGAGGATCCAACTCAGCATATCGACATATTTCTGAAAGTTAGTGACACTGTTCAAATTCTGGGTGTTAGTACGGATGCAGTGAGGTTGAAGCTATTTCCATTTACATTGATTGGCAAGGCAAGAGAGTGGTTACAAATGTTACCACGTCAGTCAATATGGACATGGGATCAAATGCATGAAAGGTTTTTAATGAGATTCTTTCCTCCAACAAAGACTGCAAGCATCCGAAATAGCATCATGAGTTTCCATCAAATGAATGAAGAGCCTTTTCACGAGGCATGGGAGAGGTTTAGAAGATTATTGAGAAGCTATCCACATCATGAAATAGCTGTCTATCAATTGATGACCATCTTTTATGCGGGAGTTACACCTCAAACAAGGTCATTATTGGATGCAGCATCGGCAGGATCTTTCTTGAACAAGCTGCCTGAGGACGCTTTTCAGTTGTTGGATGAGATGGCAGCAAATGGCTCACAATGGACTGCCCCTAGAGCAATCCCAAGGAGGCAAGGGTTACACAATGTGGATGAAGTGGCATTATTAAAAGCACAGTTAGAATTGGTAAAAAAGGAGTTGAGTGGTTTGAAAGTTCAAAATGTGGCTGCAGTAAATCAAGGGAGTGGACCGTGTGAAAGTGAGCAAGTTATCCAAGAAGGAGGAGTTGTAGGAGATGTAAATGCATTAGGTGATTTTAAAAGGAATGATCCCTATAGCAATTCATATAATCCGGGATGGAGGAATCACCCCAATTTCTCATGGAAGGATGGGAATCAACAAGCTTCATCTTCTCAACCACAACCAAGAGCACCTTACCACTCAAATGCCTATCATAGTCAAGCTTAGCCCTACCAACCACAAGCCACCAATCACTACCAAGGCCCCTATCCACCAAATCACCATCAAGGGAAAAACTCTAATCAACCTCAACCATACCATCCACCGGGATTTCAATCACGACCACCCATTCAAGAAAAGAAGCCAAATTTAGAAGACATGTTTGCTAGTTTCATGAATAGCCAACAACAATTCATGGCAAGTCAAGATTCAAGGTGGAAATCTCAAGAGCAATGGAACCGAAATCAAGATGCTTCAATGAGAAATTTGGAGACACAATTGGGTCAACTTGCAACATCAATTTCAAACAGACAACCAGGGACATTTCCTTCAAATGCGGACCGCAATCCCAAAGAGGAGGCCAAAGCAATCACTTTGAGAAGTGGCAATGAAGCAGCACGAGAGGAAGAAAGAGGTAAATCACCCACTTCATCAACTGAATTAGAGGAACCAACGCGAAAAGTAAGTATTTCTAACTCTAGAGTAGAGGTAGATGTGGATGCTCCAAGGAATGACAAGGGAAAGAGTATCATGAATCCGAACATAGAGGATCTTGATATCAATAGGTTGCCATTTCCTACTATGGCTAGGAAGGAGAAGAAAAATGAGCAATTGGCTAGGTTTCTAGAAATGTTTAAGAAATTACATATTAACTTGCCTTTTGCTGAAGCCCTAGCACACATGCCCAACTATGCTAAGTTTATGAAAGAACTTTGTTCTAATAAAAAGAAATTAGAAGGGTATGGAATTGTGCAACTCACTGAGAACTGTAGTGCAATTATAATGAATAAGATCCCGGAGAAATTGGAAGATCCAGGTAGCTTTACTCTACCTTACGAAATTGGCGAAACTTTTGTTGGAAACTCTTTATGTGATCTAGGAGCCAGCAATAATTTAATTCCTTATTCTATGTGCAGGAAACTCAATTTAGAAGATCTCAAGGAGATAGGAATGAGACTTCAACTTGCAGATAGATCGATGAGAAGGCCAAAGGGAGTTATTGAGGACTTACTGGTAAAAGTAGGAAAATTCATTTTTCCCGTGGATTTTGTAGTCATGGAAATGGAGGAAGACAGGAAAGTACCCTTTTTCGTAGGAAGACCATTTTTGAACACTGCAAAGGCTTTGATTGATGTTCATGGGCAAAAGGTTACTCTTCGATTCAACAAAAAAGAAATGGTGGTAGATATGAACAAGTCTCAAAAATATCCATCGAGTGACCTAGAAGAGTCAGCCTACTTCATGGACAAAATCGACAAATGTGTAGAGGAAGTGCAAGAAAAAGTACTACTAAATGATCCAATAAATTCAAGTTTGATACATTCCTTGGAAAATGAAGAATTGGATGGAGTAAAAGAAGAACTAATAGCAACTGTGGTGAAAGACTGCGAGGAGGAAAATTCAAAGCAAGAGAAAATCACTTTGCAAGAGGGAGAATTGAAATCTGAACTAAAACCTCTTCCTTCTCATTTAAAGTAAGTATTTTTGGAAAGAGAAGAAAAGCCAGTGATTATTTCCTCTTTGTTCACAGGTGCTGAAGAGGAGACGCTGCTCAAGGTGTTGAAAAAACACAAAGAAGCAATAGGATGGGAGACAGCGGACTTTAAGGGTATTAATCATAGTTACTACACACACTGGATTCTTATGGAGGAGGATTACAAACCGGTCGCTCAACCCCAAAGACGGCTCAATCCAACTATGCAAGAGGTTGTGAAGAAAGAGGTACTTAAACTGCTTGATTCAGGTATAATCTATCCAATCTTTGATAGTAAATGGGTCAGCCCAGTGCAATGTGTCCCTAAGAAAAGGGGAATGACAGTAGTAAAAAATGAATTAGATGAACTAATCCCCACTCGGACGGTCACGGGTTGGAGGGTGTGCATAGACTATCGGAGATTGAATCATGCCACCAGAAAAGATCATTTCCCATTGCCATTTATTGATCAGATGTTAGAAAGGTTAGCAGGTAATAGGTTCTATTGTTTTTTAGACGGGTATTCGGGATATCTGCAAGTCCCCATAGCCCCTGAAGATCAGGAGAAAACCACCTTTACCTACCCTTATGGCACTTTCGCCTATAGGAGGATGCCTTTTGGTTTATGCAATGCGCCGGCTAAGTTTCAGAGGTGTATAATGGCAATTTTTCAAGACTTTATAGAGAAATTTATGGAGGTATTTATGGATGACTTTACCATATACGGGCTTGACTTTGAGAGCTGCTTAGAGCATCTCGACTTAGTGTTAAGTAGGTCTAAGAAGACCAACCTAGTACTAAATTGGGAAAAATGCCACTTTATGGTAAGGGAAGGGATAGTTTTAGGGCATAAGATTTCTGAGAAGGGGATTGAGGTGGACAAGGCAAAAATAGAGGTTATAGAGAAACTTCCACCACCGACCAATGTTAAAGGAGTAAGGAGTTTTCTAGGGCATGCAGGTTTCTATAGAAGGTTTATAAAGGATTTTTCAAAAATTGTGAAACCTTTGTCGAATTTTTTAATGAAAGATGCTCATTTTGATTTTGATGACGAATGTTTATTGGCCTTTGAATTGTTGAAGCAAAGGCTTATTTCAGCTCCGGTGATTTTATCTTCGGATTGGAATTCGCCATTTGAACTAATGTGTGATGCGAGCGATTTTGCAGTGGGAGCAGTGCTCGGTCAAAGGCAAGAGAAAGTCTTTTGTGCTATTTATTATGCGAGCCACACTCTAATAAGAGCTCAAGTCAATTATACCACAACTGAAAAAGAGCTTCTTGCCATTGTATTTGCATTTAAGAAATTTCGACCATATCTACTGGGAGCAAAGATTGTGGTGTGGACTGATCATGCAACACTAAGGCATCTCTTTGCCAAAAAGGAATCCAAGCCAAGACTGATAAGATGGGTACTCCTATTGCAAGAGTTCGATTTAGAGATTAAAGACAAGAAGGGGGCAGAAAACCATGTAGCAGATCATCTGTCAAGAATGGAGCATGATCATATTGAAAAAGGGAAGATTTCGGATTTATTCCCTGATGAACGAATTTGTGCATTATTTGTTTGTGAAGTATCTTTACCTTGGTTCGCTGATGTTGCAAATTTTCTTACAGGAGGTTATATACCAAGAGACTTCACATGGCAGCAAAGGAAGAAGCTTAAAGTTGATGCAAAGCACTACATCTGGGATGATCCTTATCTCTTCCGTCTTTGTGCTAATCAAGTTCTCAGAAGGTGCATTCCCAAGGAGGAGCAAGTAGAAATCATGCAAGCCTGTCACAGTGGGGAAGCTGGTGGACATTATGGCCCTAACAGAACGGTATCGAAAATTCTTTCTTCTGGGTTTTATTGGCCCACCTTATTTCATGATGTTAAAATGTTCATTCAAACCTATGATCGATGTCAAAGTGTGGGAAATATAACCAGGAGAGATGAGATGCCATTGACTAACATACTTGAGGTTGAACTGTTTGACTTATGAGGGATAGATTTCATGGGGCCTTTTCCAATTTCTTACGGGTTTGAATATATCTTAGTGGCAGTCGATTATGTGAGTAAATGGGTAGAAGCTATAGCCACTAAGACTTGCGATGCAAATGTTGTTTTAGAATTCTTAAGGAAGACTATATTCACCCACTATGGAGCCCCGAGAGTTATTATTAGTGATGGTGGGAAACATTTTGTCAACCACCAATTCAATGCCTTATTTAAAAAAAAAATTGGAGTGAGGCACAAAATAACTACCCCATATCATGCCCAAGCTAATGGGCAAGTTGAGGTTTCTAACCGAGAGTTAAAGGCAATCTTGGAGAAAACGGTCAATGAATCTAGGAAAGATTGGTACCTTAAGTTAAATGAGGCTTTGTGGGCTTATAGGACAGCTTTTAAAACACCAATAGGAATATCGCCTTTTAGGTTGGTGTTTGGAAAATCCTGTCACTTACCGGTGGAATTAGAGCACAAGGCTTATTGGGCTACTAAGTTTTTAAATCTTAACCTTGAGAATGAAGGAAAGTGCAGGTCTTTACAATTGAACGAATTGGAGGAGATCCGATTCTGGGCTTATGAACATGCCAAGAAATACAAAGACAACACAAAGAAATGGCATGATCGAAGAATAGCCAAGAAGGAACTTATACCAGGAATGAAAGTGCTGCTTTATGATAGTAGAATGAGACTGTTTCCAGGGAAACTTAAATCGAGGTGGAAAGGGCCCTATGTGCTAGTAAGAGCAGATAAATTTGGGGTGGTGACTCTCAAACACCCGAGAAATGAAAAAGAATTCAAGGTGAATGGACATCGTGTGAAGCCCTATTTCGATCCAACATTTGAAGGTGCTTCGGTGATTGTCACTCTTCAAGACCCTTGACGGTATTTGAAAGTCCAGCTGCGGACTTGATAAATGCAAAACTACCTCTAACTCATACTTTTGAACAATGTTTTGTGTTAGTTTCTTATTAATAGTTGTGTTAAGGGTAGTGGTTCAAGGATTGTGAGTTTCATTCAATTTGTGTGTGTTTTTCTGGAAATTTAGTGGAGAAGAAAGTTTTGTTTAATTGTTAGGAGAGAATGAGAAAAAAAATAAAAATTTTTCAGTAATTTTAGGGGCTCACGGTTACTAAGCTTATCTTAGTAACCGTGAGGTTCCTTCAATTGGGTACAGAACTGGAATCCATTTTATCTCACGGTTACTATGGTTTTCATAGTAACCGTGACCAATGTTCAATTTTTTTCCAGTAGCAATTTGTGTTTTATCTCACGGTTACTCTAATTTTCATGATGACCGTGAGATACCTTCGTTTTAGTCCAGAAGCAAATTCCATTTTATCTCACGGTTACTATGAAATTTATAGTAACCATGACCGAGGTCAGTTTTTAGTCCAGAAACTTTTTTTGAGTTACCTCACAGTTACTATGATATTCATAGTAACTGTGTTGTTAAAAAAAATGAAAAAAAATGAAACCCTAATTTTAAGAAACCCTATTTCATTAGTTTTTTTTCTTTTCATTTCGTTTTCTCTCTCTCTCTTTTTCTCTCTTCTCCCTCCCCCACTCTTCTCCTTCGCCGTTCTCCGCCGCTAGCTGCCATCTTCTCCGGTAAGTTTGTTTTCTTTTTCTTCTTTCTTCTAGTTTAGATCTAGTGTTAAAACATGTTTTCCCTTGTTTTTACTTCTTCTTTTTCGTTCTTCTTCTTCTTCTTCTTTTTCTTCTTTTTCTTCTTCTTTTTCTTCTTTTTCGTTCTTCTTCTTCTTCTTCTTCTTCTTCTTTTTCGTTCTTCTTCTTCTTCTTCGTTTTTCTTCTTCTTCTTTTTCTTTTTCTTCTTTCTTTTCTTCTTCTTTTCTTCTTTATTTTCGTTGGTTTTTCTAACAATTTTTTTTATGATTGTGATTGTTTTAGTTCCTTTATTTTCTGCATCATCATCATCAATCAAGTAAGTTTCCTTCCCTTTCTAATTATTTATATATTTTATTTTATTTTGTTTTATTTTATTTTTATTTTTCGGGAAGTTTAGTGTGCTTTCTTTTTATTTAATTTTCTTTCAAGCAATTGTTGTAGTTGTTTGTCTTTTGATTTGATTTGTTGTTCTCGTTTTCACCTTCCTCAAAATGTTCTCTTAATTTGTTTTATATATATATATATATAAAAATCATAGATTTTTGCTTTTTGATTTTCATGTTGTTTTTTAATTAAGTTTTTCATTTCTGTTTACGATTTATTCTGCTTTCGTATTTTTATGTATTTATTTCTTTATTTTATTTTTATTATTTTGTTTTAGTGTGTTTTTCTCTATTTTGGTTTGTTTTTAGTTTTGTTTTTCCTTTGTGAGTCTTACCTGTGTATTATTATGGATGAATTTTGTATGAAAGGTACACAGCCCACAGGTATGTTCTCGTATCCTCCCTCATTTTCATTTCTTTTTCCTTTTTTTTTTGTTCTCTCTTTTAATTTTTATGTGTGTCATTTGATTGAGAGAAGTGATGGCATTTGTTAGGTCATTTTGTTATATTGTGTTTTGTGTATGTCCTTGAAACACTTTTAATTTTCATTTCCTATCTAGCCTAATTTTCGCAAGTTGAACCTTGTTCTTTTTCTTTTTAGTGCACTGCATTTTTTTCTTCTTGCTGAATATGATGAGTGAAATTGTTGAATTTTTGCTTGAATGCATACACCGATACATCGAAATTGTCATGCCTACAGATTTATTAAATGTTGTTAAATGCATTGCTTTACCATGACTTGTTTTGACATTGTGATCGCATTTGCCTGCATATGTGTGCCATTTCTGTCCTTGAGGTATATAGGCTGAAATGATTCGACCTGCAGGCTACTGGTTTCCAAAGGATGACTCGGTCATCGTGGTTGAGTGCCACGTACCTCTAAGGAACTTGTGTGTGGCATAAATTTATATATGCATTTTCATCTATTCCTGCTATATTTGTGTTTATTTTCCTTTCCCAATGTTGTAAACTTTCAATTTTGTTGTTTTTGGGCAGTGGCACCTAAAAGAGCTCGTGTTTCCAGTTCTTCTCAAGCACAAGAAATCCTCCCACTTGCCAGGCAACCCTTACCATCTGAAGAGCATGCCGAAGCTAGTCAGCAACCACAGCCAGCCCCTGTGCAACAAAAGCCATGAAAGAAGAAAGGATCAAGAATACCAAGCTGGGTTCCTGAAAAGATGCAGACCAACTATGATATATTCTCCAATTACGAGTACCTACCTTTAGTTTATCTCAATTTGAGTCTACTGGAAAAGCTGGGGATCAAGGGGGAGATTGAGAGCCACATTGCAGCCATCGGTTGAGGAAGATTCTTTAACTGCAGGGAACTGGTTTATCCAAATTTGACCAGAGACTTCCTTTCTACAGTGCAATTTCATTTCGGACATGATGGGATCTATGCTTATGAAGATCATTCAAAAGACAGAGCTTGGGAAGACATAAGAGACCCGCTGATTGGAGGCCCTTATGTGGTCGACACCATTAAATCTCATTTACTACGGGATCATGCTTTGAGAATTTTACATCGCTTCTTTTCTATGTCTTTCATGTCTCATATGCAAAGTGCAGGGCAGATCAATCTCCCAGAGGATCTCATACTTTCTTGTATGGTGCAACATTGCCGCATCGATGGAGCATATCATTGGTGGAATAAACTTGAGGAGATGCAACAAAAACCGACTAAAGTGAAGAAGATCTCTTTTGGTGGATGGGTGACCATGATTGCCAGACATTTCGGGCATCCATTAGATATCGACAAAAGCCTCCCTGCAGCTACTTACATTGATGCCAAGATGCTGAAGAACATGAAGATAATGGTTGATGATATGACTACGGAGCATGGGTTCAGGCTAACCAGCAGAGAAGAATACTTGCATAAGATGGAGCACAGCCTGTGTCATCCTCCACCTGCCCCAGATCAAGATTCAGTCACTTTGTCCTTCGCTCAATACAGTGCTTTGATGGACCATATGGACATTTTGGCTGCTAACCAGGAGGAATTCAAGCATCAACACCAGCAAATCATTGAAGCATTGGCTTCCTTGAACACTCGGCTTGATTCCCAAGTTCCTCCGTACCTTTGAACAGGAAGTCCCTTCCCCCTATCTCTTTTGAAATTTTTGTTTGCCCTATGCTGAGGACAACAGGTTTTGAAGTGTGGGGTGGGAGAATATATTTTCCCTTTATTGATATTGATGATTTTGAATTGTGTAAACTTGGTGGAAATTTGAACAATTGTTGGAAGTTAATTTTGTTGCGAAAAGATTGTTTTGTGCAGATTATCTATTCAAAGGAACAATCTGGGATTCAAATGGCGGAAATTGTGAAACTCTTGAACCATAACTCTTTTTAATTTTTTTTAGTTGTTTAGTCTTTCTTTATAATTTTTTTACATTGTGAATGTTCGTTTGTGTTGAGTTGATGGAGTTTGTTTTGCTTCAAGTGAATTTATTTTATGTTTTGCATTTCCTTTTGGTTTTAAGCAGATTGTTTTGTTCTAAAATCTTTAATTTGAGTTAGAATAATTTTTTTCCATTGAGTTATTAATCACCTTACCTTTAGTTTGAGCTGCCAGTTAATCTTGAATTGAATTAGCTTAGACTCATTTTTGAATTGATAAGTTGAAAAGACTGGATAGCCGGAGAGCTGTAGTTTGTTCAGTAAAGAGTTTCTTCTTTAAATTGATCTCAGTTAATCATATATCATTCAATTTTCTTATTTAATGAGCACATTAGGCTAAATAAATAAAAAAAATTAATTAATAATAATAAATAAAAATCCAATGAGTGAAAGTAGTTAAGTAAAGGAAAATTGAAATAGCTAGAACCTTCCTCATCACCCTTCGAAACAAATATTCAATTTAGGTAGGTTTAGGATATGATCCAGGCAGCCTTCTTTGGTAACCAACTTTTAAATGACTTTTGGCCTACCCTTATTAAAATTTACCATTGTTAGCCCCTTTGAGCTTAATTGGTATGCTAAAAGCGTACTACATTTTTTTTTACTACACTAATGCTTAACCATATAGCCTAAATGCTTTTGTCTTTCCCATTTTGGAATTGGCCACTCTAGGTTGGGTAATGAAATTTGCATATCGGGTTTGATGAATTTATGATTGTCAGTTAAAAAGGGGGAACTTGAATAAATTTTTAGGAATTGTTGAGCTTAAATGTGTTAAATATTTTGGGACAAGGATGATAAATAATTAGTGTTTTTGGTACAAGTAAAAAAAATCAGTTGTAATACTGCAAAAATTTTAATTGATTCATGATTGCAAAAAATAAGTGTGGGGTACCTAGCATGTATAAGAAGTGTCATTTATCTTACTTCCTACAATTTTGAGAATCCAACTAATGTCCTAAGATCAATTTTTCATTCTTACGATAGGGTATGGATTTTGAAGAAGTTCCTTGAGAAAGTTAGGTGGGTTGTGTTTCTGGATAGTGTGGCTAATTTTGTATTACTAACTTATAAAATTCTTGGAACCTTTGCATTATCCCCATTACAACCTTAATGTAAGCCCTGGTGATCCTATTTTGCTCTAAATTGTTTAGTGGAGATGACCCTTGTGGTTCAAGTGCTAAAGGAGAGGCTTATGACTATTCTAAGTTGCAAACACAAAATTGTCATAATTCTTTTTTTTTTACTTTATTGTTGGAATTCACTGGTAGTTTTGGTTTTGAAGGAAAATAAATCTGTTTTAGCCTCACACACACACATGAGAAATTGTTTGATATAGATCAATTTGAGTCTTTTTGATGAAGTTCATCTTCTGAGTGATTCTGCTAAGTGTTGTTCTGGCACTTCTGATTTTTCCTGTTCTGAATTGAAGTCTTGAGTTTTTCAAGATTGTGGATAATTCATATGCTTGAGGGCAAGTGAAGTCTAAGTGTGGGGTATTTTGATAACTCAATTTCATTATTTAGTTTTAGTTTAATTTGAGTCTAGTTTTCATTGATCTTTTAGCATCTTTTGCTTTGTTTTTACGAGCATTTAATAATTTATCCAATTCTCAGTTAATTCTAGTTTTTGTGTGATTTTTGAGAGTTTTTGACAAAATTTTGTGATTTTTAGGTACCTCACGGTTACCAGGAATTTCCTAGTAATCGTGACCCATGTATTCTGTCAAAACGCACTGTTTTGAAGCTTGTCACGGTCAGCATGGCAATTGTACTTGATAGGGTGGTAACTGTGACCTATGGAGTTTTTAATACAAAAGCAAGAAAAGAAGCATCTCACGGTTACTAAGGATTTCCTAGTAATCGTGAGGCAGGCAATTTTTCAGTCCAGAATGAAGATGAAAACTATCTCACGGTTACCAGGAATTTCATGGTAACCGTGACCAAATTTTGAATTTCAGCTCCAAGCAATCTCATGATTACTAAGGATTTAGTAGTAACCGTGACCCATTTTAATCAAAAGAGTGTTTTTCATTAAAGGTCACAGTTACCACGGATTTGGTAGTAATCGTGACCCATGTTGACCTTTATAAGGCAGAGTTTTCTGAAAAATCAAAGGAGGGTAGTTTTTGGGTAATTTTTAAGTTTTAAGGTTTCTTTCTTCTCTCTTTGAGCTCTTTGTTTATTTTACACACATAAATACATAGATATACTTGAAAATAGTGGGATTTACACAAAAACACTTTGATTAAACATAGATATATAGTTTACAAGTATAGATCTACATATTTAAATCTCATTTTTCCTGCAAGCTTTGGAGAAATAGATTAAAGAGCTTGGATTCAGCTGGGTTTTCTTCACCATGAATTTAAGGGGTTATTCTATCTTTTTCTCTTTTCATTTTATTATGGATTGTGAGTAGTCTTTTTTGTTGCTTGGGGATCTTTGAACTCCCTACTCATAATGTGAATCTTTAACTCAAATTGATTTTTACATGAATGTATGGTCTATTTCACAAGTACTTATTTGTTTATCATTGATTTTTCGATCTATTAAGTTATTTTGTATCCATGGATGAATGGTGTTTATCATATGTCTTGATGGTATTGAGCCTAATAGATTGGAGTTTATGAATGAGTTTGCTCAATTTTTCTATCATAAATATCATCTATTTTGGATGGCTCCGGAATGGGACTCTAGATGTGTAGTATTTGTGATTTTAAAACTAGAGTAGGGAGTGAAATAGATGGGTTTTGGGTTGCCTGGCTCCGGAATGGGACGGTAGACCAAACTTAGGATTTTAGACCCAGGTTTAGGCTAGTTGTTAGGCTGGCTCCGGAATGGGACGTTTAGCAACTAGAATAGCTGGCTCCGGAATGGGACGCTTGGGTTAAGAAGGGTTATCCCGAGTTCATTCATGTATATTTTTATGTAAAAATTTATTTACATTTGGGTATGGGGTGGATAAGTGAACCCGAGCAACACTTGATTACTATAGATTTTTGCATTTGCTAATTTTTTTTAGAATTTAACACACCGAATATAAATTTCTCTACATTACATACTTAAGCTTTAAAGTTACATTATATAAATCAAACAACTCATACACACAAACAAATGGGAATTCTTTAGCATACATTAAATCTTCACAGTCTTCATACACACATTTCCCTTGGGTTCGATATTGAGGGTCCTAACTATACCCCACATTATTACTTGTCGATCTAGTGCACTTGCTAGGGTCGTAACAGCATAAAACCCACCCAGGGCTCTGTACCTGGGGCCCTACTCTCAACTCGGGGTAGGGGTAGGAGTGGAGGTGTGATCCTCATTAGTGCCTCGATAGGGGTGATCCGGTGCCTTAAGTATAAAATAGCGCCTCTCCCATCAACTATAGCTTTTAGGAAGATTGGTAAGCACCTTATGCTAAGGGACGCTCGGGATCTGGGAGGATGTTTATTAAAGATCTATGAAAATATTATGCAGAAAATAAAACATGTATGCAACACAAGTATTATGTAAATAGGGTTTCTAATGCACAAGATCAGCCTAAGCCGTAGATGCAGAGCATACTTATGAATGCAGCAACACTTAAACATAGATATACAAAATAAGATTTAATATATGGAAAATAATATACATAAGAAAGTAAAGCTCAACACATGAGCATACTTACGTTTTCTGAAAACAAAATAAAATTTACAAGTTTATTTTTGGAGGTAGTACTCTAAGTTTCAAGATTTTTACAAGGTGTGCTCAACACATGAGCTTCCTATTTCTAGGCTTGAGAGTTTTTTCTGCCTAAAGGATAGTCTGCCTTCTATGGAAAATTGAGAGTCCTTTTATAGAATGAAGTCTTCACTTGTTTCGCCAAAAATGAGTGGGAGCTTGGACCCACGTTTAGATAGAAAGATAAAGATTCCCATTAATCACGGGAGTTTTGAGTTGGTAGAGTTGGTGGAGCGACTGTTTGTCAACTTTGGAGTCATCACATAGGGAGAACAGATATATGTCAATGACGAGAAAAGAATCTAATCATTTTCTTTTTTCTTTTTCCTTTTACTTTTTTTTATGGGCCTGTTTAGGCTTTTGGGCCAAGCCTGCTTACAAAATATGGATTTTAAAAGAATCCATGTTTGAAACAAAAGTCCACTAAGGTGGAGGGAAAATACCAAAACAATCATCCTCATTTTTGTCTCCTAAGTCAATAATGGGCTCAGAATATGAGATTAGGCTTTTGAATGAACTGAATGAACTGAGGAAGTTTTTGAGGACGAGGCCTCACGATGGAGAAGTTGGGCCATAATCTAGAAATATTCTTCCTTAGTTTTTGCTGCTGCCAATTGGGTCTGTACAAATGACTTCTGGGCCAAGAATTGAGAGACTTCTAGGCCTGGTTTTTTGAGTCCTTATGCTCGGAGCCATTGCATGACACCATGTTTTTTGATACTATCTGGAACCGCGAATTTTGTCCACCAGCAAATTTGAAACCTGGAGGCTAAAATTGTTTAGGCCTCCTTTTGTTGACATTCTAAATTTCATGTTATTATCTATGGCAGATAGAATTTTATGGCAAAAAGCATCAGGGGATGGAATTGCCTTTCCCTGTTTGAAGGTTTGTAGTAATTTTTAAATAGTTGATAGCCTTCCTGAATCGAAGGTTTTAAGATTTCAGGAGAGGCACCATACAATTTCCACCAATGGTTGAAGCAAAAGAGAATTTTTGAGTGTTCTATTTTTAGGAAGAAAAATAGCCAAGTATGGCTACCCTTTTGGTTTTTTAGTAGGAATTCATTATACCAGGCTTATTGGTAATCCCAGTAAGTGTATGTCCTACATTGGTTTAAGGTTGTTTGGAAGTTGACCGGGATGTGTTTAGAGGTATGGAGAGCAAATCCCCGTTCGAGTGGAGAAAGAATTTTGTGAATTTTTATGGTGGAATAAAGGATTTCAGGGCCATTTTTGGGGTTATGAGTAACCATCATAGAGCCTTTAGATTCCAATATTACCAAGTAATAAGGCTGGGGTTTTGTTAAATCCCATGGTTTAAAATACCAGCCTTTTGGGAAATTTTGTGTGATGGCCTATTGAGGGTTTTGAAAATGAAAACCATCCTCAATAGTCCATACATACTGAAAATTAGGCTTTGTAAAATATTCTGCTTTCGGTTGTTTTGATTGAGACAAAACTAACTCATAATCATTTTGTGATAAAATTATTTGTGTAAATTCCTTTTTCGAGGGTTTTGAAATAATTTCTTCATAAGAATTTTTTGAAACAATAATTTTATTGCAAGATGACTCTTATAATGTTTTTGAAGAACTTTGAGAGAGGGTTTTTTGAGTTGAAGATTCTCCTCTCTCGATTTTTGCAACAGAGTTTAGATTTTTACCTATAAAGGCCTCTTTTTCTTCAATTTGGGCTTTTAAGGCCTCAATTTCTGAGAAAGCCTTTAGTGCCTGAAGCCTTTCCTCTTTTTGGGGTTTTAGAGCTTCTTCATCTTCTAAGGTTTTTTTGAACCAGTAAATTATTTCTAGGTCTTTTTGAACAGTTTGGATCCAATCACGAATTATTTTGGACTGTTGTTTGGCTTTTTCTTCATCTTCTTCGACTGCTTGGGCCCAAGATTTTATTAAAACAGCAGTAGAAACTGCTGGTTTTGTTTCATTCTCATCTGGGTCCTTTTGGACCTCTTTTCCCTTTTTTGATTTTCTGGGCATTTGTGGGTTCACTCAAGACATGTTTTGAAAGAACTCTCTGGTCAGAAAATCTGGAATTGAGTTTTTATCTCCTCGAATAAATTAAATTTCAAAATTAAGTACACTAAAAATTGATTACCATCTTGCAAAAATCTATTTTGATGCAATGTTTTGAACATCTTTTTGCAAAATTTCTTTAGCAGATTTACAATCAATATGAAGTAAAAACTTTTGATTTAGTAAATCGCTTTGAAATTTTTGAATGCACATAAGAATCGAAAGAATTTCTTTTTAATTGTTGGATAATTCTTTTGACAATCATTCTAATGTGCAGACATGTATTAAACAATGCATTCTTTTCCATTGACCTTTTGTATTAATATTCCTCAATATCCTATGTCTGAAGCATCTATTTCTACAATTTTAAATGCTGAAGGATCAGCAAGATGCAAACATGGGATTTCTTTTACCCATTTCTTGATCTGTTGAACAACCCTAATTTTTTCATCAGACCAAGGTGTTAGAGTTTTCTTTAACCTATCATGCAAAGGTTTTGCAAGAAGGTTAATATTTGGACGAAAATCTAAAACATAATTTAAACTTCCTAGAAATCTTTGGAGTTGAGTTTTATCCAAAATTTTATCAGGAAATTTTTTTGCAAAAATTAAGGATCTCTCAATTGGAATAATTGTTTCTTAGATAAAATAATGACCTAAGAAACGAATTTTTGTTTGGAAAAGAGAGATTTTTGATTTAGAAACTACCAAGCCATTTCTTCTTGCTACCATGAAGGAAGTTTTTAAATCTTTGAAATGTTGTTCCAAATAGTTTGAGAAGATTAGTATGTCATCAATGTATACTATGCAAAATTTTGAATAAGGTGTGAAAATATCGTTCATTATTCTTTGAAATTCTGATGGAGCATTTTTTAGTCCAAATGGCATTACTGTCCACTAATGCTGACCGAAAGGAACAGTTAAAGCCATTTTGTAACGATCTTTAGGTTCAATTTGGATTTACCAAAATCTTGATTTTAAATCAAATTTTGAAAAGACTAAGGCAGAATGTAAACCTTGTAAAAGATCTTTTTTTATTTAGAATCAGGTATCGAATCCATTTTAGAGCTTTGTTTAATGGTTTGTAATTGATCACAAGTCTAGGTGTACCTCTTTCTATTTCTAAGTTTTTGTTTACATAGAAAGCAGTATAGCTCCAAGGAGACCTTGATTTCACAATTAATTTTTTAGAAAGTAATTCATGAATTTCATTTTTGCAATGATTTCTAAGTTCGTGATTCATTTGAATTGGTCTAGCTTTTATTGGGATTGATTTTTCTGAAAAATCATTTTCATATGGTAAATCTACCATATGTTGTTTTCTCTCCCAAAAAGTTTGGTAAATCTGAGCAAATTTCCTTTTCAATTTGATCTCCAAAATCCTAAATTTTTTGTTGAATGAATTTAGTTTCTAAATTATTTTGGATTTTAGAGAATAAAACATCCTTTTTTAAAAATTGAAGATGTTTTTGTTTTCCTTGAATTAAAAGATTTAATTCAATTTTATAAATAAAACAATCCTTTAAAAGATTTAAATTCCTTGTTTTGGGTTTTTCGATAAAAGGGAAAATAATTTTATTTCCTTTAAATTTAAAAGAAATGCTATCATAATTGATAGTGTTGGGGGTTATCATGTTGATGAATGGAGTCCCTAAAATGACACTATGATTTATATTTTCTAACAAGACAAAAAAATTGTAATTGTAACAGTACCATTTTTTATGGTAGCTTCAGTTTTGCTTTTAATCACCATTTTTGAATTATTTGTTGCAAAAAGTTTTTCATTGGTTTCTTGAGCAAATCATTTTTGAATAATATCGTTTTTTAAGCAATTTGAATCTACACCGGTATCAAAAAGAGCAACTATTTCAATTTGATAATTATCTAAAACAACAAGTGTTACCTAAATCAGATATTTTTTACTGGTTATAGTTTGTAAAACAAACAAGAAATTCTCTGGAATTATTTCCAGGTTTTCAATTTATTTTCTTGTGTTTTCAAGATCTTCTTCATCTTCTTCAGAAGAGTGTTCTTCGGTTTCATTTTGTTCAGCATATTTTGAAACTAACTATTGAAGAAGATCAGAGTCAAATTTTTGTTTTTGTTTAAGAATTTTTAACTCTTGTTTTACTATTTCAATTTCTTCTTGAAGTGACTGGATAGTAACATGAGGTTTTCTGGGATTTTGCTCCTAAGATTTTTGTTAAATCATAGGGGTTTGTTTTGACTAAAGCTGAGTTGGAAGGTGAAGGGGATCTAGGTGTTTTTCCTTCAAAGGATTTTAAGAGCTTTTATATAATTTCCTTTTGAAGTTTTTTATCTTCTATTTGTTTCACGATATCAAGCATTAACTCTTGATTTTTTGTTAAAACATTAATAGAATTTTGTGATTCTGAATTAGAATTGTTTTTTATTGAACTAGATGTTTCTGTTAAGCTGGATGTTGCTAAATCATCATATTCAATAGAATTATCTTCTTCAGATAAATATGTTTGAGTTTCTTCTTTTTAAATTTCAATTAGGAGTAATGAAATTTTTCATTTTATTTCATCTTCTAATTGTAATTCATGAAGTTTTTTATTTATCCTACAATATCTTGAAATATGTTCAGGTTGGTTACATTTGTAACAAACAACTTGTTTTTTATCATATTTCTTGAAAGGTTTTTTAATTGGATTCTATTTTCTATAGGTTTTTCTAGGTTTAGATTTCCTATAGAAGTTTTCTCTACTTGGTTTTGGGAAAAATCTTTTCCGAGATTTTTTGTAAGACTTACTGTGTGATTTTGAACAAGAACCTCCACAATCTTTAGTTTTGTTTCTGTTTGATTTTCAAACTGTTTACAAAAATGACCCTAGTTCTTGTCGTGTTCTCCTTATTTCTACTTTTAAATGTTTTTGAAGTTTTAAATCTTGGCAGATTTTCAATCCTTCCTTTTGATTAAAACTAACCAATTCTCCATAAGTCAAATGATTATATGGGATTTGATTAATTCATTTTATTTCAAACCTTTTCTCCTAAGAGTGTTGGTAATCCTGCTAAGAATTTTTCTTTCCAAAATGGTTGATTGGAATCTTCTCTAAGCATTACTCTAGTTAGAAATGTATTTTTATAATTTTGAAATTCAGAAAGCTTTTTACACCTAAGGTTTAAAAGCAGTTCTACGTAAAATTTCTAACTGTTGTTGCTGGGTAAGATGGAAATCCAACCAGCCTTTTAACTATCCTGAAAATCCTGCTATAAGCAATTCAGCTATTGCTCTATCAAGGGCATTTGTTTGGGTTTTATAGGCATTGGATGCCATAGTTATCTATTGCAGAAGACTAAGGATATTATACTCAGACATACAATCTATGTTCTACTCATAGACAGTAGAGCCATTGAATTTGGATTGAGATAATACGTTTGGTCTATTTTATATTCCTAAGTCTGGAGCAGTTACCATGGCAGAAGGTGAAGGTAAACTTCGTGGCCAATGGAGTCTGAACAACTCCTATTTTTGGCTTTGTTCGGAGTCAGAGATCTGGTCTAAGATGCTGACTATTTTATTTTTATCTAAGGTGTCCTGTGCAACCATGGGACCAGAAGTAGAGGATGATGACTCTATCATACTTAGCTGGTCTTTTAAGGCTTGAGTAAAATTCGATTTACTCTCCTTAAATAATTTTTTACTAGTCTTAGATACCTGAAAAGGTTTAAAGACCGAGTTTTTTAACTTGAATTCTGTGATTTCAACAGGGGAAAATACAAAAGTTTTTTGTTGCTCCTCTATCCTAGTTAATTGTTTTGCAATTGTACTAAGATGAGTGTTTGTGAAATTATTCTGTTGAATAATGTTTTTAATATCCTTATCCGTATTTTCATTCAGAGTTTTGTAAGGACTGGCTTCTACTGTTTGGTTTAAATGTGTTATTTTTATATGTCTTAGTGGCAGATGTGTTGACTGTATTTTTCTACCATCAGACATTTCCCACTCTATATCCTTACTTCTTGAAGTTATAGGATTGACAGTTTTTTTGTGAAATGGATATGAAATTTTTTCTTGCAAAGCATAAATTTCAAACCAATCAAAGAACAGAATTTGCATTTTATTTTCAAAAACAAATTCATAATATTTTTCTTGGATTTCTTTCCTTTTTTTCTAGAAAATTTTTAAAGAACCATGTCCTCCTTTCTAGATTTTCTTTTGAATAGAAATCCTTATGCAAATTTGTTTTATCTACTTCAAAATATTTTTCAATGACATTTAATTCATTTATAACATTTTCTGTTATCGCTGAAAAAGATGGTGAAGCAGGTGGTGAAACATGAAGTGGTTCCTCATTTGAAACCTGTGGTCTATTGTAAACCTGATGAGGAATTGTTGTTGAATAATCAACGTTTTGAAAAGATGCACTTAGAATGCTAGAACAATAAAATCTTGGTTTTTAAAAATTTTCTTCCTTATTAGGGAGATGAATCATTGAGGGGAGCTTTGAGGCTTGTCCTATATCAATAGTACTAGTAAAGGAACCAAAGTTAGAGAACCAACAACTGGAAGCCCTTGAAAAGCTTATTTTTACCTTTCCATCATCGTAATGAGTAATTTCCCTCAAATGAGTGTTTGGTTTAGATTTTTCTGGAGATTTTGGTTTAGTTTCTCCTTTTAAAACCCATTCTTTAGAAAGACAAATATCTTTCCAAAGTATGTTTTTGGAATAACAGTGTTTGCTCTAAATAAATTTGTTTGTAAAAATAAGGTTTCACCTTTTTTAGTTACATTTGTTATAGATGTAAAGGCAGAAAACATTGCTTTATATTGTATTCTAAAAATAATAGCTACTGGAATAGATCCTTCCAACATTTTATAATTATGAGTTTTAATTTGTAAAACCAAAGATTTCAAAATGTTTGGATCTGCAAGAGATAGTGAAATATTTGGTGAGCATTCAAATGAGATTGGTCCTTGAAAAAGACTTGACTCAACTGAGCTTATAATTCCATCTTTAAAATCTAAAAATCTCGCATCCCTCAAAACACAAAGAATTGAGGTGTTTAATCCTTCTCTTGTTAGAGGTTTTATTCCTACTTGAACAAGACCTATAAGAATGTATACATGTTTTCTGTCTATGTGTTTTTGTAGAGTTTTTTGAGAAAGAAAATGAATAGTTTCAAATGGTTTTGATATTTGAACTCCCCGTTCTTCTGTTTTAATAATGAAATAAATTTTTTATGAGTTTTTGAAAAAGACTGTTCTCATAAACTTGATCTCATTTTATTTTTAGAATTTTCCAATTATTTATGGATTTTTGAAAATCTTCAATAGTAATTTCTTCACTATTTACTACACGTGATCATTGTGATCCTAGATCCAAAAAGTTTGAGGTAGAAGAACTAGACAAAAAAGTAGTTCTACAAAATAAATTATCCATATTTTAAGAATTAATTCTTTTTTGAATAGATTTTTTATTTCTTACCTGGATAACCTTACAATGGATTTACAGCCCTAAACGCCTATCCGTCAGCTAACACGGGACTTACTACCCTGCAACTATCCTTTACCCAGATAATATTTCAAAATGTTTTAAAAAACAAATAATTAATTTTAAAAATATAAACAAGTTACTGTATAGATCTACCACCCTCCTAGGCTCTGATACCGGGGCAGATGGTGCTCGGATTGGGACAGGTACCGAAAGAGGTGGTTCCCTTGTGCACACGTGGCCAAGTGGGTTTAAGGTTGGATTTAGGCCTTGATTGGACAGGATATCCTTTTCAGCTCAAATGGTATCAGAGCCAAACCTAATTCCTCAAGGTCGCGAGTTCGAGTTGCGGCTGCTCCTAGATGCCTGCGTAAATTCCAGTTGTGTCTGGCCAAGTATTGCGGGCCATGTGCGTAAAGGTGCCTCGATACCTAAGGTTCCCCCTGGTTACCCAGTTTGGGGGGGGGAAAGGGGAGATGGCACTCGAATTGGGACGGGTACCGAAAGAGGTGGTCCCTTTATGCACACATGGCCGAGAGGGTTTAAGGTTGGATTTAGGCCTTGATATATCCTTTTTAGCTCAAATGATATATATATATATATATATATATATATATATATATATATATAATCTTTACTTATGTGCATGTATGAATGTATATGTACACATATAACCCTTTTTTAATAGTCATATCGCATGCCATATCCAATTCATTATGTATTCACATAGACACATATTTAACTTAACTATTTAAAAAAAAAACATAAGGTAAAATACATTAAAAATTTGCACAAGGAAGAATTCTGGACCCAACTTGTGAGCCACTTATAAATTTGATAATGTCATTTTTAGGCTAAATTACCTTCTACAATCTTATTCCAATATGTGTCTAGTATCCAAAGCATCAAAATTCACCTTAATATCTTATCTATAGCTCGACATATTAGAGAAAAACTATAGGTTGTTTATAAAACCAAAATAGTGTTTATTACCACATATAAAAATTTATAGCATAAAATGAAGAAGCAATTAGACCATCATGTCTTCATCAAAGTTATACTTCCAGGTCTCTAGTGTTTCTAGAATTTTATTTTGTATCAATTTAACAATTCTACCTAAAGTTATGCCTAAATTACTAAAATTTGTTCCCCAACTGTACATCCAGTACCTACGAATTTCAAGTCAACATTTGACATGCTTGCATACATTTTTAAGTCATACTTTCTTCATACAAAATGTGAAATTATGATTATATTTTGTATAGGAATTAACCTTATGTCATTCTGATTATTGTACACATAATTATCTCAATTTTTCCACAAACTATTCCAAAACCAGAATTAACAGTTCACCTAACATTCAATAAATCATACAAATTATTTAGAGGCAGAACTAAGGCTAGGTTCCTCTACAATCTTGTTGGTATATGTCTCGTATAACTTTAGAAATTTGAATGGTTACAATTAGATATTTCTATTTTACCTTATGCTAAAAGTTCAGACACTAGGTCAAGAGGTTTTCACCTCATCCTTGCATGTACACTTCTTAAGTATTATCATCTCTTTAATTACTCAAATTTCAGGACATTCGCAACATAATTCTAACAATACAGCCACAAAAAATAGGAAGACTCTTATCCCAAACCTTTGGCTGAAATCCCCTTTTACTTTCAATCTCTAGCAACTCCTTTTCCTTTGATTTTTCTACTCTCCTCTTCTTCTTTACAACCAACATCATCATTTAATTAAAATTCCAGCACCATACTCAACCATTACTTCAAAAAATTGAGAAAGAAAAGGAGAAGAAGAAGAAGAAGAAATTTAGTTGAGATTATTTACCTTAAAGTTGTATACTTAATTGCCTTTAATTAACCAACATGAATTATCACTTAAATTGCTTGAAAAAGATTCAAAGACATTGAAAGAAAATAAGAGGAAGTATTTTCTGGTTTTCTTCCCTCAAATTACCATACAATCCACCTCACACACAACTCTCTCCTCATTTAAATCTTTATTATATAGTGACATGGAAATATCCTTATTAGTCCTTCCAAACTTTGCTTGTCACACTATGAACACACTTTTTTGCATGCTATAAATTGACCCCACCATTTAATCTATTTCTTAAATCAACCTTTCCATTTAATTTTTTTTAAATTGCCCTCTCAATTTATTCTTATATTCACAATTGACCCCTAAAATACCGTAATTATAAATTTACCCCAAATTAATACTTTATACTTCAATTATACCCTCGAATAATACTAAACTATAATATTAAATTTTATTTTCATGCAATTGATATAATAACAAAATAATTTATCACTTGTCCCATACTTTATATGAAATTCTCATTTTAATTTAATCTTAGTCAAATAAAATCCTACTTAAAACATGCAATTTCAATTATGGTCATGTTAGGGGCCTCACAAGTGCTCCCATCTTGGGTCAAGTTGGAAAGCCGAAGCGGGTTAGCTTAGGATTTCCTTTATTTTCTCATCCATTGATTTTTGGGTCTATATAATTATTTAACACTTTTCCATTTAATTATCTGTAATAGCATAGCAAAAAATAGATTTTTGCACGATAATTTGGAAATTTCATATTAAATATTTTTTATCTATTTAATTGGATTTTTCTCATAAAATGGTTCAATGTTCTATTTTATTCTAAAAATCACATAAAAGAATTTATAAATATATATGGGGGAACCAATATCCCTAAATTAATCAATAGCCCGATTTATGCATGTTTTACATATATTATTATTCTTTAATGTTTTATTTGTCGAACATAAATGGATTTTCGAACAATAAATTAAAATCTCACCAAAATATTTCTACTTTAAATTAATCAATAAACACAATTCCTTTCTTTCAAGCCACATGGGCTCAACACCCTCTTTTTGTCCAAAATACACATCAAAATTTTGCCTTTTTTCAAATATGCATGCGAGGACCAACATCCTCGTTCAAGTAAACTCAATTAATTCTTCGATTTATGTATGATTTCTTATACACTTATTCTTTTATTCTTTAATTCTTTCAAATGCCATGCTTTACAGCTTCCCAACATGTTTGAGTGCAATTTATTTTTCTAGCATAACATTGCATGTGAGAAAAGAGAAAAAAATTAATCATTAAGGCCCATCAATATAACATTAACATGAGGTTATAACTTATTAATATAGGACCTATCTCTGGTTTCAGCTTCACAAGGTTATAACTTATTTTCTAATATTTTATTAGGTGGCGACTCCATGATGCCTATCTTATGGTGCCCAGCAGACGCCCTCATCGGTTGATCGCTAATAAATGAATAGGGATACCTCGAGATGCTGTCTCGTGCCTTTTTTAGGCCCGAGGCATTGTAAATTAGGTTGAATTCCTATCCATTGCAAAGTGACTAGCCTTCACGAGTTAAATAAACCTTGATCTAGTCTCGAGTCCTGAAAGCGGGCTTTCGAAAACAAATCAGATGCCTATAGGGTTCGGCATGCGACACAATGGTGACTCCACTGGAAAGCATGAGATTTTGCTCTGAAAGTACCTTTGGTTGATTTAATATAAATGAGTTTAGTGATTAATATTTTTTATCTCTTTTCAAAATAAATTACATTGCATTCATGCTAGAGCCTTAAAATTAAGTTAGGCATCCCTCTTTTAGCCCCGGTGCATTCCTAAAGCATGACCTTACGTTCACTCAATGTAGGGAAGCGTTAGGGAGGACCACCAGCCCAAGTCTCATACCTTTTTTTACATCAAATGATGATCGGATCGGTCGTTATGCCCATAATGAGCTGACCCATTAGCAAGGACCACACTTAAGTAGCCCTAAAGCTATGTTACCAGACTAGAGCCTATGTAATGGCATAGATACTTCCACTAGGTGGCATGCACCATAATACATCACTTGTGATATGGGCCTTTATGTATTGAATAAATCCTAATAAACTTAGATGTTTGCTTATCAAAGGCTTTCATGCCCTAGTTGGAGCATTCCAATTTATTTGGATTGTTTAAATAGGTAATAGCCAAAATACATTCGCATGCACTTTAAATAAAGAGAGATCATGCTGCCGGTTTTCCACCATGCATCATGTGCATTCATCAGGTTTCCCAATAACCCATGAGCTAATTCTACCTAGGAAAAAGACTGCACAACCTTTTATATAGGAGTAATAAGGTTGGAAGCATTTATTTCCTTTCTTTCGCATGTGGTCATCCATGTTGCACATACATGCATGCATTTGTAATAAATTGTAAATTAAAAATAATAGCTAATAAATTATGTATGTTTTTTGTGTATAGATTTTTCTTACATATGTACATCTCACTTTGTGTATAATTTGTGTTTACATAAATCGCGGCCTAAAATGTAAATGAAAACTAAAGCATCTAAATATTGAGCGTAATCATACATGTCATTTTGTGTGAAACAAATAATGATAAGTATATATGTTAGTCCTTTTTGCCATAAAAATATGTATATTCTGTTTGTGCGTCATGCATCATAAAATATTCATGTTCATGCATTGCATATGTGCCATATATCATATGTACGCTTAACATGTCTATGTATCATGCACCACTCTAACCTTTTAACCTTTTTTAGCAAGTTTAGATTACATACCTAGGTGGTTTAGGCGTCCTGATGATCCCTTTGTTAGAAAGCTTCATCCAAGATGATTAAAAGCAGAATTAGAGTTAGAAATAGATTTGAGTTTGGTTGATATTTTTAAATCAACTTCAGAAGCTATAGCTATGGTAGATCCATCACAAATAGGAGCTCTTAATAGTTAAGAATTGGATAGGAGACTTGATGAATTTAAAAAGAGGATATGGGCTATGATAAATGAGATGATGTCCATTTTAGTATAGGCTGCTGGATAGCAACCTTTAGCATTTCCCTTTGTACATGAAGAACCGGCCATTGTTGGGGGCACCTCTAACATAGCTACTACTACAACACCTCTTTTAGCAATCGAGTTTAGGGGCCCTGCATTAACAATGGTACCTATTAAGTGGAGAAAGATAAAGGTATTGATAATGAAGAGGATTTTATCTCTGAGGAGGAAGAGGAGCCCGTGGTGACTCAAGTTTCGAAAGCAAGGCACCTAAAATGAAAGATCAAATTTTGAAAAAGATGAAAGAAAAGATAGAGGCCTTCTCTTGAGTTTTATCTATTAGTAGAGGAATGGACCCTGAAGATAGAGATTTGGATAGTGATGAGTTGTTACCTTAGAGGTTCAAGATGCCAGACTTGCCCAGATTTAATGGTACTCTGACCCTTCTATACATATCAAGTAATACACATTAGTTATGAAAGGAAAAGCCCTAACTAAGAAATAGAAGATTGAGTATTTCTGTCTTAGTCTACTAGGCCCTGCCAATGACTGGTACTAAGGGTTAGATCATAGGCCCAAGAAGGATTGGGATCTATTGATAGAGGAATTCTTGAAATAGTATGATTGTAGCATAAGACTAGAAGTGACCTTAAATGATTTAGAGTTGCTACATCAGAAACCAGAAGAAGTCTTCCATGAGTATCTCACTCGATGGAGGAATAGGGTGATGGAAATAAAGAGGAAGCCAAAGACTTCTGATCAGATCAGGTTGTTCATCTGAAATGCAAGTCCTTATCTGAGGGATGGGCTCAAAATGAAAGGCTTAAAGGACTGGGAATCTCTAAAGGATATAGCCATTGAAGCTGAGGCAGAATATTTGGAGAAGCTTAGTTCTGCAAACTCAAGTTCTAGTAAGAATGATAGAGGCAGCAATAACAACGAAGGTAATGGTGATATGACCTCAAGAGTCTCAATTACAGAGATAAGTCAACGACATTATTTGAATCTAGGTAAGCTGCTATCTTGGTACCTTACTCATCTCATAAATAAGGGAAAGTTACAACCTTTACCACCTATGCTAGCTAAGAGCCAAGGGAAGCCGAGACATAGGGCCGATTGGTATTGTGATTACTATCAGCACATAGGGCATAAAATTAACTATTGTTGCCTTCTAAGAGATTGCATTCAAGACCTAATTAACACTGAACAAATACCAAATCTAGAAAGATTGTACTATTGTGTGACCATCCATGTTTGAGTTTAACTTATGCTCACCAGAATGGTATGTGCTTTAAGATACATATGGCATGTAGATATCTAGCCATCACCCGCTCAGTTACAACAATATGAGTAATGAGATGTAAATATCATCACTAGGCTTAGGGGCACCATCCAGAGAAGGAAGAGTTTGAGATGTGAAAGACTTTTTGTTATCTATACTCACAATATAAAATGTAATATAGGCCATCATTTTGATAATGTAAAATGTATCTCTAAACAATGTATATGTTTTTCCATCCATGTTAATTATATGAGCTTTCCTTATGTAAATAATGTCTTATTTTATTGCATCATGCATCGCAATAACCATAGCTCATTCATAAGACATTAATTCAATAAACACCATTTTATTCAATCTCGAGAATAAAGACATTTTGAGTGCATCCATTATAACTCTTGAAGTGAGTCTTAAGAAGAAAAAATAAAAACAACTAAACCTTCACCTAAATCTTTAATGGCACCCTACAAAATAACAAATAGCAAACTTGAATAGAAAGCCCAACTCACTTGAATAAGCAGACTAAAATGTCAAGCCTGACTAACTTAAACTGGCCCATCAAAAATTTCAAAGAAAACTTGCAAGGACTGACTAATAATAAGAATCAAATGCACACAAGGCATCACCCCATAAGATTAAATTAAGGTATGTGTTATTTATTATGTGTTTGATCATGATTACTATTATTGTCATATGATGAATGTAAATAGGAATGCATGCATAAGTGTGGCATAAGCATATGGTTAACCCATTAAGAGAACCATATAGCATGCATGGAGACACATGTTGAAATGGGTTTAATTCCAAGGCAGTGACAGCAGTGCCTCAGATAGCAAAGACTTCTTTTGCCATTTTTAAGTGCTTAAGGGCATGAAATGGTATACACAGTCTGTAAAAGGTCAAATTATAATTAGTCTAGCAAGATGTATTATTTTCCCCTAAGATAATAAGAGAGCTTAGACCAAAGGCAAGGTAGAAAAAACTAAATGAGATAGCCAGAGAAACCTTGCCTGAAGATTAAAAATACTAATGAAGACATGTGTGGATCATCTATCAAGTTGCATTCTAGGTAGAGTCCCCAAACCACTTATGGTTTGGGCCATGCATTTCATGCATACATTCTTGCATGCTTGCATGCATTTTAGTACATGTCACACACAATCTTTTTGTATGTGTTGCCATATACATAACCTTGCAGGTAAGGTGAAAGCATGCTCTGTTGCCCTTGTTTTAATTTTCCTGGGCCTTTATACGCAACAACTTAGAGACTAAGGATTTCTTGTGTTAATATAATGATCGTTGCAGCATCGTTCCTTTTATTAATTTTAGGGAGTATTCCTAATTTAGTTTATCTTGCTAAGACTCTAACATAATTTTCTTTTATCGATCTGAGGATTATCACCATCCTAGTGCATTTGAGATGGCCATAGCTTCGTCATATTCCTAGTTTTAGGAGATATTTCCAGCTTAATTTATCTTGCCAAATTATGCCTAAGGTTTTAACATAATTTTCTTTCAATTTACAGGTTCAAGGATCATCACTTCCCTGATGCATTCAAAAATGGACAAGGCATTGTCCTTTTCTTAGGAACGATGCAAGGTTCGTTGCCTCCCCAACGTATTTAGGATGATTGTTGCAGTGCCATCCTTTCATCAATCTCAAGGATTACCCTTATTAAAACAGATTGGGCCTCAAGCCTAATTTATCTTATCAGGACATGTCCTAAGGTTTTAAAATAATCATTTTTGTTAGTTTCAGATTCAAGGATCACCTCTCTTCTCCAAATGCAAACTCGAGGAACACTGTATTCTTGATGCATTCAAAATTATTGCAACTACGATGGCGCTATCCTTTTTTCCAAACATAGGAAGTATTCTTATTTTAGTAATTTGTGTTAAATCTAATTTATCTTGCCAAGCAATGTTCAAAGTTTGGACATAATTGCTTTTTATTAATTTACTTTCAATTTTAAATTTTATTCCATTTTAGTAATTCTCAACTGTGAATGGATTTGATCTCAGTTTTAGAAATCCCTCTTTCATTCAAACATGGGCTAAATAAGAGGCAGGCATGCTTTATCTCTACTTGCTAAATTGAATGAAAGCTTTAGCTAATACCCTATAATTTCTAAATTGTAAGCACTTTGGGCCAATTTAAAAAAAATTGTTTGCAATCGAGGGGAATGGGTAAAACTCCCTAAGAGAGCTAAAACTTTTCTGATTACCCATTAGAGTGTCCTTAGGATGAGACAAAACCTAGAAAATGATTTAGGCAACCTATCTTTGTACAGCTCTTAAATGACTTTTTAACCCTGATTTCATAATTGCTTGCTAGCGCATTAAACCTTTGTTTCAAACATGCTAAATGTGTGCTCATTTTATTATTATGCACATTAAAACAACCCTTAACCCAAAACAATTTTGGCTTCCCCTTAGGAAGATGACCACTATAAAAGAGTTGTTTCTCATATCAAGAATAGAGAGATTATTCTCTACCAATCCTTTGTATAAATTTCTATTGGGTTTTGAAATATTAAAATTAGAATTTGTAGCTGAAAAAGAAACCCAACATGGATACAAGCGACTCACTTGATTAATTAGAAAGGGAAGTGTAATGATTACCAACCTTTAGAAGCGCAGATAAATCAATTTATAGGTGTGACTTCATGTGAAACGTCACCATCTACCGGTATCCACACGCAAATGCAATGAAGAGAATTGCTTGGGGTGCTAGCTCCCTTCTTTGGCAACTAGGGCTTTTTCGCTCTTTTAAGATTACAGAAGAAAATAATTTTCTTTCTCTTTCTCTCTTAAGTGGCAACTACAACTTATTCTTTTTTTAATTAGGATTTTATATATACATCTATATATATATATAGTTGACCTAATCCTAATTAAGAGAGAAAACTTTGGGCCCACTTTTCTTATTAAAATAAGAAATACCTTATTTCTTATTTAAAATAAGAATAATAATAATAATAATAATAATAATATTATTATTATTATTATTATTATTTATTATATTTCAAATTTTAATTTATCACAAAATAAAATTCAAAATGCTCGAATTAACCCTTAGTCCATTTATCACATTCCATGTGTGCGACCCAATAGGTTCATATTAAATTAGCAGTGGGCCCCAATCCCATTACGGGCCCATAAGTCATAAGGAGCCTCTAGCAAGACATTATAACTATCCAAATAATATAAATATCGATAATTCGATTTTAACCTAATAGAACATGCTATAATCCTTTTGTCACATGATATCTTGTTTGAAAATAAGTCATGGTCCATGTCAAACTTATATAGTCCAAACATATAATTTCTCGATCACCAAGTATACTAATAATATCAAATGATATTGATAGCTCCATCAATTCATTTGAGCACGACCATGCATTTCTCAGTCCTACTTATCGAAGGGCTCAATAGATATCTCTCTCATAAGAGAGGGACAAATTCCTTCTTAATTATTCACTATCCTTTACATGATTCTCATTATATCCAATCATAACCTTTATGATTATCCGATTAAAGATAATATTTGATCATGTTAAAACATAATGTTCGTCATATAGGATACTGTGATAATCTCAGGTCTAAGGATTAATAACATAACTATTATGAGATCACTAATAGCATTAACCCATGTAGTATCTCATTGTGGGTCTATCCAGTACTCTATTCTCTAACAAGTACTTATAAGTTTAATTCATATCACCATATATAATCATCCCATGATTATCAATCAAACTTATACAAGTCTTTATTTATCATTAATCATTTAATGATAATTGACTAGGGATAGTCAAAATAACATTAAATTGTTATTTACAAACATTATTATAACGTAATATGCCAATAATATAATAATATGAAGAAAATTCAATTTTACAAAATGAAATGTGACATTACATAAAGGGCCTAATGTTTGGCCTAAGGCATAACCATTAACAATTTCGCCCATAGAGAGTAAAAATTATTTGATAAAATAAACTTAAAAGAAAAAGAAATGAAAAGAAGGAGAAAGAAGGAAAAGAAAGAAGCGGGGAATGGGAAACCTTTGAAGTCAATATGAAAACAATAAGAAAAAATAAAAAGGATAGGGAGACCTTAAGCTCTTATATCTCAGACAATCCCTAATGGATTAATCACCAGATCTAAATCCAAAAGTCCTTGGATAATGGAAAAATGGGTAGAGAATAGTCTTCCCATCAATTAAAAAAGCATAATGGTCATTTTCCTCTAGCAACCTAACCCTTTTTTGTTAGCTATTCACCCAAGCCTACATAATCAATGTAAGACCCCCTAATTCTGGGTTCGATCTTATCCAACCTAGTAGAGATGACCTTATAGTAAGGTTTAGTAAGTAAGAAGAGGCACATATTGCTTCTTGAGCTTTAAATGGGGAAGCCTTGAATGCATTTATGCATTCGAATTAAATCTCATCCCCAAATTTGCATCCAAAATTTGGTTTTTAAAAATAAAATTATGTTTTGGCCTTCAACACACATACACAGAAATTGCTTCATATGCATTGTGCTTATGTGTAGGTTCAGTAAGTGTTGGTATTAGTATGCCTATTCTTTTATTCCCTCATTGAGAGTGGCCCCTTTAATTTCTCTTGATGAGATTAAATTAGTTGAGAATGTGGTCCATTCAGCATATTTAAGGATGAATAAAACTCAAGATCAAAGCATTTGATAAGTTGCAATTACTTTAAATTTTGGACACTGCTTGGCAAACATTTCTTTGCGCATGCCACTTGTAACACTCATCATATATGCTCACGCACGTGGTTGTGTGTACACACAAGAATTTATCACATATGCTAAACATACATAATTTCTCACATATATTTACATGAGTAATTTCTTGCAAGGAAAATGCAAATTAACTCCATGCATTGAAGTCAATCATGGGGTAACTTTAGGCAATGGTTAATTAGATTAGGATCCATTGGAAAAAATGAGGTCATCTACACATGCCATTCTAGACACAATAACAAAGGGACGATTATCTTGCTTAAAGATAAAATCCCCAGGAGGTGGAGATCATACAAATCCATAAAAAGGAAATCTTTCATGGAGCTAAACCATTGGCATGCACTATTGCTAGGAGCAATTAGGTAAGACTCTTTGTCCTGAAACATACCACACAATAAATGTACAAAACTCAAGTATACAAAAACTTCAAATTCCACAAACATACAGAAACTCAAATGTACAAAAAAAATCTAATTCTTCAAATGTATAAAGACTCCTAGACACACCATAAATACAAGTGTACAAAGAATAGAAATTCCATCCAACACACAATAAAGTTTTAAGGCCTTAAAATGCTCCCAAATTGTAAAAACCTCAAAATTATACAAATTTAATATACATCCAAAATGTAACAAATTTTACATACACTCAAGCTATAAAATAAAATAAAAAAAATAGAAACAAAAACAAAAAAAAAGAAAAAAAAACTCAAGTTTTTGCAGGTAAAATGCAAAAAGATTTCCTAAGGGGTAAGCCAATAGGCCTCCGTTTGCAAAATCCCCTCAAAGTTTGGGATGATTTTCACTCACCTCAAAGTATGAGATGATATTTTGCATGTTCACATTAGGAACAGCTAGGTAATATCCCTCCTGTGGATGATAAAATAGCATGCTAACTAAAGTGTTTTTTATGCAGGTCGTAGATCTCAATCATGTGCCTTTAAGACCTTTTTTTTCCATGGCATCTGAAGTCCCTTCGTACGTACAAAGATCTATTCAAAAGGCATCTAAAATCTCTTTGTGAACACAAAGTCCTCTTTGTAAGGCATCTAAAATCTCTTCGTGAGCATAAAGGCCTCTTTAGGAGCACAAAGTCCCCTTTGCAAGGCATCTGAAGTCTCTTCGTGAGCACAAAGTCTCTTCGCGAGTGCAAAGTCCTCCTCGTAAGACATCCAAATTCTCTTCATGAGCGCAAATTTCTCTTCATAAAGCACCCGCTTTAGCTGATTAAAGGGTTAAAATATCACCAAGTTGATGATAAACCACCTACTTCAAGTGATCAAAGGGTTAAAACATTGCCAAGTTGATGCTAAACTACCTAAACCAAGCAAAATCCAAAGTCTCTTTAGAGCAAACCAAACAAAATCCAAAGTCTGCTCAGAGCAAACCAAATAAAACCCAAAGTCTCTTCAAAACAAAAACATCCAAAATATCTTTAGAGCAACTGAAACAAATCTAAAGTCCTCTTTAAGAGGCAATTTTTATAGATAATTAGGTCACAAGTTTTAAGTGAAGTTTGTGTGGTATAGTTTTTAGCAGCAAGCTTATGTGGATCACCTTGTCACCAAACCTTTGCAGTCAAGGAGACAACCACCTCAGGCACATGTCCCTAACTCTTTAATTTGAACTTTAGCTCACTCGAGCACTAGTGCACTAAGTTCTCCAAAGTTGTGGGCAATTGTAGACACTGGGTCCTAAGGTAGCTCTTGATTAGAGTTACCTAATAAGGAAGTGGTTTCTCATAAATAAATAAGGAATGAAAGTGCTAGGATTTTCTAGGGTTTTTAGTGTTCTCAAAATAACTTTCTTTTGGGCTCTGCCCATTAATCTATTTCAAAAAAGGGCAAAATGAGAAAATCGATTTCAAAAACTTGGAGCAGTTTGGAGTTTTATGGCCTTATCTCAACCTATAGACCTCATAATTATATTATTATAAAGCCATTTAAATCTTATACCTATAAATTTTATAAAGAAATCTAAACCCAGTTCAGTCCTTAAGATTCTCAAAATTAGGCTTGAACATAGATAACTCGAATCTGTCCCTATACCAGAATCAATCTATAGTAATTTAAGCATAACTCCCTCTATAAAGCTCCTATTGAGATGAATCCAATTTTGATAGAAACTAGACTCATTTTGGAATACTGTTTATGAAGAGAGTATGACCTAATTCAGAATCCATTGTTCCCAGTAAGTTTTTAAAGCCAAAACATCAATTCTATCCCTGAAGATTTTTAAAAAATAGTTGTCAGTATTTTGGCCATAAATCTTAATCTATAAATCCAAATTAAGTTATTTTTGATTCACTGGAAAGCTAAAACATAGGGGAACAAATTTCTAGAAGACATGTTGTCGAAAAAATGGCATTTTCAAGCCAAAAAATTTAAAAAAATATTTCAAATTAGACGTCTGTTAGCTTAGAAAAATGGGACAAAAGTCAAAGTCAATAGTGAAAGTCAAAGGTTCGTGAGTCATTAGTGAGTCACGGACTAGGTCCATGATTCAAGGTCGTCAGTCACCCTAAAAATGCAATTTACACCCAAAAACAAGGGAAAAAAGTGGGAAAAAATCTAATTCTAACCCTTATCCCATTTAGGATATTTTTAAGGGTTTTTTTAGCTTCTTAAGGAAGCGCTCTCTCTCTCTCCTCCCTCTTTTCTTCTTCTTCCTCTCCTTCTTCTTCTCTCTCTCCTCCTCCTTCATGGAAATTCAAGGAAATTAACTTAAAAAATTACAAAAAATCACAAAAATTTGAAAAAAAAAAGCTATAAAGCACCAAATCTTTATTCTTTGACAAAACCGACATTGAAGGTAATATTCTCAAGCCCTAAAAACCATAAATTTAATATTTAATTTCAATTAATTATATAAATAAACTTTTTTAATTTATTGTTTTGTTAATTTTGTAAATCTATTTTTATTTTGTTAATTTCTTTTATTAATTCCATTTTATTAATTAATTGTTAAATATGTTAATTTGTTAACCCTTTTATTTGTTAATTAATTTATTATATTAGTTAACAAATTATTGATTTATTGTGTTGATTTTTTAATTATTTACTTATTAATTAATTATTCTAATATTAGTTTGCTAATTCCTTGTTTAACATGTTAGTTTAATTTATTAGGTGATTTATTTGTCAATTGTTTAACATATTTATTAATTTGGTGTTTTTCATTTAATTTCTTATATATTCTAACTAATATTATTCATATAGGTTTTTTTATGAATTTTGGTTTTTTTAGCATTTATATGTGGTTTTAGGAGTAAAATTGGTATTTTATTTGTTCCCTACATCAAGTTCTTTGGCAACATTAGCTTTCGTCCGTCACAGAAAGAATTCTTTCTTTTTTGTTGTTTTATTACTTACCTTTATCGATGCTCAGAAATTCCCATCGCTAAAAACCTGATCACGTCCTCTGCTTGCGTGTTGCTCCTTCAACGTTCTCACCTTTTTTGTCCTTTTGTGCTTATATATATATATATATATATATATATATATATATATATATATATATATATATATATATATATATATATATATTAGTTTGTTACTTTATATTATCATTTCTTTTATTGTTGATTCTGGCATATGTTATTATATTATTTTTTGTATTGTTATGAATATTATTGTTGTATATAATTTAATTTATCAATAATATGTTATTAATTTTCTTGTGATATATTTAATATTATTTTGCTCATTGCTTATTTTTATTGGTTTAATTAAATTTATAATTTAATTATCAAATAGCTTTATTTGCATATTTATGCAATATTTAGTTTGTTTAATTCAAATTATATTTTTTATTCTTATTTTAATGATAATATTTATTATTATTATTATTATTATTATTATTATTATTATTATTATTATTATAATCATCATCATCATCATCATTAATGCTTTTATTATTATTGCTATCGCTATTTCATATATATTATTATGTTCATTTAATTTATCAATTTATTTTATATATTCAATTATTGTATTTAATTTTTCATTTAATCCTTTACTAACTTTTATTATTTTTCATGCCATATTTTAATATGTGTGCTCTCATCTCAGGTCGAGTTAGAAAGCTGAAGCGGGTTAGCTTAGAATTTTTTGTATTTTCTCATCCATTTATTTTTGGATCTGTATAATTATTTAAAGCTTTCCATTTAATTGTCTGTAATAGCATAGTAAAATATGGATTTTTGCACTATAATTAGAAAAATTCACATTAAATAATTTTTATCTATTTAATTGGATATTTTTCATATAATGGACCAATGTACTATTTTATTCCAAAAATCACATAAAAGAATTTCATAAATATACATGAGAGGAACCAATGTCCCCAAATCAATCAATAGCCTAATTTATGCATCTTTTACATATATTATTATTCTTTAATGTTTTATTCATCGCACATAAATGGATTTTCGAACAATAAATTAAAAGCTCACCAAATAATTTCTAATTTAAATTAATTAATTGACATGATTCCTTTCTTTCAAGCCATATAGGCTCAACACCCTCTTTTTAGTCCAAAATACCCCTTGAAATTCTAGCTTTTTGCAAATGTGTATGAAGGACCAACATTCTTATTCAAATAAACTTAATTAATTCTTAGATTTATATATGATTTTGTAACAATCCAAAATTTTATCGAACATGCATAGTATATTCTAGAGCATGAATAGTAATCTTGAGTTAGCTTTTAGTGTGATTACAGTAGTATAGTATAGAAAATTTTATAAGTGCCTAAGTGTTAAATGCACTCAGCCCAAAGTAGTACTAAAATAGACGACCTAGTGGGAAGTGGTACTTAACTATTAAATGAGAAAATATGTATTAAATGGAGTTTAGTGGTATAATTTGAGGAGAATTTGAGCACAAATGGGTCCCAAAAATAGACAGTGAAAGATTTCTTTGTCACCATAGAAAGGTTGACCATAAGTTTGACCGAACTCTTAAATATTCTATAGACGTCCAAAAATTATTTTAATTGTATAGACTTATCAAAAATATCATAAATAAGCTATTGGAAGTGAAAAAATAATTTTTTTTATAGTTTTGAATTTTTGAATTTCGGATCAGCTAATTTTTTCACTGAAACTGAAAATATATTCGAAATGATGTTGGAATGACTTAAAATTTTAAAAAATCCTTCCTGAATATTTTTTTTTGCAGTCAAAAAAAATTTCAAAGTATTCTAATAAAGGGAACACTAGTTTCTGAAAATTGGAAAAAAATTAAGGTTAATTTAATTAGTAGGGTTAAAGGCCATTTTTAATTTGTTCAAGGGCATAAATGTCATTATAAATTAGTTTAGGATCACCTGAAATTGAAAATTGAGCAAGAAAAATAGTAGAAAAATTAATTGGGCCAAAAGGTGGGTTATTTAAGATAAAGTGGGCCAATTGGTTGGACCTGATTTGGCCCAATTGACATGGATATATAAGACCAAAAAATTAGATTTCTCTAGAGAACTCAGACATCTTTTCCCCCATTCTAGTAGCCCCTTCTTCTTCCTCCATTTCTTCATTTTTCTTCCATTTTCACTAACATAATTCTACCAAAAACCTACCAAATTTCATGTCCTAAATAATTCTAAGGCCTTAAATTCATCTATGGCCATCCCAAGGATCAATTTTAAGTGAGAAATTGAAAGAAATTATGAAGAGAAAGGTTGGAGCAAAAATTCATGTAAGTACATTTATTGATAATTTAATATTTTTAATAGATTTTTAGGTAGATTTTAATATAGACATTTATATTTTGAGTATATTTTAAATTATAGATGGAGAAAAATTCAAGAAATAACTCAAGAAAGATTCAACCAATTTAGGCTTTCAAAGGAATCAAGTGGAACCAAAAAAGAAAATGGGAGAAAATGATGAAAAGGAAGAGAAATCATGGATAAAGCTTGAAAATGAGGTATGTGGATACTTAAACTAATTTATTTCATGTGTTTAAGATTATGTAAGTTAGGAATTTTTGTTAGTGAGTATGGCCTAGAGCCCATGTAATAGGAATGTATTTCATATGTATGAATTCATATTTTTAATAAAAGGCATCATTCATTTATTAATGATATGTTTAAATACATGAGTTTGGAAATCTTAAATTAATAAATAAAGTCCTAGATATTATAAACACAGTGCAAAGGCAATCATGAAAGTTTTCATGATATGAGATGTCTATTGCATGCAAATGTGTTAATATCTAAATATCACTAGTCATAGAATTAACAAGATAGGGCATTATTAATTTGGACAGTCTAGCACATGTTATGCTTCTTGAATGGTTCAAGCAGTGGTTCTCATAACTGTGATTATAGAAGATAATCAAAGCTAACATGTGGATGCTTGTTAGAAGAACAAGTTCATTGGAGACCTACAAAGAGAATCCTCACATGGATATTAAATCTATGTCAGTGAGGAATCTCTTCATAGCGGTTGTGCAAGTATCCTTAGACTTGAGATCATCAAAGTTATCTTAAGTAGCAAGTGGTATATTTTGACTCCATAACTGATTACTTCCATCTAGGAGTGAACATATTTAGGAGATTGGATATATCATGACCTACTTGAAGATAGTTGAGTGATTAACAAAGGATTCACCATCCCAAATTTAATAAGGAAAGTTATCTCGTATGATTCTATAATTGCCTTGTTTAGAGAATCTCTGGCCAGAGTAATATGCCAAGATAGATAGAGATCCAAGGAGGGCATTTTGGGAACAATGGTTAAATTAATAGAACATACATAATTAGATTTATATGAGTTGACAGAAATCCATACTCAGATCTAATTGAGATAAGAGTGGTAGAAGGAGTAATTGCACGGTAACTGTTTCTATGGAAGGGTATAGTCAAACCACTTCACTTTCCTGACATTTGCATAGTCATGATGCCTAGCTAGAGGCCAATCATGATTTTTATAATAGTGTATCAAGAACATCAATAAGGATTGATAAAATGATTTAAAGAAGTTTAATGTGAGTTTTAAATAGAACTCACAATTACATATTATACTGCCAATATGGACAGGAACCCAATAGGTCACACACATAAAGAGAAAAAGGATAAAATGGTAAAATGACAAGGATAATAATATTTGATATTATTATGGAGATAGAGAAGTGAATAAGATAATAATAAATTAAAGAGTTTAATTAATTATGATCAAGTAAAATTGTTCGTAGAACTTTTTTAAAATGTTCTGTAAAATTTGACCTAATTGAAATAATGTATTTCATAATTGATTATTATTGAATTATAAGTGTTATAGGGCTGATATAATAATTAATAGGTCCATTGGAGGAATTATAAAGGCCCATAGAAGTGAAGTTGGCATAGAAGCCCTCTAGAAGAAGGGTCACACGCCAAATCCAAAATAAAAGGCCTTAAAGGCCTACTTATTGGACCAAAATAAATTAAATATTTTAAATAAGTGTTTTGAATCTTACATATTTAATTTGGTTGGATTTGGAATTCATTTGGGTAATTAAATCCAAGTATATGTACAAAGGGCCTAGTTTGTGGGTTTTGTGCATAGTCTTTTGTAAAAGGGCTTAAATTGGATTTAATTGAGCCCAAATAATTATAAATAATTCCAAAAGTCAAATTAATAATTCTCCCGCAATTTTAAAGAGCCCAATCCCATTATGAAGTTAGATTTTTTAACCTAACTATAAAAATCCAAGAGATGTGGAATTAGGGTTAAGGAAGTGTGAATAATTAAGAAAACACTTTCTCTCTCTTTTCTCTCAACCCTAGCCGCCACCTTCCCT
Source organism: Excoecaria agallocha (assembly GCA_037975025.1). Lineage (NCBI taxonomy): Eukaryota > Viridiplantae > Streptophyta > Magnoliopsida > Malpighiales > Euphorbiaceae > Excoecaria > Excoecaria agallocha. Next base: position 24,923,749 of record CM075815.1, read on the forward strand.
AGTTAACATCTAGGGATTTCGGCCAGCCCTTGTTCTTCCCAATTGTTGGTTCTTTCAATCCTTCTCTAGTGTGGATTACTCATTGGAGGTGTTCGATTTTGGACACTATGATTTGCGATAACCCGGTGAGAAGTAAAATCAACTGTTCAACAAGAATCAAAGGTGATTTTTCTTATTCTCATTAATGTGTATATTGTAAATTCATGGAAAGATCATATATATTGGTTAAAAATTTTAAATTCCGCTTATGTATGAGATGCATGTAACCAATAATTCCCAACATGGTATTAGAGCCTTGGTTTTGCCATGAATATACAATTCTATATTTTTATGCGGAATAAGTTTTATTTTTGAGTTATTTATTTCATGAACTTTAAAATATCAGATTTTATTGTTCATGAATGAGAAATATTTATTTCTGGATATATGTGTGATCAAATAAATAAAACGAAAACAAAAACTATTCTTTTGAGAAAGGAATCATAGTTTTGGCATGAATGGCTTTTAATTTTAGAGGCTGTTCTAAATTAATTTTTTATAGATCCACTCTAAGATTATTTTTATGATAATTTATTTGTTTAATATGTGATATTAAGCCATAGGATCAAACGAAATTAAAATCAAACAAGTTTTGCATGAAAACTAGTTTAGTTAAAAAGTTCAATAAATTGGTGTTCTTGGTGTGTTCTTGATGTGTTCTTGGTTAGAAAAATTTTTAATCTTCTAAATCTGATATATCTGATGTATTAAAGTGATTTTAATTAATTGGATTAATTAAAATAGGCCTAAAATTAATTGGATTAATTTTAATTCAGTAAAACCACTTAATGGGCTTAATTATGTTTACAGACTTGGTTTAAATTAGTAAATGACTTGGTAGACCCAAGGAGCTGATTTAAATTAAATATTATAAACTATAATTAAGTTTATTAATGGTTTTTAAGGGCTGGAGTGGGCTTGGCTCATTCCAAAAGGCCCAAATGGTCCAATAGACACAAAACTAGTTTATGTGTGAACACACTTTAGGGTTTTGTTGTGTGGGTTTCGGCTTACCCTTGTTTTAAGCCAAAAATTGATTTTTTAATTATTTAATATGATTAATTAATTAAATAATCAATTGATAATTAATTAATAATCAATTGGATTGATAATTAAGGCAAGAACACATACATGCAAAAAGTTTCCTAAAATGAAAGTTTTCAAAATAGAAAAAGTTTCCTAATTTGATCACATTATTAAAATAACTCAAAAGTTTATTTCAAGAGTTGAAACAAAGTTGGTAATCCATCATATGTTTTACTTTATGCATTATAAATGCATATAAGGGTGTATGATTGGCATGATGGATAGTTATAGACAAGGCCCAATGTGATTGAGCATTATGCATGTTTTGGCCCAAGGAGGACTTTCATGTCCCGGCCACTTTTTTTTGGTTTGTATTTCTTTTTCAAATTGTAATATATAATTAGATTACTTATATTAGAATTAGAGATAGAGATAAAGACCACTATTAAGGAGTAAGATGGGTCGGATGGAGATCCAACAAGCTTGAAGATAATGTAATTATTTTTACTTATTTGAATCATGCATACTACCTAGGTGTGACCTTTTGATTTCCCTTTTGGCTCATGAAAATCAATGTAGTAAAGTTGATAACTGTACCATATTTGCATGCTTATATTTATGTGATAGATATAGGATGTATACCAATGTATGCCAACCATGTATGATGAGACTTAATTAACTAAAACTCTCAAACAAATAATAAGGTATATAAGCCTTCCATTAATTTGAGGAGAACCAGAGTTCTTTATAGTGTGGATTGTTGACCACAGTCAAGCTCACATTATATCGAATATGTTCAAATCTAATTAAATGTGTCATCTTAGGTAGCCAACTAGTTTGTTGACCACAGTCAAGACTAATGGTTCTAGAGGTAAGATTAGGGAATGCATATATGATATGCATGTATCAAGAGTTGATAACCTAATGATCCAATAGTTGTGCAGAGACACAATTAGTATAGAGATACCTACCTTGAGTTTGGCTTGTTGACCACAGTCAAGGTCAAATTACATATCAAGGATTGAATATTGGCCCACTAGGAAAACCATCGGGTTTTCTCAGATTAAATAGTGAGGGCTATTAATTTGCAATAAAATAGTGGGAGTAAATGAATTAATTAAAGACCTAATTAATGCATACATATATATGAACATACTCTCATATGTTTTCTTTTTCACATCTAGGTCATCATCATGAGCACATCAAATATTAATATACGATCAATCTTGGATAATAAGTTGGTTGGCAGCAACTATTCTGACTGGATCGGGCAAGTGAGAATTATTCTCAGAGCTAAAAAGATTCATTATGTCTTGGATAAAGATCCACCGCCACTTCTATTAGATGATGCCATTGATGAGATCAAAGGCACTTATCGAAAATACATGGAGGATAATGAAGCGACAGCATGTCTAATGTTGGGTGTTATGTCCTCGGAGCTTTAGAAGCAACATGAGATGATGGATGCTAAAACCATTATTTTATATCTTGAGGATCTTTATTCTTCTCAGGCTAGAATTGAGCAATATGAGATTGCTCGAGCTCTATTTAACTGCAAAATGGTGGAAGGCACTTCAGCTGCTACTCATGCTTTGAAGATGTATAGGTATATTGAGCATTTGAGTAGACTTGGCTATGTAATGGATAATGATCTATACATAGATTTAATCTTGTACTCGTTGGCTCCAAGTTATGCACCTTTCATGCTTAACTTCAACATGAACAAGATCCAAGTTACCATTCCTGAGTGAATCAACATGCTTAAAATAGCTGATGGATCCTTTAAAAAGGATCCAAAAAGTGTCATGGTTGTCACTTCTGCTAAAGGCAAGAAGCAGAAGAAGAAGAAGATAACCAAGGCACAGCCAAAGAATGGTGGGATCTCCAAGAAGAAAGTTGCCAAGAAAAAGAATCCCAAAGGAACTTGCTTCCATTGTGGAAAGGATGGTCACTGGAAGCGTAACTGCAAAGCCTATCTAGATTCTCTTAAGGAGAAGAAACAAGCTGATGCTTTTACTTCAGGTATTCATATGATTGAAATTAATACTTATTCTATTGCTTCAAAAAAATCTTGGGTATTAGATACCAGATGTGGATCTCACTTATGTAATGATCTACAGGGGCTTAGAAGCTTTAGAAGAGTTGGAAAGGCAGAGATATGTTTGCAGTCAGCTACTGGACAGAACATCTCTACAACGGTTGTGGGGACTTACCATTTGCCTCTTCCAAGTGGATTAGTACTGGAATTAAATAATTGTTATTATGTTCTAGCTTTATCCAAGAGTATTATTTCTTTCAGTTGTTTATTAAATGATTATGACATTTCTTTAAAGGACAAGTGTTGTTACATTTTTAAGAACAATATGTTTTATGCAAAAGCTATCATTGAGAATGGTATATTTGTTCTTGATTTAATTAAAGAAGTGCATAATGTGGATACCAAGAGAATGAAATATGATAATCTAAATACCTCATACTTATGGCATTGTCATTTAGGCCATATAAATGAGAAATGCATGACAAAATTACATAAGTCAGTGATTTGGGATCATTTGATTATGAATCATTTGATACATGCGAATCTTGTTTATTAGGAAAAATAAAACAAGCTCCCTTTATTGGTAAAGGAGAACGAGCTAAAATGGTTTTGGACTTAATACATTCAGATGTATGTGGTCCAATGACTACACATGCCAAAGGAGGTTACTCCTACTTCATTACTTTCATAGATGATTATTCCAGGTTTGGATACATCTATCTAATGAAATATAAATCAGAAGCATTTGAAAAGTTCAAAGAATTCAGAAATGAAGTAGAGAAACAACTTGGCAAGAGTATTAAAACACTTAGATCAAATCGAGGTGGAGAATACTTAAGCCAAGAATTTCAAGATTATCTTAGAGATAATGGGATTTTATCTCAATGGACTCCACCATATACACCACAACACAATGGTGTATCTGAAAGGGAAAATCGAACACTATTAGATATGGTTCGATCAATGATGAGCCGAACAGACTTGCCTAAGTCTTTTTGGGGATACGCACTAGAAACTGCTGTTTATGTGTTAAACAAAGTTCCTAGTAAATCAGTTGATGTTACTCCATATGAGATGTGGAATAACAAGAAACCCACGCTTTCTCATATGAAAGTATGGGGTTGTCATGCTTATGTGAAGAGGACAATGTCAGACAAACTAAATGTTAATTCTGACAAATGTTTATTTGTGGGATATCCAAAAGAAACATTTGGATATTATTTCTATCATCCCTTAGAACAAAAGGTATTTGTTTCAAGGCATGTTGTCTTCTTGGAAAGAGAATTTCTCCTACGAGAGGATAGTGGGAGTAAAATTAAACTTGGTGAAGTTCAAGATCCACAAATAGAAGTGGATCAATCGATTGAACAAGAGACTGGATTTCATAATGATGAGATTACAGTTAAACCTGATTATACACAAAATCCTAAAAGATCTACAAGGATGCATTCTATCCCTGTGAGATATGGATTTCATGTTGATTCGGATAGAGGCATAACTGTAGTAGAGGACAATGAGCCTACAAGCTATCAAAAAGTTTTGAACAATTCAGAAGGTAATTTATGGCTTAAGACTATGCAGTCTGAAATGGACTCTATGTACGAGAATAAAGTATGGACATTAACTCAACTACCTGAAGGGATAAAACCCATAGGGTGCAAATGGGTCTTCAAAAAGAAGACCGACATGGAAGGTAATATAGTTACCTATAAAGCTCGCTTATTAGCAAAGGGCTATCGTCAAAAAAAAGGTATTGACTATAATGAAACTTTTTCTCCTGTAGCAATGCTTAAGTCTATAAGAATACTTTTAGCCATTGCAGCTCATTATGATTATAAGATTTGGAAAATGGATGTAAAGACAGCTTTCCTAAATGGAAACCTGACTGAGGATGTGTATATGACACAACCAAAAGGGTTCACATCTGAAAATGGCGAAAAGGTATGTAAGCTTCAAAGATCTATTTATGGATTGAAGCAAGCCTCTAGGAGCTGGAACATATGATTCAATGAGATAATCAAAGAGTTTGGTTTCTCACAAAATGAAGATGAACCTTGTGTGTATAAAAGGGTCAGTGAGAGTGCAATTATCTTCCTAGTTCTATATGTAGATGACATATTGATCATGGGAAATGACATTTCTCTTCTTCAATCGGTTAAAATATGGTTATCCAAGCAATTCCCCATGAAAGACCTTGGAGAAGTATCCTATATTATGGGAATAAGGATCTATAGAGATAGATCCAATAGGTTGCTAGGTCTTTCTCAAAGTACATATATAGATAAAGTATTGAAGAGGTTCAATATGGATCTCTCTAAGAAAGGGTTTATACCCATGGTATATGGGAAACACCTTTCTAAGTCTATGTGTTCGCAGACACTAGAGGATAGAGAGAGCATGAATAGAATACCATATGTATCTGCAATTGGTTCTATCATGTATGCTATATTATGTACACGTCCAGATGTAGCATTTGCTTTGAGTGTCACAAGCAAATTCCAATCCAATTTTGGAGAGGAACACTGGGCAGCTGTCAAGAATATCCTTAAGTACTTGAGAAGGACCAAGGATATATTCTTGGTATATAGAGAGGGCAGTTTGGAAGCAAATGGGTATACATATACCAACTTCTAATCTAACAAAGATGATTGTAAATCAGAGTCTGGTTATGTGTTCATAATGGGAGGCGGAACAGTTAGTTGAAAAAGTTCCAAACAAGAAACAACAGCCGATTCCACGACAGAAGCCGAGTACATTGCTGCTTCGAAAGCAGCCAAAGAAGTAGTCTGGATCAAAAAGTTCATATCTGAACTAGGAGTGGTGCCTAGCATTGTTGATCTGATTCCTTTATATTGTGACAACAATGGAACCATTGTGCAAGCAAAGGAACCACAGTCTCATCAGCGATCCAACCATGTTCTCAAATGCTACCATCTCATAAGGGAAATAGTAGCTAGAAATGATGTGAAAATAGAAAGGGTTCCCATATATGATAATGTGGTGGATCCCCTCACTAAAGCACTTTCCCAGATTAAGCATGATCACCATATAAATAGCATGGGTCTAAGACATATGAGTGATTGGCTCTAGTGCAAGTGAGAGATTGTTAGAGAGTATGCCCTAAAGCCCATGTAATAGAGATGTATTTCATATGTATGAATTCATATTCTTAATAAAAGGCATCATTCATTTATTAATGCTATCTTTAAATACATGAGTTTGTAAATCTTAAATTAATAAATGAAGTCTTAGATATTATAAACACAATGCAAAGGCAATCATGAAAGTGTTCATGATATGAGATGTCTATTGCATGCAAATGTGTTAATATCTAAATATTCCTAGTCATAGAATTAACAAGATAGGGCAATGTTAATTCAGACAGACTAGCACATGTTATACTTCTTAAATGGTTCAAGCAGTGGTTCTCATAACTGTGATTATGGAAGATAATCAAAGCTAACATGTGGATACTTGTTAGAAGAACAAGTTCATTGGAGACCTGCAAAGAGAATCCTCACATGGATATTAAATCTATGTCAGCGAGGAATCTCTTCATAGCGGTTGTGCAAGTATCCTTAGACTTGAGATCACCAAAGTTATCTTAAGTACCAAGTGGTATATTTTGACTCCATAATTGATTACTTCCAAATAGGAGTGAACATAGTTAAGAGATTGGATATATCATGACCTACTTAAAGATAGTTGAGTGATTAACAAAGGATTCACCATCCCAAATTTAATAAGGGAAGTTATCTCGCATGATTCTATAATTAACTTGTTCAGAGAATCTCTGGCTAGAGTAATATGCCAAGATGGATAGAGATCCATGGAGGGCATTTTGGGAACAATGGTTAAATTAATAAAAAATAAATAATTAGATTTATATAAGTTCACAGAAATCCATACTCAGAATCTAATTGAGATAAGAGTGGTGGAAGGAGTAATTGCACGGTAACTATTTTTATGGAAGGGTATAGTCAAACCACTTGACTTTCCTGACATTTGGTTAGTCATGATGCCTAGCTAGAGGCCAATCATGATTTGTATAATAGTGTATCAAGAATATCAATAGGTATTGATAAATGATTTAAAGAAGTTTAAATCATATAAGTTTTTAACACAACTCACAATTACATATTATACTGTCAATATGGATAGGAACCCAATAAGTCATACACATATAGAAAAAAAGGATAAAATGGTAAAATTATAATAATAATAATATTTGATATTATTACAGGAATAGTGAAGTGAATAAGATAATAATTAATTAAAGAGTTTAATTAATTATGATTAAGTAAAATTATTCGCAGAAGTTTTTTGAAATGTTCTGTAAAATTGGACCTGATTGAAATAATGTATTTCATAATTTATTATTATTGAACTATAAGTGTTATATAGCTGATATAATAATTAATAGGTCCATTGAAGGAATTATAAAGGCCCAAAGAAGTGAAGTTGGCATAGAAGCCCTCCAAAAGAAGGACCACATGCCAACACCAAAAAAGAAGGCCTTAGAGGCTTACTTCTTGGACCAAAATAAATTAAATATATTACATAACTGTTATGGAGCCTACATATTTAATTTGGTTGGATTTGGAATTCATTTGGGTAATTAAATCCAAGTATATGTACAGAGGGCCTAGTTTGTGGGTTTTATGCATAGCCTTTTGTGAAAGGGCTTAAATTGGATTTAATTGAGCCCAAATAATTATAAATAATTCCAGAAGCCCAATTAATAATTCTCTAGAAATTTTAAAGAGCCCAATCCCATTATGAAGTTGGATTTTTTAACCTAACTATAAAAATCCAAGAGATGTGGAATTAAGGTTAAGTGTGAACAATTAAGAAAACACTCTCTCTTTTTTCTCTCAACCCTAGTCGCCACCTTCCCTAGCTAGCATCTAGGGATTTTGACCAGCCCTTGTTCTTTCCAATTGTTGGTTCTTTAAATCCTTCTCTAGTATGGATTACTCATTAGAGGTATTTGATTTTGGACACTGTGGTTTGTGATAACCCGATGAGAAGTAAAATCAACTGTTCAACAAAAATCAAAGGTGATTTTCCTTATTCTCATTAATATGTGTATTGTAAATTCATGGCAAGATCAGATATATTGGTTAAAAATTTTAAATTCCACATATGTATAAGATGCATGTACTCGATAATTTCAAACAATTTTTGCAATGAGTTGAATAAAAATTAAATTAATGGTACATAAATGAAATTAAATGTAAAATAAAGAGACTAGCCTGAGAAATTACATGAAATTATAATTAAAGATGAGAAAGTTGCTTAGGGAGGCATTATGTCACTTTAAGAAAATTTTTATATGATGTGAGTATTAAATCAAAAGAATAGTAAATTAATGAAATTAAATGTTAGATCATAGGATATTTGATGTCAAATATAAGAAAACATGACTAGGAATCACATGTTAGTTGTGTAACGTATTATGTTCCTTATGAGTAAATTAAGTAAATATCAGTAAATTTTGAATTAATGATAGATTAATGAAACTGAGTGAACAAGAATAAGATATGTGATGTTAAATGTGAGAAAATATGTTTAGAAATGATATGTTAGTTATGGAACCCATTATGTAAGGAAATGAAATTAAGGTTTAATAAAAAATTCAATTAAATCAAGGTTAGAATTATGCTAATATACATGGAAAACATGTTGAGAATTTGTTAGATGAATTAAACAAATTTATGCTATATAACATGATAAATTGATGATTATTGGTATATTAAGTATAAAGTATGTAATACCATGATGAATAAGCATACCATGATTGATTAGAGTTTAAAATAACAAATGGACATAATGTTTGTTATATGAACATAATGACGAACTTATATGTAACTAAGAGTTACTAATGTAAAATGGATGGATGTCAACATATAAATGCATAAAATGATCTTTGGAATGTATATGATATAAGGAGGAATGAGAAAACACATTATATGCATAAATCCATGATGAGGCCTTATAGTGTACCTTAAGAAAATGTCTTGTTTTCATCAAGTTTGTATGATATTTAACATGTATGTTATGAATTCATATGTAATAATAATGAATGGATGAAAAAATAAGAAGATATAGTATGTGTACATAATGTATACAAGTTATACATAATGAGGTTCATGTATGTATGAAATGGTTATTTGTGATAACTAAGTACATATCATTACATAAAGGCTTAGAATGATCATATAAGCATGTAAGACATGATAATGTGTGAGAAACCAAGAATTATGCTTAAGTACATATAGCGGTTGAATGGGGTGCACAATGATGGTGACATGATTTTATCATGATTGAGTGATATTATTTATTGGTTAGTACAAAAACCAGCATGATAGGTGTAAATGTATGAGAAATGAACAAATGAGAATGTACGCATAATGTGGGATACATAAAAAGCTATAGAAATACATGACATAAAGTGAAAAAAAAACATTAGATATACAGTTGGGGAGTTGGTCACCCCAAGTGGCCCCTCAACTCATATTAGGTTCACAATGAGTAGTTAATCACCCCAAGTGATCCCTCCCACACATTAGATTTACAATTGAGGAGCTTATCACACCAAGTGATCCCTCAATATATTCTGGAGTAGTTAGATCACCCCAAGTGGCCTTTCTGGTCTATTTAGTATCATTAAAACCTTTACCCCACACATCGAGTTTGAGAATTTTCACTGAGTACTATTGGGGGGAAATCATAAATATGCAAGAAAATAAGGTTTAAATGGTAAATTATAGCCCAAAAGATGTCATACATGTGGTTAGTTAACAAATAAAGTGAAAAATGTGATAATTAGATCATAACAGGGGTAAAAATATAATTAAGTGATAAATCGAGGGCAAAATCATAAATTTGCATTGAAAATGTGGTTAAAGAGGTTAAAATAATCAAATGAATAAAGAAGGGCAAAATCATAATTAGTGAGAAGTTTTAGGGACCAAACTGTAATTTATCACTTCATAAGCAAATATGAGTACCAAAATGTAAATTCTATACTTAAGATGAAATAAAAATCAAAGGAAGCAAAAATGGTTAAAATTTAAGTCAAATAGGAATTAAATATCATAAAAAGGAAGTTTAGGGACCTAATGGTAATTTTCAACTTAAGTGAGAACCATGAGAGAGAAGTAAGAAAAATATATAAGGGAGGACTAAATAGTGATCTAAAGCATTAAGAGAAATAAATTTTACATTAAATAACTACAAGCGACAACTAGGGGTAAAATGGTAATTTATGCTATATAATTTTATTGGATGAAATTTTGTTTAGTTATATCCACCACTAGGCAACAATGTTGCTTAGTGCATGGTTGGTTGACTGTGTATAGGGACAGGTAACTGCAGGCCTAATAAAGGGGAAACAAAGTGGCTTGTGCATATATCACAATTGTGGATATGAAATTTAGGCATGATATGTGTTAACCTTTTGAAAATTGGCATATATTACGTTATGTATCAAATACTAATTAAAGTAAACATACATTATGCCAACCGCGTGAGTGATGATTGGATAATTATGTCGTTATAATGCCTTGTGACTGATGTAAAGGTGTTACGGTTGTCATCAAGAGTATTGGAGGTGGAGGTTGTCTTTTGTGAGTTTTATTTTAAGATTTTTCAGGTTTGGGTAGCATAATTTACAAGCTGTAATGCTGCCAAAATTTACATCAATTGAATAGTAACTTTCACAAAATAAATAATGAAATTGCAACAATGATCAAGATGATCCGTAACTAACAAATAAATTTTGTATCTAGAATTGTAATCGAAAATTAGAACTTAAGAATTAATTGATAAGGATTTTAGTCATTAGCCAACACCAATAAAGGATAATTAACTTGAGTAACCATGAGACGTCATTAACGGTAAATTATAGCAAATGAAATTTATAATTGAACATAGGGTGTAATAGATTTTATCTTTACATTTATTCTTTTATTCTTTAATGCTTTCAAATGCCATGCTTTATAGCTTTCCAATGTATTTGAGTGAACTTTATTTTTCTAGCATAACATCACGTGTGAGAAAAGAGATAAAATAAATTAATCATTAAGGCTTATCTATATAACAATAACCAAAAGTATAAATAGGAGTGAAGTCCGAACTATCTTTGGTTTTGGGTTCATAAGGTTAGAACTCATTTTCCAATTGTGGCAACTCTATGATACCCGCCTTGTGATGCCCAGTAGATGTTAAATGGTAGCAAATGAATAGAGGTACCCCGAGACGCTGTCTCATGCCTTTTTGAGGCCCAAGGCATTGCAAATTGAGTTAAATCCCTATCTATTGCAAAGCAACTAGCCTTTATGAGTTAAATGAACCTTAATCCAGTTTTGAGTCCTAAAAGTAGACTTTCGAGAGCAAACCGGATGCCTACGGGGTTCGTCACGTGTCACAATATGCTTAACCGATGTATAGTAATAATGCTCTCGAGGTATGTTGGTCGCATGGTCTATCTATTTGTATGATTAGAGATTATGACAGGATATCATTTTGTTATGTGCGAGTGGGAGATGATAGAGTTTGGATATGTTCATGACTCTATATTAGATGAGTTCCAATCAAATAAAAATACAAGAATCTTTATCTAATTAGAACTGTCTGATCCTATTTTAGAAGATTCTATCTTAAAAAGAGTCTGAGTTCTATTAAAAAATAATTCTAGTATACTTCTATATAAAAGGGATTAGAATTTAGTTTTGAGGTTACTGAATTTTCTAATCATGTCACTTGAATCCCATAAACTCTCCCTAAAAATAATTAAGCATTCTTTTCTTCCTCTTCAAAACTCGCAATTTTCGAGGGTATTTACACCAACAATTTTATCCCACACTCAATGCTCGTAGATAAAAGTCTAGCTAGTGATGTGAAACAATATTCTTTGCTTCTGCTATTTCATTTTTTTACATTTCCACTATTCAAAGGTTTTTACGCTAAAAGAGGTAAATATATTTCCCTCTTATTTGATTGATATAATTTGATATATCTAATTTATTATGCATGAAATTTTTCAATAATAATTTTGAGAAATTAGTTTTCATCACTATCTTTGATTAAATTGTTTATTTGTCTAAAATTTTTTGAGCAAAAAAATTTATTTTGTCACACAAACAATTTTATTTTATCCAAAAATTTCTAAAAAATTTTATTTTATCACAATGTAAAATTATGACAAAAATATTATTTTGTCATAGCAAAAAATGAATGTTTCATAAATACAACGTTTGACAAATTTTATTTAAACAAAAATTAGTAAAAATCGACGAAATAAATTGTCACAATTATAATTTGGTGAAAAATCAAGTTGTCGCCATTAAAGTTTTTAATCAATAAAATTTGTCACAATTTAAGCATTTGTCACAAAAATGTTTACTATTTTTTAGTGAGAATTTTGTAATAAGTGACAAAATATTAAATTTTGTAATGAAATTGCATTCTTTTTGCAATGAATATCTTATCACTAGATTCTAGCTTTGCTGGTAGATACGCTTGTGAAAATAAGTGCGATAAATAGTGAAAATGTTTTGTCACTATATTTTACCTATAATGGCAAATACAATTGTGAAAATAAGTGAGATGATAGGAGACAAATATTTTATCACAAAAATGTTAATTAGAGACAAAATTTTACTTATGACAATATATTTATATTTAGTGACAAATGTCATTTTTGTCATTGATAACCGAACTGGGCCTTGGGTCCAAGCCAAGACCTCAGACCTCAGTCATACGAGTCTTATGCACGCTATGGCCCAACGATGTCATTTCTCACAAGTTTGAATAGGAGATGGATTGAAAACTAATTTTCTACTTAGGAAAGACTTCCTATCTGGATAGGAGTCCTCTTCTGGTAGGACTCCATTGGCCACCAGGATTCTTCATGGGGATAGGACACTCACCCCTATAAATAAGTTATAATCATCAGGTATGAGGTCTTCTTAGCCATTTTTTACTAAATTCATCCCTTGACCATTCATTGACTTAACTGTCAGAGAGTCCCCTCGCCGAAATATTCTTTTTTGCAAGATCATTGAAGTATTAGCTAGGATCGGCAATCCAACAGCAGACCAGTAATTGTCGAGCTATTATCATTTGGTGCGATGAGTATGGATCCTTTATCCCTATAAAGCTATGAATTTCGAAGACAAAAACACCCAAGCAGTGAATGACCGGAGTAACATGACTCTAAGCCCCCACTTACTAGTCTTTCAGCCCTTAAAGCCCACTACCCAAGGTACTTCTACCAACCTCCCCATCATAAGACTATATGCTGAAATGCTTGGAATTCCCATACTCGGTCTTACTCCCCAGCTTGCTCAAGCTCTTTTTGTACTCTTTCACACCTAGCAGCCCAGTCGATGCCCCAATCAACACCACAAACCACTGGGACCAATGCCACCCTAACTTTTGAAAAACATGAACTCCACACTCTAGAGAGATGACAAGAGGTCTAGGATAACTCTAACCAAGGACGAGCTTGATAGGCTCATTAAAGAAAGAATGCAGCAAAAATAAAGTCGCAATATGGTGCCCTACCAGGGTGATTTCCGATCCCTCCTTTCTAAAGCCATACTTTTTGCCCCTTTTTCGAAGATAAAGCTACCCAACTTGCTTAGATGTAGTGGAAGCACGGACCCCTGAGCAAACATAGACTAGTTTCACCATTCCATAATAATTTACACCACTGAAGATGTTGCCCTCTACAAAATTTTTTTGCAAACTCTGACGAAGTTCGCTCAAGTCTGTTCGAAAACTTGCCGGAGCACTCAAGAAATAGCTTCAGATAGTTTATGGGGATGTTTGAGGCGAAGTTCCTAGCTGCCATTCGACCAACTAGGGTTTCAGCATGAAAGGATATCACATGGCATATACATGAAGATCACGCAGCGAAAAAATAAAAAAATATTGATCATTCATGCCACGCAATATACGACTTAGAATCGAAACATGCAATTTTTAGAGTTTTAAAAACTTACAAGCTTGAATGCTCTTGAAAACTTGATTTTACGATGGAAAATGTATAAGATAGACTTATACACTTTAGATCTAGGACAGCAATGCCAAAGGAGCAGACTTTACGCCACACCACTCTATGCTCATACACACACTTGCAAAGATAGCTTAAAATCAAGAGTGCTAGCTCTATGATTGTGTATTCGACAATGGAAATGGTTTAAAGCCACAAGATCTGATCTTGTTCTTCCTTTAGATTACTGTTGCTGACCAAGAACACAAAAGAACAAGAAAAAGTTCTTTCCCCTTGAGTAATTCTGCCAAGAGAGAAAAAGAGCAAAAACGGCTACCCTTTTATTCTTTTAATTCATTAATATATATCACTTGTTTTAGGTCAAGTGTGAATGCCAAAATTTAGTGGTAATTTCAGCCTCCATCACATCCTAATTAAGAGATATATCTTAATTTAAATTCTATTAGAATTTAAATTCAAATGGCATTAGTCATTTAATCAAAACAAACTTGCTTATTTAAGGTGAATAGTTGCCGAATTCAACTAGGATTTCTAGCTTGAATTTTGGCTACATTAATTCCCTCTCAAGTATTATATTTTAATTAAATACAATTTAGGATTTAATACTCGATTAACTTAATTATACATAGATAATTAATTAATTGAAATTAAACCTAGCACATGCCAATAAATTTCTCTCGTGACCAACTATTAACAGATTTGCCTTAAACAGCTAGCTGTTTAAGGCAAAAACCTTATTTGACCAACTGTTTAAGGCAAAATCGAAGCTGAACAAATTTTCCTAAAACAACAAGTTATTTAAGGCAAAAAACCAGTTTAACAGATTTGCCTAAAATAGCAAGTTATTTAAGGCAAAAATCTGTTTACCCATTGCATACATTAATTTGACTTTAAATAAAAGCCCAAATTAATTCTCAATACACTATTTAAATATTTTAAGCCCAATGCTTTGTGTGCGATCCTATAGGTCTATTTAATATTGGTAATGAATTAATAAATTAATTCAAAGGCTATATATATTCTCTAGCAAGATATTATAGCATTTCAAATTAAATGAAAATGCAAATGACATTTAGCGACCTAATGCAATTTTGCATAGTCCCTTACCCTTAAATATCATAATTAATATAAGGCATGGAACCAGTCATCCTTATATATACTAATTCCTTTCTTGATATTCTAGTGATACTGAACTTTCAGATAAATAATGATTACTCATTATTTCATCTCGGTATGGCCATGCACTTCTCAGTTCACTGATCAAGTGACCGATGATATTTTCTCTCTTATCAAAAAGGGTAATCCCTTTACTTCTCTCATGCTCTCTAACATGGATTAGTGCATACCCATACTTGTCACTTTGTTACGAGCATGTTAGGTGTATGTCAAAGTACACAGTAATTCATAAAGAGCTTCATAGAGATTTTAGGTCTAAGAACTCTGATGCAAAACTTGCATATGAAAAACACTTATGACTTATACCATGTAGTGTTCTTATGAATGGATCGAATCCAAATACCATGTTCTAAACATGTATCTAAGATCTCTGATTGACACTCCAGTCCTTATGACCTGTAAGATAGAACTCAAATTATCAGAGAGAGCATACTAGTCTTAATTCATTTGTTATTTCCATAACAATGACTTACTAGGAATATTTAGAATGAAGTCTCATTTGTTTCAAGGTCTTACAACCATGTGCCTCACACATGATAACTTAAACTGAAATAACATTCTTGGATAGTTCTATCAATTGATATGCATAAGAATACAATAGATAAAACAAATGCATCATTTATTAACTTAAGTGTTTTATAATAATGCATTGGGGCTAGGGCTTACACTAACAATCTCCCACTAGCACTAGCCTAATTGGGCCTAGCCCTAAGACCGAACACTCTTAAATGACCTTCATGCAGATTTGGATGCAACTGTTTTGTCAAAAGATCTGTTACATTTTTTTCACTTGCTATCTTGCAAACCATGATCAATGATCTATCTAATCAGGTGGTACCTCCTGAGTATGTGTTTGGATTTCTGGTGTGACCGAGGCTCCTTGGCCTGTGCGATGGCCCCGTTATTGTCACAAAAAAATTTCTAATGGATCTAGGATGTTTGGGACCAATCCTAATCCAGAAATGAAATTTCTAATCTAAACAGCCTCCTTTGCAGCCTCACTCGCTGTAATATACTCAGATTCTATAGTTGAGTCGGCAATGGTCTCTTGCTTTGAGCTTCTCTAGCTGACAACACCACCATTCAAAACAAAAACAAAACCAGATTGCTATCTTAAGTCCTGACTGCTAGTCTGAAAAGCAACATTGGCATAACCTTGTATGACGAGCTCTTCTTGACCACCATACACCAAGAAGTGATCCTTAGTCCTTCGTAGGTACCTAAGAATGCCCTTTACAGCAAACCAGTGCTTCTCACCAGGGTCTTTCTGAAACCTACTGGTTATACTCAGTACATGAGCAACATCCAACCTAGTACATAACATAGCGTACATGATAGATCCAATAGCAAATGCATATGGGATTCTACTCATGTTGTCCCTCTCATCGTTAGTTTTAGGACATTGTTCTTTAGTTAAAGGAACTCCTAAAGCCAAAGGTATGTACCCTTTCTTTAAGTCTCACATATTAAAATGCTTTAGTACTTTATCTATGTACTTTTTTTGACTTAGTCCCAAAAGTCGATTCGATCTATCTCTAAAGATCCGAATACCAAGTATTGTCTCGGCTTCACCTAAGTCTTTCACTGAGAAGCACTTCCCCAACCATTGCTTAACCTTTTGCAATGTTGGGGATGTCATTCCCAATGAGAAGGATGTCATCCACATATAGTACCAGGAATACTATTATGCTCCCACTAACCTTCTTGTACACACAAGGCTTATCTTTATTCTTGATGAAGTCAAATTCTTTGATAGCTTTATTAAAACTGAGATTCCAACTCTGGGATGCTTGCTTTAATCCATAAATGGATTTTTGAAGCTTACAACCTTCTTAGGATGCTTGGGATTGACAAAACCCTCAAGCTGTGTCATATACACATCCTCAAGTAGATTTCTATTGAGGAAAGAAGTTTTGACATCCATTTGCCATATCTCATAGTCATGATATGCAGCTATCGGAAGCAAGATCCTAATAGACTTGAGCATGACTACAAGCAAAAAGGTCTCATCATAGTCTACATCATGAGTTTGTTGAAAACCTTTTGCTAATAGTCTACCTTTGTAGGTCTTATCAGCTTTGAGTTTAAATAGCTATTTCCATTCAATTAACTTAGCACCTTCCGATGGATCAACTAAGGTCTAAACCTGGTTATCGTACATTGATTGCATCTCGAATTTCATGGCTCCAAGCCAATTTTCCAATTCAAGGCTCTCAATAGCTTCTTGGTAGGTAGTTGGATCCTCATGATCCACTAACTCAATAGTGTTACTATCGGTGATTAGAAAATTGTATCTCTCAATCTCTCGACGTACCCTACCAGACATTCTAGGTTCTTGTGCAATGGGTTCTTATTCCACAACTGGTTGTGAACTTGATCCCATTTCCAACTCATCCCCTATAGAAGTTTATGGCACTTTAATTTCTCCAAGTTCTACTTTACTCCCACTATCTTTCTTGAGAAGGAATTCATTTTCCAAGAAAACAGCCTTGTGAGCAACAAATACTTTGTTCTCGGCTTGTGAGTAAAATTAATACCCCTCTGTTTCTTTGGGATAACCTACAAATAAGCAGACAGTAGATTTTGACTCTAGTTTGTCAGATGTTAATTTCTTAACATGTGCTTCACAGCCCCAAATCCTGAGAAACGACATATTGGGTTCTTTCCCAGTCCATACCTCATATGGTATCTTCTTAACTGCTTTAGTTGGAGTACAGTTCAGTAGAAATGCAGGACTTTCTAATGCATAACCCCAAAAAGAGACAGGAATATTAGCTTGACTCATCATCGATCGAACCATGTCCAATAGAGTTTGATTTCTCCTTTCAAACACACCATTCCATTGTGGCATTCTAGGAGGAGTGAGCTGTGAAATAATTCCACACTCCTTTAAATGGCTGTCAAACTATTGGCTTAAGTATTTGCCACCTCGATCTGATCAAATGGCTTTTATACTTTTGCCAAGTTGATTTTCTACTTCGTTTTTAAACTCTTTGAATTTTTCAAAAGTTTCAGACTTGTGCTTCATTAGATAGACATAGCCATATCTACTGAAGTCATCTGTGAACATTACGAAGTAGCTAAAACCACCTCTAGCTTGTGTACTTAATGGTCCACATACATCGGTGTGTATTAATCCTAATAAGTCACTAGTCCTCTCACCTTTCTTGTTAAAATGACTCTTTGTCATCTTTCCATGCAAACATGGCTCGTGTGAGGACCCAATCATGGCCCTAACAGGATTATAGTTAATTAATCAGGATTAAGATTTAATAAGGCAAAATTAGGTTATCTTGCATTAACGAAGTTAAGTCATATAAAGGGTTATGGCGGTAATTATGCACATGTATATTTGAGTATAGCTAAAATAGTAATGAAGGATACAATTAAATTAAATGAGAAGTTTGGGGTTAAATTTTAAGAAAATGAGTTTTAAGGGTTAAAAATGTATAAGGGTATTATTGGATTTTCCTTAGGGAGATTCTTACCCCACTCGCCTATTTAGGGTTTGGGGGAAGTTGGGGATCGGCATTTTAGGGAGGGATCTCTCTCTCTCTCTCCCCTTTCCTCTCTCTAAGGTATGAGGGAACTAGGGTTTTGATGCTAGCTTCATGAAGAAGAAGAGAGGAACCATGAGTAGTAGAGTTGGAGCTTGAGGATTGAAGGAGATGAAGCTTGATTTAAGGTACGGGAGTTATATTTTTTGGAACAGTTACTGTATATGTTTTTCCTTTCTTGTCGTATGTGTTTCCTTAGCAAGATTAAAGGTTTAATCTAATATTTTGGATGATTATAACATGATTAAGCAACTTAAATGATAATATAAGTATGTAGGGAAGTGAGATTTAGGGTTTAATTTCATGTCTGCATAATCGGGATTCTGAGTTTTTCTTCTTTTCTTCCCATGTGTGGCCACTCACTAATTTCTTCTTGTTCACGAGTGGCTACTCACCATTTTATTCTTGAGAACCCATGGCCATACCTTGAACTGCCTTTGAGGATGTGTGGCCACGTGATGATGTTCTTCTTCTTCTCACACACAGCCATGCATGTTTTTATTCTTCCATATGCGTGACCACGTGTGGTCTTTTTCTTCCCCATGCACGGCTACGTGATGTATTATTCTTCTCCCACCCATGGCCACATGATGCTTTTCTCCTTCTCACCCATGGCCAAGTAATGCTCTTTTCCTCTCACACATGGCCATGCATGTGTTTCCTCTTGGAAACACATGACCATGTGTGTGGTTTCCTCTTAGAAACCCACGGCCACTCATACCTTTATTCATGGGAATGCATAGCCAAGTGATGTTTCTCTTCTCATTGCATACGGTCGCTCACTCTTTTTCTTGGAAATTCACAACCGATTACCCTTATCCTTACTATACACAGCCAAGTATAACCTATTGTTTTTCTTATTGCATGGCCACATGTGCTTCTTGTACACATACTCCTAAACAATAATCACCCATAATCATAAGTTTGGCGATATCTAAAGTTATTAAAAGAGTTACCTAAGCAGGATGAATAAAGTTAGTCGTAAATGTAAGGATGATGATATCTCACTAAGTAATGCTTAATATGTAAGTTAAATGCTAATAGATTAATAGATTATGAAAGCTGATATTCCACATTAAAGTCTATAGAGGTATAATTTAGAAAAGCAGGACCATAAGATGAAGTATTATCGAAAGTTAGATGAAATGAAGGTTATGGTAAGAGAAAGTAAACTGAACTAAGTTGTAAGTAATCTAAACCACCAAAATGCTATATTAGAGTGGTCCATAAATGGAAGAACCTCTATGCATGTATATAAAGAATTTAGAATTAAAATAATGCAACCACTATACTATAGTATGGGGTACCCTTGAGAACTAATTTTTAAAGGGGCTTGTATGAGGTAATGCTTATAAGAATTAAGTCGCTAGAATAGGGTTCGGTGCATGATAAGCACATAACTAAGGACAATAGGATGTAACCTAATAACTCTAAATTGTATGTGTTCTTTAATGTATCCTATGAAATTGGTATCGATGAGAACTCAAACAAAGCAACTAGCTTTGTCCCAGTACCATATATATATATATATATATATATATATACCAATGTTTATTTACGATGGCAAGAAATTACCATGTTATGATCTAGTAACATTAAGAAGATAGTTATAATGTGCTTGACAAAATTAAAAGAGATGGAATATTTATTGGCACTTAAAGATGGAACTATAGAAGTTGATTATGATTTAAGTCCTACTGAGGATTAATGATTAGCTTTGATATAACGAAACATAATTACTTTGTTGTCCTATACCTTATGGGGGTAAGCACGGGATGAAATAATCTTACATAACTTACTAGGGTATAATACGTTATATGATTAAAAAGTATTGGTAAGATGAATAAAACAAGTATGAACTGGTTAAGAGAGATGACCTGTTGTTCATGATCTAATAGACTATAAAAGTGAACTAAAGAGCTAATTAAAAACACGTGTTGACTTTAAGAAGGAATCTTATTATACTGACCCTAAGATGTTTAGATGTTATTCAAGTAATTAAGTACCGATATGACTATTTATGATATTATATAGAAGCTGTTCATGGCAAATGACAACCAGGTATGTCACTGAGAACCATCCATGAGTCTTATAAGCTACATTGTACTGTTGACATGAATGTGCTAACATGAGTAGCTGGATTCAATATGTGAATGAATATGAGAAATAAAATAACGAATTTCCATGATTCAAGATGCATTTATGTATATGAACATATGTGTACAGGGACATGCATATGATTTTATTAATGTTTTAGTAGCAAGATCTGCACTTTCATATTGCTTCATTAAAATCAGGCTTAAAGCTAACTATGAATAAATGTTAATGAAACCATGAGACTACATGATCTGCATCCGTGTGTAATGGAGCCTATAACTCAACAATTATGCATGATAAGAATGATATGCATTCTTTATGAATTGTGGCTTAAAGCCAAATAATATATTAAGTAATGAAGAATATGATGACTCAAAGATGATTATAATGGGATAAGCCTACGGGTCTTAGTTCATTATGGATTAGATAGGCATGCCTAGAGGGATACAGTTATAGCTGCCATAGTTGACCCTGTTTGGGTCTTGTTCCTTAATGGAACCATCGTTTGACCCCATTTGGGTCCATAGTTTGTTCCTTGCTGGAACCATTGCTTGACCCCATTTGGTTCCATTATTTGATATCTACGGATATCCATAGTTGATACCTTCAGGTATCCATTGCTCCCATTATTCACCTTTCGAACTAGTACTTAGGCAGGCTATTAAAGGTGATAAAAAGAAAAAGGTACAAGAAATAAAGTGGTATATGTATACATACATGCATTGATTTCTTCACGTAGTTAACATACGCATGATGAATGACTTATTGTATTGTGATGTTTTATCTTAAATTCCTTTTGGCTATAACTATCTCATTGAAATGAGATGCCATGTTCAGTATATCATGATTATGAGATATGTATGTCATTGACCATGAGGAAGGTTCCCGTGTGAGTGCCGGTGTGAGTTGAACTCCATCGATGGGTTCCACGGAGAATATATGGATCCCAAAATGTACCATATTGTGCTAAAACTTACATGGACTATAACATGTATACTAAGTTTCATGTGCTCTGTTATAAAATGCATACATGTGGCATTGAAACCTTGTTTTATAATCATGATATGTAATGCTTATTCTTTGTGATCACATGCAATGCTATCAGTCTATTCAATTATATATAAATGTTTACATCCATATAGGTTTAATGATAACATTCATTTAACCCAGTACAAGGCATGACATAGAATGAAGATGGTATAAGAATCAGGTTACCATGATAATATAACATAAAGGATATAAAGTTTATGAATCTAATATGAGAATTGTACCATTAATAACTATGATGTCTAGCCTCTTGATAAAAAGGACTATAAGTTGTATATAATGGTAACATTAACCTAACTAAGTGTAACATATGATATCAATTGATGTTGTAAGAGGTTTAAGTTACCATGTGAAGATGATATTAAAGAACACATATGAATGAATTATGTAACGTTGTGTTTAATGCATTAAGTTAGAGTTTTGTACTATCAACAACTAGGACGTATGAATTTTGAAGCTGTAGTAAATTCAAAAGGTAGGAATCAAGCTAGTTTAAAGAAAGGTAAGAAGTAAGATGATGTTAGTTAATTGACGAGTTTTTCATTAGGAGAATGCTATATAATGCTCTAGACATAAGTAAGTATGGTATTCTTAATAAGTTTGAGTACTTCCCCAATATGTTCTTGGTGAAATGATCAATACAATAGACCCAAATGTTATTCAGTATTATATAGAAAGTTGTATATGATATGATAAACTGTGTAAATAAGTTATTTATAGAGTTTTGTTCCCCACTAAGCTTTATAGCTTAGCACGGGTTCGTTTATCCATTTAGGTTTCAAGCTAAGCTTTTGAGGATTGGGCAGGATGCAGTTGGCTTGAGGATGTAAGGATTCTTGAAGGCCATATATGTTATGATTATTTATCTATAAGCTTGGTTATTTTATTTTGGCATGTAATGATGGCCTATATTATTATTATTATTTTTGCATGACCTTTACTAGGTTGATGATTGATGATTATTCATGGTTAAGGAATTAGGGTATTACAGCTCGCATGTATCATAAGATTCCAAATTGAATGACCCAAGCACTCCAGATTTGTGGAGTTTTGAAATACATTTTTTGTTTGCATGTTCTAAACAACAATGCCAGAAATAAGTAGGGTTCAATTCATTTGATTTAACTCTCTTTGTATTAATGTTGTATATGGACTCTTTGTTTTGTAGATCAAGGATATAAAGGCCATTTTGTAACATGGCATTGCCATATAAAATGCCTTGGCGACGAATATGAATATTGCTATTATTAATAACAAAATTAAATCCATACATATCCAAATGAGAAATTGAAATAATGTTTCTGCTCATAGCAGGCACATAATAACAATTTTTCAAATCTAAACAAAGTCCGGAAGGTAAAGTGAGTTGATAGTCGCCTATCTCCATGGCAGCAACTCGTGCTCCATTCTCCACACGGAGGTCCACTTCATTCTTTCCAAGTAACCTCCTATTTCTTAGCCCCTACACATTTGAGCAAATGTGAGAACCACAACTGGTATCCAATACCCAAGTGGTAGAAATATAAAGGTTAATTTCAACAACAAAAATACCAGAACTGGACGCCTTGGCTCCATTCTTCTTTTGTTCTTCCTTGAAGAGAGCATAATTCTTCCTCTAATCCCCTAACTTGTTGCAATAGAAGCATGTGCTCTCGCTCTCCTTGAGCTTTTATGCCTTGGGCATGGGTTAGGCCTGAGGTGCACTCCCACTAGACTTAGACCATACCAAGTCATTCTTAGGTTTTGCCTTTTCCTTTCCCTTTCCCTTAGCGGGTCCCTTCTTAATGCCCCCTTGAACCAGAAGTATGGGATTGGTCTTTTAAATGTTCTCTTCAGCATTCTTAAGCATCCCATGAAGCTCGGTGACTATCTTGTTCATTGTATGCATGTTATAATTCATGACAAATGGATTATAATCATCAGTCAATGAACCCAAGATCAAATCAGTAGCCAATTCTTTAGGCACTTATACCTCAAGCTTCTCAAGAGTATCAAGATACCCTTTCATCTTGAGTACACGAGTACTAACGAGAGTACCCGCAACCATCTTACAAGAAATCAAGGCCTTTGTTGTCACGAACCTCTCATGACGAGCTTGCTCTTTGAACATCTCTTTGAGGTGCACCATGATCGCATAAGCCTCTTGGTCCATGAATTGCTTTTGAAAATCAGGCCCATAGTGGCTAGCATCAAACAGGTCACATCATTAGAGTCACTCTTCTTAGTCTCAAAAGTCTCCTTCTAAACTGCAGAGGCTTTCCTAGCAGGTTCCTCGGGCAAGGGTGCATCCAAAACATACGACTTCTTCTCTTGCTTGAGAACTATTCTCAAGTTTTGAAACCAGTCTATGAAATTGGTGCCATTCAATTTGTCCTTTTCTAGGATCGATCACAATGAAAAGTTGTTGTTTGAAGATGCAATTTTTTTTCATTCTACAATAATAAAACTTAGCAAGATTAAATGAGGTCTTATTATAATTCCACAAACCTAATTAATATCCATTTAAATAATTCATGTTAGTGATTTAATGTGGGCCAAGATCCACTTTTCACAACAACTTATTAGTTAAGCTGAGCTTGTACACCTAACAAGTTAAGTTACTTACGTAGCAAAACTCCAATCATGTCTCATACATGACTCTTGGATCAAATGGGATAACATCTTAAGATGTTATAGCACAAACTCATTTATTAGTTTCCTAGGTCCGAGCATCCCTTTCCATATTAAGTCCAACCTACATTCACAACCCATGCCTCATAAAGATAATCAGGCGCATCTACGACTCCTAGTCTACGTGACCGATGATTGATGCCTTGACATATTTCGAATTAGGAAGGCAACTTTGTGACTTACTATTTTAGGGATTCATTTTATTACAGCTTACATGGCATATGCTTTGTCATCCATTCATAGCATGCATATATATATAATTACATAAAGTAAAACGTGACAAACATGGGCCCAAAAACCTACAACTAAGATTCTATACTATTACATATGAATCTTCAAGTTGGGTTTTTCCGCTCCGATGGGCTTCGTCTTGATTTACAAATTCTTTAAATAAATTCTATACTAAGAAATAAATAAAACTTTTACAATAATCCATAATGGCATGCAGGCCATATTTAATTACAAAAACCCAAGGCCCATGAATGCACCATGCACATCCATTCATCACACAAAACAAGCAAATAAATACACATAACATTCATGGATAAAACAAAGTCCAATTTTAATTAATTTAGCCAAGCCCATTAATGGAAATTGTGTACTTGAACTTTTAAGAGAATACCCCATAATGGGCCTGGGCCAAAGCCCAATGGACTAAATCCCCTTATTGAATAAGTTCTCTTAAAAGCCCAAAACACAAACTAGTTAGATTTGTGCTATAAATCAGCTCTAGTATAATTTCCAATTTTGCCATTTTTAATATTATGTCATACAGCCCATAAACATTAAAAATACATCTAATATGAACCAACATGAATTAAACATAAACATTCATGAAGAACATATGTCATACACGGCATATATACTAAAACAAACAAACAACAATGAAATTAGTTATTGAATGCTTATATAATGCCACAAACAATGCACAAACACTTAAAACGATTTTATGAGCTATTTAATAATTTAAATAAGGTCATAAACATTGAGTTAAGGTTCTGTATAGATCTGATCTAAATGTTTTTTTTTCCATTTTAATCAAAACATAACAAATAATGTTGCTTAAACATGCAACAAACACAAACTAGTCATAGTTTTAAGTGATTTTAAAATTAATCAAGTAAATTGTCATATACCAAAATTAAAAAATTTTTTAAAACATGTCCAGACCTGTTACTAATCTCTAAAAATCACTTACAAACATGCCAACCACGTTTTTACATTTAATTTTGAAAACTAGTTGTTAAAAAAACACACATCATGCAAACTAGCACCTAGTTTCAAGATTAACATATACAATCAGGTATGTATAATTAAAATCGACCATGAACAGCACTAAGAATATCTTAGGACAGTATATTAACATGTCATAATAATTATAATACCTAAATAATCATTTAAAATCATTTTTACACTAAAACAATGCAAAAAACTCAAAACAGAAAATTTCAGCATTGTGGTTTTATGCAATAATGATTTTTGAATCAATATTTAATGCATCCAAAGAACTAAAATAAGCATGTTTAGTCTCTGATACCACTGAAGGGATATCACATGGCATATAAATGAATATCACGTAGCGAAAAAATAAAAAATATTGATCATTCATGCCACGCAATATACAACTTAGAATCGAAATATGCAATTTTTAGAGTTTTAAAAACTTACAAGCTTGGATGCTCTTGAAAACTTGATTTTGCAATGGAAAATGTATAAGATAGACTTATACACTTCAGATGTAGAACACCAATTCCAAAGGAGCAGCCTTTATGCCACACCACTCTATGCTCATACACACACTTGCAAAGATAGCTTAAAATCAAGAGTGCTAGCTCTATGATTGTGTATTCGGCAATGAAAATGGTTTGAAGCCACAAGATCTGATCTTGTTTTTCCTTTAGGTTGCTATTGCTGCCCAAGAACATAAGAGAACAAGAAAGAGTTCTTTCCCCTTGAGTAATTCGGCCAAGAGAGAAAAAGAGCAAAAATGGCTACCCCTTTATTCTTTTAATTCATTAATATATATCACTTGTTTTAGGTCAAGTGTGAATGCCAAAATTTAGTGGTAATTTCAGCCTCCATCACTTCCTAATTAAGAGATATATCTTAATTTAAATTCTATTAGAATTTAAATTCAAATGGCATTAGTTATTTAATCAAAACAAACTTACTTATTTAAGGTAATTAGTTGCCGAATTCAACTAGGATTCCTAGCTTGAATTTTGGCTACATTAATTCCCTCTCAAGTATTATATTTTGATTAACTAAAATTTAGGATTTAATACTCAATTAACTTAATTATACATAGATAATTAATTAATTGAAATTAAACCTAGCACATGCCAATAAATTTCTCTCGTGACCAACTGTTAATAGATTTGCCTTAAACAGCTAGCTGTTTAAGGAAAAATAACAGTTCTATAGATTTGCCTTACCTTATTTGATTGATTTACCTTAAATAGCTAGCTGTTTAAGGCAAAATCGGAGCTGAATAGATTTTCCTAAAATAGCAAGTTGTTTAAGGCAAAAATCTGTTTACCCATTGCATACATTAATTTGACTTTAAATAAAAAGCCCAAATTAATTTCCAATACACTATTTAAATATTTTAAGCCCAATGCTTTGTGTGTGATCCTATAGGTCCATTTAATATTGGCAATGAATTAATAAATTAATTCAAAGGCTATATATATTCTCTTGCAAGATATTATGGCATTCCAAATTAAATAAAAATGCAAATGGCATTTAGTGACCTAATGTAATTTTGCAAAGTCCCTTACCCTTAAATATCAGAATTAATATAAGGCATGAAACCAATCATCCTTATATATACTAATTCCTTTCTTGATATTCCAGTGACACTGAACTTTAAGATGAAATAATGAGTAAAAATAATGATTACTCATAATTTCATCTTGGTATGGCCATACACTTCTCAGTTCACTGATCAAGTGGCCGATGATATTTTCTCTCTTATCAAGAGGGGTAATCCCTTTACTTCTGTCATGCTCTCTAAAATGGATTAGTGCATACCCAAGCATACCCATACTTATCACTCTGTTATGAGCACGTTAGGTGTATGTCAAAGTACACAATAATTCATAAAGAGTTTCATAGAGATTTTAGGTCTAAGAACGCTGATGCAAAACTTGCACATGAGAAACACTTATGACTTGTAACATGTAGTGTTCTCATGAACGGATCGAATCTAGATACCATGTTCTAAACATGTATCTATGATCTCTGATTGACACTCCAGTCCTTATGATCCATAAGACAGAACTAAAATTATCAAAGAGAGCATAATAGTCTTAATTTATTTGTTATTCCCATAACAATGACTGACTAAGGATATTTAGAATGAAGTCTCATTTATTTCAAGGTCTTACAACCATGTTCCTCACACATGATAACTTAAACTAAAAAAACATTCTTGGATAGTTCTATCAATTGATATGCACAGGAATACAATAGATAAAACAAATGCCTTATTTATTAACTTAAGTGTTTTATAACAATGCATTGGGGCTAGGGCTTACACTAACACAGCAGACCTGCATCAAGTAGTCTAGGAAAGGGGCGAACCCCTACTCAATTTTGTGGACAAATTCAACATGGTCATAATGAACATCTAGAATTTAAAATTAGAGGTTGCAATCAATGCTCTCAGTCGAAACACCAGGTGTTAGGACTTCAGCGATTCCTTAAGCAAGAAGCCCCCTTATGATTTCACTAAGCTCATGAACAGAGCTCACAAATACATATGAATTGATGAAGCTAGGTGGCTAAAATACAGAGAAGAGAAAAAAGACATTGACAATTCCTGAGGAGTAAGATGGGAGAGAAGGAGCTTGTAGAGGAGTGATTTTCAAGCCGTGAAAGGGGTAAATAGGCCATATGTGGTTTTGAAGCCATATTCAAAAAATAGAAAGGACGAGCAGTTTACCAAGTTAAATACCTCCTCGGTGCAGATTATATCATGGATGAAGAAAAATCTAGAGGTACAGTGGCCGAAGCCCATAAGAGAGGGCTCGAGCATAGACTAAGCCTTATAATATGCTTTCCATAGTGACAAAGGTCATTAGACCAATGACTGAGCACATCTCAAGCAGGAGATTGAATATTAGATCAAGAAGGGCAGACTCAAACAATTCATTAAAGGAAGTAAAATTGAACAGAGGTGATCTCCCTCAAGGCAATCCGGCAGAAGAGAGGATAGTAGTAGCAAGAAAGCTCCAGCAAGAGTGAGAAAAAATTACCTAAAATTTGGAGTAAAAAATTTGGAGAGGTTTGAAGGAGTTAGACGCCCAAAAAAGAGAGAATGAAGTAGGAAAATGATAGTAAAAAAGGTCAAAATGAAGCAATTCAAAGGGTATTTATAGTTAGGGCGAACCATTGGATCAAAAAGAATTTGATGGTATAGATTTCACCGATGTGCATGAAATTAATTGCACCGACAACTGTATGTGGGATTTGAGAGGGTACAATTATGATTTTCTGTCATCACGAGAATCGAAGGGGCAGTAACTATCACTAGGACAAAAATCGAAGCGTCACCTCATTCTTCAAAATTAGAACAATTGTATAGCTCGAGAGAGTAATTCACAATGTTATATAAGTGTTCGGACCATTATCGGCATAAATTTTTTGCATCTCAAGGGGGACCTATGATAATCGGAGTGGGCCTTGGGTCTAGGCCCAAAGCCCAGGCCTTAGTCATACAGGTCCTACGTGCACTATGTAACACCCTAATTCCTTTACCAACATCATCAATCATCATCCATCATAAACCTATTAAAGACTAGGCAATAATCATAATAATAAGACAGACCATTATTACATGCCACAATAAATAAATCAACTCATAAAGAATAAGGCCTAACACAGTTGGCCAACAAAACATAATGACATCCTCAACAAAACTGGAACCCGGCCGATCTTCTCTTTGATGGTGATCAAGTTGCTGAAGCTAACGACCAAGGTGGACCTTATCCAAAAGCCTACACGGATAAACAAACCCGTGCTAAGCTATAAAGCTTAGTAGAGAGCAAAACTCTATGGACAAGATCTTACCAAAATATATCGTCCATACATTACAACCTGTATAGCTACAATAATATCTGTCTACAGTATTGATCATTTCATAATTACCTTCCTGAGGAGTTTCTAACCTCAGCAATACTAGTATACTTACAGTAGTGTAGAGCATGGCATGAACTTGACTAGTTCCCAAAGGCTTTTAATTTACCTTAATAACTAAATCTCTTACTTGGTAAACTAGCATAATTTATAGACATCTTAATCCTTTCATTCATGAACTCCGACATTGTTATTACTGATGGTACAACCTCCAATCATATGCATTTAATCCCATTAGTTACATGAAATATGCATTTAATGTGCATTTACAATGTAAGAAGTGCATATGTTAGGTAGCTTCTATATAAGATACCGCTAGGCATGATTACTTCGTATATATCATACAATCATAATTATGAAATACAATTATAATTCATAACTTCTGTTCACCACCATGTATTCCTTAATACTGTCTTATTATGGCAACTAACTGTCAACAACATCATATTATGTCATACACCATCCTTTGTCTTATCTCATAATTATTGGAGTGCATAATCAGGTGCAAACGCACACAGGTATTGATTAATCATCTTTGCATGCAATCACAGAAAATAGCCTAACATGTCATGATTATCGCAAAGGTCCAATTATTACATACATACGTTCATAAATCCCAATGCAGATGAAATTCATTGTATATGTTATAGCCCAAACAGTTCTTATTATAATATTGTGCACATTCTTTCATAGCATGGCAATTTAAGTCTCATATATATATACATTCCGATAACTCCATTTCATTGAAATAATTTATAGCCAAAGAAATCATTATAAGCAATATAATAGGTCATTCATCATGCTTACATTACGTAAATAGACCAATCAATGCATGTTTTACTTTATCTTGCATATACTTTATCATCTTTAATAGCCTGCCTAAGTACTAGTTCAAAAGGTGGATAACGGGAGCAATAGATACCCAAAGGTATCAAACTATGGATATCCGAAGATATCAAACAATGGACCCAAACGGGGTCAAACAATGGTTCTAGTAAGGAACAATCTATGGATCCAAATGGGGTCAAACGATGGTTTCATTAAGGAATAAGACCCAAACGGGGTCAATTATAGCAGCCACGACTGTATCCCTCTAGGCATGCCTATCTAATCCACAACTAAACTAAGACCCACAGGCTTAACTATTTTAGAGCATCATTGATTCATCATATTTACTTTATTCGTAACTGCATTTGCTTTAAACCACACTTCATATATGAATGCATAACATTCTCATCATAATCAACATTGAGCTTTACTTATTGTAATATCATTGCATAATGCCATCATTCATATAAGAATGCACATTAATCTTATCATACTTCAATTTTGAGCTCTAGGCTCCAATTATGCATGAATGCATTCACATGATCATATAGTTGCATGTTTATGCAAACAATAAAAACATGAAATGTTTCATGATTAGCGTTGAGCATGACATTATACACATATACATATATTTATGCAGCTTAAATCATAGCTATACATGATTTTATTACTCATACTTGTTCACATATTAGGATAAGCTACTCATCATAGCATGCTTATATCAACTATACAATATACAAAATCTACATAACTAGTGGGTAGTTCTTGATGACATACCTCGTTGCTGCTTGCTATGAGTAGTTTCCCTATCTTACACTTATTCACATTAAAACATAACACACACACACACACACACACACACACATATATATATATATATATGGCAACACTCAAGCAATTGTAACCCATATAGTGAAATAAGTAGTTTCTCTTATAGCTTAAGGTCACTACTTGTTCATATTTGATCCTTTGATTCACCTTCATGATTACCAGATTAGAAACCACACGTGACATACTATAACATAGTTGTATATACTTCAATCATCTTACTTGTATATGTCATCTTACAATATTTTATACTTAAGTGCGTTGTGTGAGGTTATTTCATTTTAATTGTTAGCACACTACTTGTAGACTTGTGATTTTCATGTTATGTCATTAGGTATGATCAAATAAGTAAGTTGGTTTTCTTACAGCTTATTTCATCATTAATTTCCTATTATGGCTTAAAACATAACCAAAGTTCCACCTTTGAGTAACAATGAATATTTTATCGCTTTTAACTCAGTCATGCACATCATAACTATCTTCTTAATGTTACTAGATCATGACGTGGTAATCT
Source organism: Excoecaria agallocha (assembly GCA_037975025.1). Lineage (NCBI taxonomy): Eukaryota > Viridiplantae > Streptophyta > Magnoliopsida > Malpighiales > Euphorbiaceae > Excoecaria > Excoecaria agallocha. The sequence goes on from CM075815.1 coordinate 24,955,731, forward strand.
CTTACCATTGAAAAGAAATGTTGATATATATATATATATATATATATATATATATATATATATATATATATATATATATATATATATATATATATATATATATATATATATATATATATATATATATATATATATATAGTACTTGGGCAAAGCCAATTACTTTGTTTGAGTTCGCACCGATGCCAAATCCATAGGATACATTAAATAGCATATACATTTTAGAGTTATTAGGTTACTTCCTATTGTCCTTAGTTATGTGCTTATCATGCACTGAACCCTATTCTACTGACTTAATTCGTATAAGCATTACCTTATACAAGTCCCTTTAAAATTAGTTATCAAATGTACCCCATACTATAATATAATGGTTGCATTATTTAATTCTAAATTCTTTATATACATGCATAGAGGTTTTTCCCTTTTATGGACCACTCTAATATAGCATATCGGTGGCTTAGATTACTTACAACTTAGTTCAGTTTACTTTCTCTTACCATAATCTTTATTTCATCTATCTTTCAATAGTACTTCATCTGATGGTCTTGCTTTTCTAAATTATACCTTTATAGACTCTAACCTAGAATATCGGCTTTTATAACCTATTAATCCATCAACATTTAACTTACATATTAACCATTACTTAGTGAACAATCCTCATCCTCACATTCACGACCAACTTTATTCATCCTACTTATGTAATTCTTTTATTAACTTTGAGATATTGCCCAAAATTATGATTATGGGTGATTATTGTTTAGGAGTATGTGTACAAGAAGCACATGTGGCCATGCAATAAGAAAACAATAGGTTATGCTTGATCGTGTACTTCCAAGAGGAAATTAATGAGTGGCCGTGTGTGGGAAAGAAAACAAGACAAGTGGCCATGTATTCTCATGCATAAAGGAGTGAGTGGCCATGTATTTTGAAGGAGAAACCAATGAGTGGCCATGTGTTTCCAAGAAGAAACCACATGTGGCACTGTACAAGGAAGAAAGAAACATCACGTGGCCATGTGCAAGAAAGGAGACAAACTTGCATGGTCACGTCCAAGAAAGGAAGCAACGTGCGTGGCCACGGGTGGGAAGAAGGAAAGCATCGCGTGGCCGTGGGTGGGAAAGAAAGCAAGGTGCGTGGACGCGGGTGGCAAGGAAGAAATCATCACGTGGCCGCGTGTCATGAAGAACAAACACACGTGGCCACGGGTTGGGAAGGAAGAAATCATCACATGGTCGTGTGTCATGAAGAACAAACACACGTGGCCACGGGTTGGAAAGAACAATCTCACACGTGGCCGTGTGTTGGAAAGAAAAGAGGAGAAAACCAAAATCCTGAGCGTGTATAACATGGATTTAAACCCCAAATCTCACTTCCCCTCTTGCTTACATGATCATTTAAGTTTTCAAGCATGCTATATTCATCAAAACTTACTAGATTTATCCTTTAAACTTATGTCAAAATACACATACCAGAAGAAAAAGGAATTGAAACCCTAAATCATTCCTATGAACAGTACCAAAACTTAATTCTCGTATCTTAAATCAAGCTTCATCTCCTTCCACATCCACTGACCCATTTAAAGATTATCCTTCCCTCTACACAAGAACATAACAATTGTAAACCCTTTAACCCTAAATCCAAAAGTGAAACACAAACCAAAAGGAAAGCAAGAAGAAAACCTCACCTTAAGGATGCCCAAAACCCTAGGTTTCTTCTTCTTCATCTTGTAAACATGGAGTGAGAGAGAGAGAGAGAGAGACAGAGAGATAGAGATCTCTCCAAATGCCGATCCAACCATTCCCCAAGCTTGAGTGGGATAAATATCTCACCAAGAAAAATTTTCAAAATGCCCTTATACATTTTAACCCCTAACAACTTATTTTCTTAACATTCAACTCCAAAGCTCCTTATTTAATTCAATTACATCCTTCCTTACTATTTTAGCTACACTCCAATACACATGTGTATAATTACCAATATACCCTTAATGTGACTTAACTTCAATAATACCAAATAATCAAATTTTGCCTTATTAAACCTTAATCCTAATTAATTAACTATAATCCTGTTAGGGTCATGATTGGGTCCTTACACACTATGGCCCAACGACACCGTTTCTCACAAGTCCGAATAGGACATAGATTGAAGACTAATTTCCTACTTATGGAAGACTTTCTATCTAGGCAGGAGTCCTCTTCTGGTATGACTCCCATGGCCACCAGGATTTCTCATAGGAATAGGACCCTTACCCCTATAAATAAGTCATGATCATCAAGTATGAAGTTTTTTTTGCCATTTTTTAATAAATTCATCCCTTGACCATTCACTGACTTGACCATCGAAAAATTCTCTTACCGGACCCTGCTGGAATATTCTTGTCTGCAAGATCTTTGAAGTATTAACCAGGATCGGCAATACAAAGGTAGTCCGATAATTGCCGATCTGTTATCAATCATCATAAACTTAATAAGACAAGTTTATTGTGGCCACGTTTGTGACAAATAACATTTGCCAAGTTGATGTGTTTTGACGATATCGACACTTATATTGTTTTGACGATATCGACACTTATATTATGACAAATATTTTTGCTGCAATATGCATAATTTTTTACATAGTGAAATTGCAATTTACATTGTATGCTATTATTATTATTATTATTATTATTATTATTATTATTATTATTATTATTATGATCTTTTTATTTTTTTTATAGCTCAAAACTTAAACAACTCATAAAATTCTCTTTAAAAAAAATTTGATCTAATTTTTAAATAAAATTGAGATGAAAATATTAATAAAATGTGTGTATATATATACCCACACACACATCCACATCTATACATACACTATAATTTATAAATAAATATTATAAAATAAAATATAATTAAAAAATTAAATTACGGATTTGAATCAAATTTTAGATATTTTCAGGTGAATTTTTTAAATTTGGATTAGATTTAAACTTAAAATTTATGAGTTAGACCCATTGAAGTTTAGCTCCGAGTTTGGATCACTACATTCCAACGGATATGAATTTGAGTTTTGGGTCAAGTCGAAAAACACAAAGTCTACTTTTCCACCTATGTGGCATATAACTACTAGTTACAACATAAAGTTTTAGATTATGTCTAAATGATGTTTTTTATTTCATGCATTTAGGCGCTGTATGTTATATTTCATTTCGAGTTCTTCAAATTACATTGTTAGTGGAGATAATTTACGATTTTTCTGAAATTTTTAAAGTTTTTGGATTTTGAAATTTATTTCATTATTTTTTAATAATTAAATGGGTTTAAAAAAAAGTATTAGTTACTTGAAATGAGTAAAAAAAAATTAAAATTTTCTGCAAAAGAATGTAGATAATTTAATATATTATTTTAAAAAAAATTGTATAATTATTGAATAATAAAATTACATATCAGTTTATTTTATTGAATAAAATATAATTAATCTATAGTTTAAAAGAGACGAGCCTTGAAGCGCAATATGCCAAGTGGCATAATATTAAAAGCCGTGTTTGATTTGGTAGTTCTGTGCAAAAATTTGGTTAAAAGTTAGTTAGTCAAGACAGTAGTCTTGATATGAAACACGCTTTTTCCCCGTGCATGAACAGTAAATATTTAAATTTTTTAAAAATTAATTGAAAAGTCATTTGATTTTCGAAAATTCAAAATATTAGAAGGATTAAGTAAATATCTAAATTTTTAAAAATGAAATGGAAATAACAGACAATAAAAAAAAAACGTAAATTGAGATTCAATTAAAATCTTCCATTTTATCAGCTTTTGTCTATTTAAAAAATATATATTGGCATAGAATATGTTTTTTCAGAAATCACATAACTAATAGAATTATGGGATGGGATAAAATTAAGATTTTTAAAATTATGAGGATGATTTTTTTTAAATGAAATTCAAGTAAAACATATATATCTCAATTAGCGCTATGCAGAATCTAAGGGTGAGCATAGACTGGTTAACCGGTCTATTAATAATTTTATTAATCAGTCCATTAATTTCGGTTAACCGTTATGTCGATTTCGATTTTTAACTCGATTTTTCAAATCGATTTATCAGTTAATCACTAAAAAATTTTAATGTATAAATTTAATAAATTATGCAATTTGTAATATTATTTTTAATAGTTAAAAATGTTTTAAAAATGAAAAAAATACAAATTAAATACAATATCCATTAAAAGAATCAAAATAAAACTAATAACAAAGTGTTAATTATGTACATATAATAATAATAATAATAATAATAATAATAATAATAATAATAAAATTTTAATGTTTATTTACTGAAAATATGTATTTTAACAATATTTTAGAAAGTTATGTATCATAATATTTATAAATTATACAAATATTAAAAAATATAAGTGTAATATTATATATATATATATATATGTATATATATATATATATATGGATCGGTTCGGTTAACCGATGGTTTTTAAAAGTAAAAATCATAAATATAAATTTTCGGTTCGATTAACCTAAAAATCAATTCGGTTTCGAATCTGTTTTTCGATTAACTGAAAATTCGATTTTTTTTCACCCCTAGCAAAATCAAAACTGAAAATCAAATCAAACCGAATATATTTTGATCTATTTGATTCAATTTATTCGATTTTCAATTTGTTCGATTCTAGATCAAAATAAAATTTCGGATTAATCAATTCAATTCGATTTTTAAATTTGAAAAATTGAAATAATCTAACCGACCGATATTTACTTACATATCTATATCATAGTTCTAAATTTGAGTAAAAAAATAATTTGGATGCATGGCGTGAAATTTTTATTACTACTATGATGTTCCGAACTCAAATCCTACTAGTGACAATTTGTTTCTAGTTTCACTAGCAGCTGTTTTTTCCTACATTAAAAATTTCTTCTTTTTTTTTATTCATTTTTGACTTATTTTTTATTCGAGAAATTATATTATATTATATTTTTATTTTACATGAATGTTTTTTTTACTGGAGGACTTTGTTTACATGATTTTTTTTATTAGAGGATTTTGAATGTATTTTTAAATATTATTATAACAATATATTTTTTAATATAAATTTAATTAATCTTTATTATGTACACAATATGATAAATTTATGTGTATTATTTTAATTTTAGTTATTTTAAATCATTTTATTTTGATAAATATAAATTAATTTAATCTATGGATCCATATATGTTAAAAGTCTAATAAAAAAAAATTCATATTGATTCAAAATCGAATAAACCAATTTGAACCAATCAAAATTAATTTGATTTATTTGATTTTATATAGTTTGATTTACGAATTACATTCTTTTTTCATAAAATTTGAATTTCGATTTATTTGTTTGGGTTGCACAGCCCTAGTCCTTCAACAAAGTGAAATGAGATTAAAGAAAAATGTAAATTAAGATTCAATCAAAGCCTTCGCTTTTTATCGGATTTTGTCAATTTTATTTTTATATATTCTTCAACTTGAGCGTCTTTTTTTCCCAAACACAGTCTAAAGCTAGGAGTTTAGGTTCTAAATCCAATCACTTTCGAATAGAACGTTGCCGGTTGGATAGGTGAGAGACGAGGTCGAACAAACCATTCTCCACTTCAACTCTCCTTCAGAGCTTACACCGGAGACCGAAATGAGGTGGGAGCGACTCGAACTCAAAACAACTCGGGACATGGTGGGAAATCCGAGAAAGAGATCCGAAGCATCAATTCGAAGAACCAGCTAGAAAAGGAGAAAGCAACGAGATTAGAAGCACCATCCCCAGTGGTAACAGAGAAGACTCCCCCTCCATCCAGGCGAATACTTTAACCCTCTCAAAAACCCCAGGTGATTCCTAGTAACGGCAACTCCAAAATTAGCCACAAATACGAGGGAACTACTATGCCCCCCTCTAAAACCAAAAAGACAACAACAGTCGCCTTAGCCTTTTACCTTGGCAAAACCCTAAAACCTTCCTAAGTCCAACTATTCTTTTGGACTAAAGCCCAGGCCCACACCAAAATCCCCAAGACCAATCTCCGAACCACGCAAAAGCCCTTAACCTGGATATGAACCTCATTAACTTTTCTACAAAATTGGCCTCCTTAGCCCAGATGTAGACTCCATCATCAAACCCAAATCAAACACCAACAAAGACATAACCCACCCACGATGTAACCAACCTCAAAACCCAAGTTACAGGCTTGATACTTATCTAGAGGGCAGTAAAAGAGAACATGCGGAAGAGGATTTAGGGAACTCATAAAAAAAGGCTAGAATAGAGAACCATAGCTTGGGACTAGATAATCTATCCTTCCCAAATTGGCGCAAGGAAGAGTCGAGACGCCAAGAGGCCCAAGACAATAATGCTACTTGGAAAAAACAAGGAAAAGTTCGAAAGAATGGAAATGTGAACAGACATCATTATCTTACAGAGCTTTCTAGGAGGAAGGAGAAACTCTATAAAATGATAGGAAAAAAACTGAAAATGTTGGGGAAAAGGGAAATGTATATCTCTAAGGAGACATTGATTGAGGCGACACCATGACCGCCCTGGCTTGGAGCTGCCGGGGAATTGGGCAACCCCGAACAGTTCGAGCTCTAACAGAGCTCATTAAGCAACAATGCCCTTCAATCGTATTTCTAATGGAGATGCAGTCAAAAGACAAACTGCTCAGAATTAGTAGTTTGGGTACCTAGGTTTTGATTTTGTGGAACCTTTGGGGGAAGCGCTGGTGGCTTAAAATTATGGTGGGACGACAATACTCATCTGGAAGTACTAAGGAAACACATATTTTTCTTCATTGTAAAGTGGGAGTAGAAAAGCCATGGATCGTTTCGTGTATCTATGGAGAACCCAGAGGCGAAAACTTAGCTGGGATGCCTAAAGCCTAGACAAGCCATCCCATGGGCTTGCTTAGGTGACTTCAATGCCTACCTTAGCCCTCTGGAAAAACATGGTAAGAAACCAGATTATTTGTCTGGCGCTCTAGTCTATGGCTCGATTCAATGATTTCGTCTAAAATATGAACCTAATAGGCATCGGATGCCATAGATACCTACACCTTGTCTAGTGGGAGACATGAGGGGGATCTGATAGAAGAAAGTCTGGATAGAATCCTTGTCAACGACATATGGAATACAAACTTCTCAAATGCACAGGTTCTTCACGAAGATGCCATGGGATCCGACCAGCGGCTATTGTCTTGATCTTAAATCCCTTTGAAGCAAAGAGACAAAGGGTACTTGGATTTAAGACAATTTGGCTGTAGTATGAAGGTTGTAAACAGCAAGTTCAAAATTTTGAATTTCTAAGTTCACCAGCACAAAAACAAAAGTGAAAATTATCCCACTCCTTAACATCTATTGATGACAAGAATTTCACGGCCACCTTATATACAATTAACTAAAAAAAAAAAAGAAAAAAGAAAAAGAAAACAGAAATTAACAGGAAAAAATATTTTTTTATTCCATTTTGTGATGTCAAATACAAGTGTCAGCCATTGGCATAATAGAGGCACGTTTCATTCCTACAACTTACCTCAGAACAGCGGATGACTTAAGATATTACCATAGTGAAATAATTTAAAATAACGAGATTAAAGTGACTTTGGTTAAGGTCAATATTACAAAAAGAACTGGACCCAAAAAAAAAACTAATGGATGTTGCAATTTTTTTAAGGACAGGGTTTAAAGATTGGCATTTGTGATGAGGATTAAGCAGGTAATATAATGCTACCAAGGGCTCCCCAGACATGATGGACACAAGCATTTTCTACTCGATTCAAATATTCAGTGCCCTTCATATCCATCAAAAGACAGACATCGAAGTCTGTCTTGTACAAGAGCAAATATTTACAAGCAAGTAAAAAGGGGTAAACAGGGGAAAAGAATAAAAAACAAAGGTATATCAGTACAACAGCAACCAGTTACATCTCAGCAACCAAATTTGGAGCATTTGTGGCTTCAGAAAGTTTGCCTTGAGTCCACCTCTTCAGCATCTCTAATGAAGGCTTGGGCTGGTCCATGGGAACCATGTGTCCTGCATCGTGAACCTGTTGGTTGAGGCATAATTCAACTCTATCAGTACTGTTCATACATGACTATTATGTTATCATCTATGGAACGGAGCGAGCACCATTGAAGAAGGAAGAGAAATACCTTGAGGAAAGCTAGAGGTCCGTAGCTTCTCAAAATTCCAGCTTCTGCATTATCAACTTCGAAAGGAACTTCTGGGGATGACACAAATTCTTTCTGACCTGACCATTCCATGGCATGGACCCATCTTGAATTTCCTGCACAAATGAAATTTAAGCTCATGTAAATAACCAACACCTGCCCACGGATTAATGAGTATAAATGTTCAAACACTGACTGATCGGAGATAAAACAAAACTGATAGCCTACCAAGCCAGTTGCAGATAAGATCATATTCTCCTGCATACACAAGCAACTGGATCCCATCCTCGAGGAGAGCAGGAATGGCCGCTTCAAGATTCCTCATCCAATCCATCAACATTGCCTGATACACTGTGGGGCTACAAGATACAAAGCTTATATTGCCAACTCCAAGTGAATCCCTGACAGATTTTTGGTTCAAAAATTTCTCCATGTTTGAGAAGTCATAGCAGAGGCTCCCCTCACATTTCTTTCTGATATCATAGTACTGTAAGGTGAACAAATTAACACTTATGAATTATAAGATCTGGTTGTGTTTATATGATCTTTTTGAGCAGTCTGATATTGCTAGAAAGTGTGCCAGTGTCCTGAAGGCCTAGATAGGTGTATGGTCTCCTAGGTTCAAAACCTGGCAAAAGTTTCCAGTTATCTAACTCTAAAACTGAAAACGGTGAAGAGAAATAAATATGGAGAGAAGGGAGAGAGAGCAGAGCAAGAGGCTAAATTCTACATTCTACTAACATATATCAAAACATAAAATTTATCATGAACTGTAAAATTCCTTATGCATATACTTCATTAAATAAATGATTGCATAAGAAACAGCCACAGATATAGCCTTGATGCTGTTAGTCATCCTTCAATCTCATTGTTTAAGAAATTGATCATGTTTCCAGTGAATTTCTGTGAAATTTTTTTTATCATTGCTTTCGCTTCAGGTTTAGTACGTTCTTGACACAATAGATTTTCCATGTGGGGAATAACACCAAACTCTCAACAACAAATTGAGCTCTGAAGAGGTTGTGGACTGCATAAAAATGTTATTTCTATATTCACCTAAACAAAAGAAGGTGATCAATGAGGCCTTACATTTATATTGCCAGCACGTGCCAAGATGCTGCTGAAGATAGTGTTGCATACAAAATAAGACGCCATGCAAGATATGGTACCATCAGTGCCTGAAATAAGAAAATTGCCACATAGGTTTACATTAGTTAAGATATGGAAGAAGCAAAATCAATAATAATTTGTTGCCTGATTCATGTATAATAAGAAGATAGGTGCTAAATAAAATTTGAACTCCAAAAAATCTAGGCTCAAAACACCAATAACAGAAGTTTAGGACACAATAAACAACGTATTAAAGCATAAATAGAGTTGCTTAGGTCATTACCACAAAGTTTTATTGCCATTTCACATGCTGGAACCACCTTGTTGATACGATCATAATCAGATTTTTTAATCAACCCCATATCCAGTGCATAGTCTGTGTACGCCTTATACTGGATTGCAGGATCAGTAAGCCCATTGCCAATTGCAAATCCCTGTCAAAAATTTCAAAATGGAATTTATCGAAGTCATTAGTTAATAGAATAATCGCCAGTCATAATTTGGCAAAGGTAAGATATGCAGCATGCCTTAAGGTTTATATGAGTTCCTTCTTTAGCTTTGTTTCCTCTGTGAACTCGAGCAGCAAAAGCAGGAATGTAGTGTCCAGCATATGATTCTCCAGTTATGTAAAAATCATTGTTCACATATTCAGGATGCTCCGCAAAGAAGGCCTGATTTAAAAAGAAATAACTTTACTCAGAGAAATATGGTTGCATTATAGTTATAATTTGAAATAAAAAAGTCAAACAACTCCACTTCAAGTCAGCCCATAATAAGTAGTGCATGTAAATCATTTCGCCAAACGAATAATGACACTAAAACTAGTAATGACTCCCAAGCTATAGTTCATTTTCATGCTGTATCCATGTATAATATGCAGTGCATGGTAGATTATCACGCTGTATTTTTGCTTTTCATTGGAGGCAAATCCAAAGATAAAATACCTGCAAGAAGTCGTATAGGTCATTACTGACTCCCTCCTCATTGTGAGGAATATCGCGTGCATCAGTGCTATAACTGAATCCAGTCCCAACAGGTTGGTCAACATATAGGAGATTGGATGCCTGCAGAAAAATCATAGCAATTGGTCAACTCTATTCACCAACCATAGTTGTCTGATTTTCCACAAAATATCATTAACCCAGCAAAGAAGATCAAAAGACAACAAAACAAGGAAGAGGGAATTCTACATCTTTGAAGCATTTTGAGCTAAGGATCAACACAGTATACAGTTTCAATTTCTTAACTGATTCCTCGGACAATACAACAATATTGAATCAGACCATAGCAAACATACAGCTTCACATATCATATTTAATAGATAAGTGGCAATCAGCAACCTATACAATATACCAACTTGCAGGAGACTATAATGAGTTACGCTAAATTCTTATGAAATGAAATTAATGCAAACATTAATTGACAATGCTCCAGAAGCCTGTGTGTACTACCAAAAATTTTAAATAATGCAAATGAAATTAAGAAAAAAATAAAAAGCTCTAAAGGTGCTTACAGAAAGACAGAGAGAAATGACTCGAAAAGGTAATATAGTAGGAAAAATATTATGCAACCAATTCTTATGTCAATGTTTTAGAAGATAAATGGATGAATAAATATATGCTAAAGACAAAAATCAATCAAATCCATGATAGCATATGTTCAACCAAGGCCTTCCCATCAAAAAAATTACTCACTAAAATTTCTCACCAAAGCCAAAGCAAGGACTAATTGAAAAGTATATGGAAAGCCATCAACTCTCCCAAGTTCTCTCGAACTTTAGACACATACTGAGAGTTGAGACCATGTAATAAACAGAACACTTATGTAGAAGCTAATATCCTTTTTAACATGAAGAAATCAAATTAGAATCAAGTGAAAATCCACAAAGTACATTAAGGGTCCAAAATGGAATTCAAATGCTCAATAATTTGAAACATGTTGCACAAGTGAGAGACTTGATGCAAGAATGTGATCATTCCACTATGGCAGGAAGTCATGGGTTCAAACCGCAAAAACAGCCGCCTTTGTTATGCAAGAGAGAGAGAGAAAAAAAAACACAGTTTTTCTAGTCAATGTAATTATGTGCTTGATAGCTAACATATTTACGTGAAGTTGTCTATACTTAGCAAAATAACTAGCATGTACACCCCATAATATACAAAGATTTGAAATCCTATTAAAAGAACAAAGTTTACGCTAATTCACAATAATTATTTTCTATGAAAAATGTATACGGCGAAACAAATGAACCCTTAAATTTACATCAAATACATCGTATTATAAATAATTAGGAATTAAAGTACCTTGTCCCAGCCATAGTTGTTCCATACAAGAGACATGTTGTCTGCAATATTAAAAGGCCCATTTTCATAAAACATAGCCAACTCACTGCTACACCCTGGTCCTCCAGTCAACCATATGACAACGGGATCCTTCTTGCTGTTGCGTGATTCGAAGAAGAAATAAAACATCCTAAAAACCATAAACCAGCACAAAAATTAACCCTAATTGACCACAACAACAATAAATTTCAAATCAATAAACTCAATCAATCGAATTCAAAATTAACCTAGCGGCATGAGAGTTAGCAATCTTGTAATAACCAGCATGATGCCCCAAATCCTCCACAGAAGCACCATCACAACCCCCAACCACATTAGGAAACCTAAATCGCTTCTCGACGATCCTCTTTCCTCCCTCTAAACCACCACCAAGACCGCCGTTCACGACGTTGACATCTTTCCCGGGGAACAAATTCAGGTCCCGAATCAACTTCCCGGCCTGAGCAGACGGGAAATTGGACTTCCCGAAATGTTCATCTGAAACAGTCGCCCGAGAATTTAAAAAAAGAGATAAAATTAGCACCGAAAAGAAAATCAATTTCTCCATTTTCTCTAGTTTCAGCCTATCATCTCTGATATGCTTGTATAGAGCGTAATAAACGCCCACAACAAACCGTCTACGGAGTTTTGGAGGACCGGTACTTACGATATTTTATAAAAAAGAGGGAAGATAACGGAGATTGAACGGGAAGCGTTCCTGCTGAGGTGGCGCGCTAGGGAACGTGTAAGAAATATGGATATTTTGGTGTTTGGGAGGCGGGAAAGGAAGGGAATTGCGTGTAGAAAGGTCCACTATAAGAAATGTGCACGGAATGTAACCAATGTTATTAAAATCGGACCGAACAAAAAATTGGTAAGGCTGAAGGTTCGTAGTTCATTCATTCCGACCAGGTTCAATTGGATTTTTTCTATTCTTTTTAAATACTATTAATTAATATAATTTTATTTGGAGAATTTTTCAAATAATGTTAAAAAAAAATTGGAGTTATAGGATGTGTCGAAAATTATTTGAGTTTGGAGTTCTGCTAGAAGATGCAAAGCTCCTTTGAGTTATACATCACGCAAGCTATTGGCCTGCCTTGATAGAAGACACAGCCACGCGCTGCGTTATCCATCACCAATCAGTGATGTTTGCCACTTGCCTGATGACGCTCCAAAATGCTGCAGGTACGTTTACTTATAGAAAACAGTTTTTTGTTTTATATTTTCTTAAAAAATTGAAATATTTATTTTCTATAAAAAATTTAGAAAATGCGTTCATTTATCAACAAATTAAAAATTGGAGTGTGTGTGTGTACACACACAGACACACACACAGACACACACAAATGCACACACATATATATGCATGTATATATGTACATACATACACATATATACATGTATATGTATGTGTATGTATATACATACATATATGTGTGTGTGTGTGTGAATATATGCACATACATGCACATGTATGTATACATACATATATATGTATAACATATGTACATGTATGTGTATGTGTATGTATGTACATACATACATATACATATCCATATGTTTATATATGTATGTACATACACATACATATACATGTGTGTATGTATGCACATACAAATACATGTATATGTATAAGTATGTGTATGTATGTGTATATATATGTATATGTATATATGTGCATAAATACATATGTATATGTGTATGTATATGCATATGTATGTATGTATGTGTATATATATGTGTATACATATCTCTAAATTAGGGTTAGGTCAACTATATATATATTGATATATGTGGTTAAACCCTAATTTTTTAAGTTTACTAAATTAAGAGTGGCAGTCATCACTTAGAAAGAAAAAATTCGTTTTTCTTTTGTTACTTTGAGAAAATATACGCCAGCCGCCAAAGAAGGAAGCTAGCACCCTGGACGATTTTGTTCATTGCATTTGCGTGTGGATACCGGTAGAGGGTGTCGTTTCATGTGAGGCTGCACTTGTAAATTCGATTTGTCTGTACTTCGAGAGGTTGGTAATCGTTACACTCTTTCTATTAAATCAATTGGATCGTATGGATCCGAGGTGGGTTTTTATTTTCCATTGCAATTTTTTTATTTATTATTTCAAAACTTAATAGAGCGAAGTCAAAATATTGAACACACAGGTCAATGACATTCTGTATCATATGTCCCAGAAGTGAGACAGAGAAGTTCAATTTCCCATGTCCCAAATGTTAGACACATAAGCTTAGTTTCGCATTTTTTAGATGTTAATCAATGTCATTCTGTCCCAAGTAGCATATTCTGCTCCTAGTCAACATTGGCAACATGTCAATAGAAGAGATGGTGATTTACTCGAAAATCGCATATCTAGCAACACTAGTGGGGAGTGTGTCGAAGAATCGGCTATTAATTTGGGTGACGAGGATTATCTCGAAGATGTTGCAGTTAACAATAATTACCTATCGCTTAACGACGACCTAAAAGCCGATAATGCATAATTAATTCAGGAAGTGATAGTTCTGAGGATGGTGATGGTGACGGGTCCGAAAATACACATTACGTTAGTCTATTAGCATCCCTGCATCAAAGTGGTGATGTGGGATAATGTAATGGCCTCAACACCGGGTTAGCCGTGAACAGTACTTTTCGACGGTGAATAGTATTTTTCGGGCCCGAAAGGGTACCCAAAAGTCAAAAATATTTTATTGGACCATCGGAAAGTATTGGTCATGGTGAGTCCGGAGTTGAAATTTGAAGTGAAATTGAGGTCAAATGGACCTCCAAAGGTCAAAATACAAAAAAGTTAGTGAGTCAATTTCCTTGGTAGGGAAGGTGACTTGATTTTGCGTAAATAATTAAAAATAGTAAACGAACTCCGAATATTGCCATATTTTGCATGCCTACATGAATTTTTGTGTAGAATATTTTAGTGATGAAAATGAAATTTTTCGGTGACACCGGCAGTTGTCGAATCAGATCGATAAGTTTGAATCGGACCGATAACGAACTCCGATTGAGCCGAAAATTTGCGTGCTAGCTATTTTTGATGTGATAAGAGTGATGGAATTATTTTTGGAGTGATTTGATGGCTGGGAAGGAGAGAATTTTAATTGGGCCTTTAGGGGCCTAAATTGGGCCTTTTAAGTTAAATGGGCAAAGCCCATTATTCTAGCCCAATTTTGGGCCCAATATGGAGGTATTTAAAGGCTGAAATTCTGGAGAAAACTCCAGATTTTTCCTGTGTCTCCTTCTTCCTCCTCCTTGGCCGAATATCATTCACTCTTCTCTCCCTCTCTTTTGCTTCTTAACCACTTAATATTTCTCTTAAATTCCAAGTTAGGAATTGTAGTTCCATCCCTCTAATACACCAAAATAGCTTCACTTAGTTGATTTGGGCAAAGGAAGTGAAGAAACCAAGGAAAGAAAGAAAGAGGGGTAAGTTGGAGCTTGATAATGTTAATGTTTTAAATTGATTTCTTAGTGGTTTTTCATAGATTTTTGGGTGTAGATTATGATTATGAGGTTGGTTTTTGCATTTGAGAACAAGGAAATGAAGAAATCTAAGCTTAAATGGGCTGCCTATGTAGGTGAGCAAATTGAGGGGAGTTTTTCCAAGAACAAAGGCAAGAAAAAGGAAGCCTAGACTCCCTAATTTAAGAGAAAATTATAAGTGACTAATAAATCTTTACATTTTCTAAGTTTATGAATTTTTCTTAATTATGTAATTAGGACAAAAATGTTTAAAGTTGTTAATTGATGTAATTATGTTAGGGTAATTGTAATTAAGTGAGAGAAATGATGAATGGAAGATGTAAATGAAAGAAATAAAAATTTTTAGGAAGGTGAAGTGGGTTGGCCGAATTTCTTCATTAGGATATATAGTGAGAAATTGCATAAAAATAATAATTGTTAGCTTAAATTAATAGTAGACATGAAAATTAATGTCCATGAATTTTTAGAGAATTTTTGGAATTAATTTGAGAATTTTTAAGATTATTTATAGTGTATGTATATAATAAAAGTTGTGATTTATAGTGAATTAATTGAGTATTTTAATGAAAAATGATAATAAATAATAAATAATGCATAAACAAATTTTATTGGCAATTATTGAAATTATTGTGATTTTATTTAGAATTTAATGTTATTATGTATATTGAAAATAATTGAATTATTGGTTAATAATTGCATAAAAATAGTGAAAGTGGTTAAGTTATGTGAAAGTAAATTAATGTTAACAAAAAGAAATAAAAAGTCAATTATTGAATTTTTCGGACTTGAAAAGAATTAATAAAGTAATTATTCCTGTGCCCTTAGAATTAGTCTGGCAGTAAAAACTAGTCTGAATATAGTTGGCTAGCCATAGGAACACCCTTTACCGCGGTGCAGGTCATGGCGACTTGCTTTGCTATGGGTAGGATCATTGATCTCCATAACTTAAGTGTTAATGTTAAAGTGAAAAGTGCAGTGTTCTGAGAATGGTTTCTTAGGAATCATTTCTCTTTTTAGTGGGGCCCGTGGGATCCATGTTCCGTGTATCCGGTCTGAGATTTTTTGCCGGGTCTGTACTAGGGGCATAATGGTAATAAATTAAGAAAGAAGTGAAAAGATAATGAAAAGTAAGAAAAGAAAGTGAAGAAGGACCATAATGAAAGAAAAAGAAAGTTTAGGGGCAAAATGGTAATTTTCCCAAAAAGTGTAAAAAGATAGTAAATTAAGTGAGAATTGATTAATTAAGGATAAAACAGTCAGATAATAGTTAAATTACTTAAAAAGTGAATTTTATGGACAACAAGGACTAAAATATAATTTTGCTTATAATTGATAAATTAAGTGTAAAGAAACGTAAATTACTTCAGTTATCAGTTTAAAGATTATCATTGAACCTTTAATGGCAAAATTGTAATTAGGTGACTAAATTGAATAATTTTATAGAAAACATTAAGTTATTGTTTAAAGGTTATAATAATTGATTTTATAATTATGTTTATCTTTGTATGTTAATACTTAAGAATAATAATGGAAATGTTAGGAAATGTATCGATTGTTAGTCACCATTGAGCATATTGAGTGCTCAGCGTGTAGTTTTACTGCGCGCAGGTAAACAGGAGCTGGAGCAAGAATTCAGATTGCAGGATTTCTTTTAGTTTGCTCTAGTTGTATAATTTTGGCATGTATATATATATATATATATAGGTACCAGTTTTAATTATGGTTATGTAATGTAAACATAAGTTATTGTACTAAGAAGTGTTGGATTGTGCACAAATGAAATGGATGGAATGAATGTATATTATTGCTATTTTTGATTGTTGTGCCTCTGAGAGGCTGTGTGGGTTGTCTGCTTTTCAGGGTGCTAGTACTATGTACAGCCGTTATATTGCAAAATTTTTATTAGGTGCATAGTAAATTGGACAGTTATAAGTCAGCGGCGAAAGTTAGTTTTTGATTAAATAAATATCGATAAGGTTTTTAGGTATAAAAAAAAAATTTCCGGTCTTCAGTACGCCGGTACAGTTTAAGGAAGGATAAGGGTGTTACAGATAAGGTAATTTTGTATTTCCAATCTGAACATTATACGGATATTGACTTTGAAGCATAACAAGTTGATATATCGGGGGTGTTAACTTTAAAACTTAGGATGGTGTGTTTGAGTTATCAATTGGTTTGATTTCAGTAGCAAGGATGAAGTCAAATCTTCTGTAAAAAAGTACTCGATAATGAGGAATGTTAACTTTAGAATGGTTGAATCGAAACCAAAATATTGGGTTGTTAGGTGTGCACAGTCTGAAAGTGGCTGCATATGGAGGTTAAGGGCAATAAAGAAAGGAATAAATCTGATATGGATTATTACAGGGTTTAGGGGGCCACATTCATACCCAGGTGGCAACCTTTCATTGGATCATATATAATTGGACTCAGAAATGATTAGAAATTGCATAGTGGTCATGGTAAGTAAAAAATCGACCCTCCCTGTTAATGGTATTATTGCAACTATTAAGCAGCAATTTCAATTTGAGGTGTGGTACACTAAGGTATGGCATGGGAAGATAAGAGCCTTAGAGTCTATTTTTGGCGGCTATGTTAAATCATTTAAGAGGTTGGCTGCCTTTGTATTTGCTTTACAAGAGTACAATCCAAGAACTATCTCAGAGTTTGTGCTACAAGATACTAAAGACCCAATTGTCAAGTAGTTTCAAAGAGTTTTTTAGAGTTTTAAACCTGCCATTGATGGCTTGTTTCAATGTAAGCCGATTATTTTAATCAATAGCACATTCTTGACAGGAAACTTCCTACAAACTCTTATGATAGCCAGATCTGTTGACAGTAATGACATGTTATTTCCAGTTACATTTGCAGTTATGGAGTCTAAGAATAAATCAAGCTAGGCTTGGTTTATAACGATGATTATAAAGTATGTAACTCGGCGACTTGGCATTACTGTCATATCAGACAAACATGCTGGTATAATGGCATTATTTTGGGATGAAATAAGTGGTTGGATAAAACCTCTAAGCTTTCACAAATTTTGTTTGCGACATTTTGTCAGCAATTACAACACGCACCATAGGAACTCAACAATCAAGGACTTACTTTACAAGGATGGTAAGTTAATAAATCTTAAATATCATTTACTTTTATTTTTTATATGAAAGTATAATGTTTACTTGTAATGTTGTAGGTGCACAATTTCAATTGCATAAGTTCCAACAGAAGATGGATGAAATTAAAGAAATCGACCAAGATTCCTACAACTGGGCAATGTGAATATCGTTGGACAAATGGACATTATCCGAGGATAGTGGACACAGATATGGCCATACGATGACAGATATTGCTGAGAGTGTCAACAACGCGCTTAAAGGTGTTTATATGATGCAGATAACTGCCATCGTTAAGCATACTTTTTCCCGTTTGGTAAAAGTTTTTGAGAATATGAGGGGTTTCTACATGACCAAAATGGGCCAAGGATTATGCTTCACTTTTAAATGCATTGATATTATGACCAAACAGGCTAAAAAGGCTAGAGGACATATTGCAGTTCGCTATGATAGTCGCTATAAATTGTTTAAGGTGATAGCTGGCAGAGCACCACAGGTCAATGTTGAGCTAGACACATATGTATTGAGCCTCAAGAAGCACGAATGTGAGTACTATAAGTTTCAAAGAACTAAAATCCCTTATTCGCATGCTATCGCAGCATGTATGAACAGGAATATTGATATGTTCCAATTTGTTGACAACTATTATAGCATTACTGAGTCACTGAAATGCTATGAGGGTGAATTCCAACTTATGTACCATATAGCATATTAGTCACAGTATTATGGTCCAAAAATTAAACCTAATATGGAATTGTTGAGGAAAAAAGGTCGGTCAAGAACAATTCGCATTTGCAACGAGATAGACAAGCATGAACTCGGTAATACAATGCCGTGCAACAAATGTGGGAATGTTAAACATAATAGAAAAACATGTAGAAGTATCGCTGGATCATCCAATCAATATTTTAGTTGTTGAATTATGAATCTATGTATTTACTAATATATATTGTAATATGTTTTGCTGTAACACCCTAATACCACTGTATCGAACGTATAGTGACCGAATGTCACGACAGAGTGGCGATAATAAAAATATCTATAGTAAACAGACAACTAATTTTTTTTTTCATAGATGCATTTGGTATAGATAACATATACGACTGGTAAATATATCTACGATTAAATATTACACAAGTATAATACATACGCTATACCTCCAATACACACTTATATACATGCCATGCCAACTACCATCCTTGAACTTCACTTTGAACTTGATCAACATTGAAGTATTGGTTCCCATTTTTCTATCTTTATAACCTGTGCAGAGTCAACAACTATGCGATGAGCATCAAAATGCCCAGTGGTGGATACATATACCAAACTTTCCTCAAAAATATCATTCACACATACACATACATGCATGCATACGCATATACATACACATATGCATGCTTCCATAAGCATTCTTTAACATTATCTATTCATTTTATCATTTTGATGAGCATCATACAATCATGCACACATGCAGTCAACATGGAAAAACTATTTTGATCATTCAATAGGATACAATTGTCAGTTTTATCCTTTAAACACATCACTTAGTGTAATTGCCATTTTTATACTTACCATTCATTCATTTACAACATTAACTTTCAATTATAATTAATCTCTTCAATGTCGACAACTGAACTTATCTATTCACTTCATTTACTGCTTATTATGCAATTTACCAAATTTTGATTCTTAATATACTATTTTCTGGTCATTTTACATTTTAATTCCAATTCTTTTCACTTTTTACAGATGTGTTTACTTACATTCCATTTTCACTTGGGAATTTATCTTAATTCTTTTATTCATACATAGTCATTTAATCATTCAGATATATATTCATTCACCCAGACATTTAAGCATTTATCCAATTGCTTATCTTTAAAGGTATCTTCCTATTTCAGCCACATATACTCTTAAGGTTTAATTTTTCCCTTCTTTCATTTTTAATACATTTATGGCATGAATAATTTTGATTTGATCCCTATTTTAACTAAAGTGTAAAAATTACACTTTGATCCCTATCTTACCATATAATAGGGTCCATTCACAATTTCGTCTTTCAATTAACATTCCATTTGCTAAACTATATTTTAGTCTTTGAACTTTTGTTAAATCATATGGGTGCTTTCTTTTATCATTTATTTACACTAATGCCATTACTTATCTTTACTTCACACTAATTTGCTTATTTGACATGTAACTTATCATTTAATTTCAAATATACCATTTTATGGAAAATTATACGCAGATTTCCTAATTTTTAAATTGTTTTCAAAACTGTCATTTTACATTCTATTTACAATTTTGCTATCAGTTCATTTATTTTCACTTTAAATCCATTATTTCGCATATAAATTATCAATCAATCCTTGTTTTAATATTTTCATGGTAAATTGCATTTTAGTCCTCCAATATTACAAGGGATTACTTTTAAGCTTTTAATTTATTATTTTATTATTCTCATACATATTTTCATTATTTCAATACTTTTACCCGTTCAATTTATTATTTGGGTAAATTTTCATTTTGATCTCAACTTTTCATTTTCTTTTATATCATTTTCATTTACATTCATATTTCACATTTTGCACTTTTATGTCATTATTACCATTATGCCCTAGTACACTCTCGGTAGAAATCTATAGACCGAATATACAGGATGTGGACCCCACAGGCCCACAATAGTACAGTAGGGGATGATCTCGAAGGATCAATCCATCTCAGAGCAGATTAGAACAGAACAGATAATCAAACAGAAATTATGGAAGGTCGTTACAATCCTACCGTAGTAAAACAAGTCGTCGTGACTTGCACTGTGGTATGGGTATCCCTATGACTAGCCAATTATATCCTGAACTAGATTTAAACCACCAGACCACTACTAAAGCAACATTCTTTGCTCATTTTAGAACCACGTTTCACATTTCTGACATTTTTATTTGCTTTTACATTACAATACATTATTCATTCAGTTCTTTCCTTTTATTTCAGTACATCTGACTCTTTCACTTGCTTTTACATTTTCAATACATTAGCCATTCAACTTTTTTCACTTACTTTTGTGCAGTTTATGAATTATCCCATAATAATTCACCATTTCCATTTCACATCTTGACTTTTTCATTTTAATACATTAGTCAGTTAATTTTCTTTTTTCCATTTCTTTTGCATATTTGGGAATTATCTTATTATACTTTACCATTTTCTCTCATTTCATGAATTATTTCACCATAATTTAAAATTTCGTTTCAAACATAATAAAATTTCATGTTCAAAACTATTTATATAAATTTCATACAAATTAATACCATTACTTTGATATACTTTTCAATTTAGTCCTTAGTTTTTCCATTTAATTGCAAAGTTACCCTTTTATACTTTAATTACAGAATTGTAACTAGTTTACTTATTTTCACTTCACATTCAATTATTGGCTTACAAAATTATCAATTGATCCTTATTTTAAATTTTTCATGCAAAATTATATTTTAGTACTGTTAATTCATAAAAGTTCATTTCAAACTGTTTACTCACTATTTCTTTATATTTTTACCCTTTATTCATTACTTTGTCATTTTTACTCGCTAAACTCAATATTTGGAAATTTACCATTTTACCCCTAACTTTTTAATTTCTTTTCAAATAGGTCCTTTTTCGTTTTAAACTTAATTTTTGCTTTACTTTTTACACTTTTCATTCACATGTACCATTATTTCTTTCTTTTTCTCACTTAAACTTTTATATAAGGAAAAATTACTGTTTAGTCCCTGAATTTCATTATTTTACAGCTTTATCCCTCTAGTTAACGTTTATTCAAAAAATGGCCATTGATTTTATATCTTATATTTTAAAGTCAATATACTTTTATGGAACTACAATTTAGTTCCTAGAATAGTTAAATTACCATTTTATCATTTTTTCTCTATGTTTTGCAAAATTACAATTTATTTTTAAACTTTCAATTTCTTTCATCTAAGTCCTTTATCTCTTTAACTATATCAATTTTCATGCTTTTCATTACTTTTATTTCTTCTTATTTTAAACACTATTAACATACATTTGCCATTCATCAATATTTGGCATTTTTCCTAATTTAATCTTAATATTCATATGGCCTATTACAATATAATCCATTTTAATCATCTTTATAATAATTTACCTACTTAAATCATTCACTCTCATACTCAATATCATAAATCCATACTTAATTAACATAATAATCATAAAAACATTGAAAATCCCCTAAGCATACCATTCGGCCATAGTAAGCTATCCACTTGAATTTATTTTCTTCTATGTTTAAATTATTCAAAACATCATTTTTTATCCTTTTAACCATTTCCATATCAATTAATTCAATTGTTCATGCATTAATTTCATACATGCATAATAAACATAACCAAAATTTAAACTAAATCAATGGAAATTAGGGGATATTGTAACCATTTACCTTAGATTCATTTCCTCCTTACTTAAATCCTCATTCTATTACTTTACTCTATAGAAATTCCATCATCTCCATTAAGCTCCAAAAGTGACCGAATTCCTCATGAGCATTTTTCCTTCAATTTCATTCTTCCTTAATCCAATATAACCTCATAATAATAAAATACACCTTTAACTCTATCAATTGTTATGCCCTGAGCTAAACATTAAGCCCTTTATGTAATGTCACATTTCATTTTATAAAATTAGATTTTCTTCATGTTATTATATTGTTGGCATGTTACATTATAATAATGTTTTTAAATAACAATCTAATGTTATTTTGACTATCCCTAGTCATATGAATAATGATAAATAAAGACCAATATAAGTTTGATTAATAATCATGGGATGATTATATATGATGATATGAATTAAACTTATAAGTACTTGTTAGAGAACAGAGTACTAGATAGACTCACTATGAGATACTACATAGGTTAATGTCATTAGTGATCTTATAATAGTTATGTTATTGATCCTTTGACCTGAGATTATCATAGTATCCTACATGACGAACATTATGTTTTGATATAATCAAACATTATATTTAATCGGATAATTATAAAGATTATGATTGGACATAATGAGAATCATGCAAAGGATAATGAATAATTAAGAAGGAATTTATCCCTCTCTTATGAGATAGATATCTATTGGGCCCCTCGATAAGTAAGATTGATAAATGCATGGTCATGCTTAAATGAATTGATGAAGTGATCAATATCATTTGATATTATTAGTTTACTTAGTGATCGAAAAACTATATGTTTGGACTATATAAGTTTTACATAGACCATGACTTATATTCAAACAGGATATCGTGTGACAAAGAGATTATAACATGTTCTATTAGGTTAAAATCGAATTATCGATATTCATATTATTTAGGTAGTCATAATGTCTTGCTAGAGACTACTTATGACTTGTGGGCCCATGATGAGATTGGAGCCCACTACCAATGTCATATGAAACTATTGGGTCACACACATAGAATGTGATGAATGACCTAAATATTAATTTGGGCATTTCGAATTTTATTTTGTGATAAATTAAAATTCGAAATACACAAAAAAAAATAATATTTAAGATTAATATTATTATCAATCTTATTTTAAATAAGAAATAAGGTATTTATTTTTTTAATAAGAAAAGTGGGTCCGAAATTTTCTCTCTCTTAATTAGGGTTAGGTCAACTATATATATATATATATATATATATATATATATATATATATATATATATATATATATATATATATATATATATATATATATATATATATATATATATATATATATAAAACCCTAATTAAGCATAAAGAGAGAGTTATAGCCGCCACAAAAGAGAGAAACCAAATGGAAAATCATTTTTCTTCTATAATCTCAAAAGAGAGAAAAAAAACCCTAGCCGCCAAGGAAGGGAGCTAGCACCTCGGGTGATTCTCTTTATTGCATTCCACTACAAGAAAAAAGGCCTATAAGGATGGAAAATTCGGTCCCTAAAAGTGCCAATCCGATCCTTGAAACTCAATAAGGATGAGAAAATCCGGTCACTATCCCGTCCTAACAGGCTCCGCCGCTAATAACTAATAAGGACGGGATGCATTCACCGGTCCTTAAAACTTTTAACGACCGAATAACAAACTGGTCCCTAAAAAGTATTAAGGACCAGATTTTTCCTCCTTAATAATGCAAGTCACGTGATCATCTAGATTTTTAAGGACCGAAAATCTGGTCCTTAAAAATAAATAATGACCATAAACCTTTAAGGACCAGATTAAAATTCGGTCCCTAAAATTATAATAAGGATGAGAAAACTAATCCTTGAAAGTAATATTTGTATGAATATATACTATATTAAGGACTATAAAATCGGTCCTTGAAAGTATAATAAGAACCAAAAATATGGTCCCTAAAATAAATGGATACGCAACTAATAAAATTATACTTTCATATATACTTAACTTGTAATTCATTACAAAATAGAGTTAGCATCAATTTATATAGTGTCTTTCCGAAAAAAAAATTCTACCAAAATAAGATATAAAATTTCATAACAAAAATTTCTAGCCAATACTTTCATGTTCCTTCAAATCTTCATAGTCAATTTTAGTCATTCAGTATTTTTTCATAATAAAATCTGCAAAAAAATATAAAGAAACAAAAATAATTATATCAGAAACTATATAGATCTGTTGCAAATAATTAATTGAATCTATTCTAACACAAGCAAATTGAAGAAATGTAATAGAAGAAATGTGAATTCCTAATTTCAATGTTGTTTCACCTTTGTATCATTAGCATCACTCGAGGTAACAGATATTAGCTAACAATATAGAGATGGTCTAAACATGGCTAACACCAAACCACACACATTCTGCATTAATTCACTTTTTACAGGTTTTATCAATGCTCAGTTAGTAACTGAGGCTACTTCTATTAATTGGAAGTCAAAATCACAATGCAAGTTAGATTAGTGCATATATTTTGTATAATAGAGGCAGAATGTAAAAGCTAAAGGTTGTGTTCAAGTTGGATCTAGTGCATATATAAGAGAATCTAGTGCATAAATAACAGCCCCAGCTCAAACTATTCCAGTTGAAAAATAAGAGAATCTTGTGCATAAATAACAGCCCCATAATATAATAGGAACACTAAAATGAACAATGCACCTTCGTCTCTACACAACCACAAACCAAAGACACTATAATATGCTCAAAAGAACAAGCAATTAAATTCTACCTAATTTCAAAATTTCCTCCAATCTAAAAGAATTAGTAACAAATAAATTAAAATGGAAGTAAACTCACATATCAGGGTAACTGATGGCATCGTCGCTGGCGGTTTGCTCCTGAAATTTATTGGACTCTTTTCAAACATTCAATAACACCTTAACACCAAGCTAGCCCAAGACAATTTAATAGGATAAAATATAATGTCAAGATAACAAAAGTATCATAACTCCTATATGCAAGAAGAATTTGAAATTGATGATATGCATTCACTTACACAGTTTTCTAAAGTGGAGTTCCAATGATAAAGAAAAAAAGACTACCTATTCTGTTGTTAAAGCATGGTCCCTTATTGGCAAAGAGGCTGGATCTACCTCTTTCCAAAGACTACCTCTCCTATTTCCGATGACTACCTCTTCCTAAGATATCACACTGTCACAATAGGCTGCTGTTATAATCTTATTCCAAGAATTTAGCCAACAGACAACAACAAGCCCTGCAAGAACGACAATCGTCATTATCGAACCAAAAACAGAGTACTGCAAAGTGTAAAAAATAACTATATCGTTAATTAATAAAATTAAAGAAATGAAAATGAAAAGTTTAAAATAATATCAGTAATATATATATATATATATATATATATATATATATATATATATATATATATATATATATATATATATATTAACTGGTACGGTAGAAAGGCCCAATTCTTTCATAATTCTGAATTGTGCCGGTGACAAAAAGCCCGTATAAAATGAAATTTCCAATAAAAAATGTTATCTTAGTGAGGACTAAATGTATGAATTTTGAATAGTTAAGGATTAAATATAAAGTGAGATTAATTAAGGATAAACAAAAAGTAGATGAGAAAATGTATATGTGAAGATTTACTTACAGCACATCCGTAGAAAAAGGAATAACAGACAGCTACAAAGGTGGAAAAGACAAGAAGAAGAGTTCAAAACCATTATTGCTTTAGGATCAGTGAAGGTGCCACCAACCAATCTGAGTGCTACAACAAGCCCTACAAGAACCACAGATGTTGTGCCCTGGATAAACCGATTAAGCATTAGAGCTATGTCCATCCAAATTATTACAATTATTAAAAACACAAAATCAAAATTCACTTGGATACCATCATTGAAAATAGTGTCTTCGTCTGTAGCTAATTACAGGATAAAGTAATGCATTAATCAAGAGAAAAGGCACACCATGTAATGAAATCTTAGAAAATCAAAGAGTGAAAGAGATCTAAATAGATGAAATGAAAGAGATGCATAAGAGAAAGAGAATTCAAGAGAATTTAACTTTTAGTTAAGAAAATAACTAGGATGACAGAACATTACCCTCAAGCTTTTTAATGAGTCCTCTGAGAATAAAATAGCCTAGCATGGCTGTTATTAGGCAGCTTTTAGAAATGAAAAATAAATTAAGAAATTGTTTTATGTAAGTAAGATCACATCCATAATGGTTTAACATGGATTAACTAGCAAAGAAATAATATCACTAAAGATTACAAATACAATAAATATATGATTTAAATATAAGAAACTGAACATCCATCAAGGAAGGCCTTAGAGAATCTGATAATAAGAAAAATAATTGGAAAATGAGTAACTTATTATATGAGAACAAACAAAGAGAGACGGGGTTATGATGCTTCAGCTCTGCTGGCTTTCCATGAAATGAGAACTTTGGTACTTTGTCCTGTGCCTCTTTTGGTACAGAAAAACCCTGCACCATCTCAATAACTTAGATTCAATGACACAAGTTACAAAAGAATCGGTAAAGCCAAAAAAGAAAGCACATGATCGGAAACATAAAAACAGAATTTAACCAAAATAATATATCAAGATAGGTTGGAATCCTAATCACTCTAGAACTTCAACATCCCTGTCTGAATTTAGTGCATTAAATCATGTTGGATTAAGTATACTCATAACTAGATAACTGTCTTACCTCATTAACACAATCAAGACACTGAACCGAACCCCCTAAACATTAATGACCAAAACACTGTCTCCTTTATCCCCTCTCAAATTTCTGAACCTAGATAACCTTTTGAAAAATTATCTAAATTTTTAAAAGAATAAGAAACCTAACAGGGACAAGTAAACTTGGCTAAATTTGAAAATTGGCAAAAACCAAATTATCTGCAAATGGTAACACTGCAAACTATTTATTGTTTGGTTGTACAATTCAGTTGGTTGGCATTCTAGTTTCAATATAAAAAATGATGTGAAACTTTTCTGCAAGGACAAATTAATTTGTAATTAATAATTTATATACTTGTATTACGTGCATGCATGTGTACAGTTTAAGAATAATAAATTCAAAAGCAAATAACTCCAGAATTTTCAAACTACAAAGCAAATAATAAAGCACTAGGTTGTCACAGTATTTTAAACTAAATCAAATAGCTCATGGGATTTATATTAATTATGCTTGCAACAGCACAAGTTTTTTAACAGGAATAATTACAACAAACCTTGAATCCAACT
This sequence comes from Excoecaria agallocha, assembly GCA_037975025.1. Lineage (NCBI taxonomy): Eukaryota > Viridiplantae > Streptophyta > Magnoliopsida > Malpighiales > Euphorbiaceae > Excoecaria > Excoecaria agallocha. The sequence goes on from CM075815.1 coordinate 24,983,654, forward strand.
TTGTTGTCAAGATAAGAATGCCAATCGACCTTCATTTCTCTCAAAGGGACCCGATCATAAGGTCTGCCAAGAATAATAATTAGACTTTCGTATACAATAATTCATAAGAAAAAATTTAGATATTTAAGAAGCAAAGGTTACACAGCATTAGTAGCTAATACAACATAGATGAACAAGCTATGCAAGTCAAAGTACCTCTTTAGCCCAGAAACACAGGGCTCAACATCAGCAAGGCCCTGTCAGTTAATGATAGTTCACCCATACGATCACCTGAAAGAATAAACATACACGAAACCTCAACCCAAACTAATTGATAGGTAACTCATTCATGACCAGGGAAATAAAATTACCATAGAACTCAACAAATTTTCCAACAACACCATGCTTCCTATACATGTGAAATTCTGAAGATGCAAAATAAAGGAAAGCTTGCATTGATTTGCTCTTACATATTATGAATCATCAAGCTTTGCCATATTTACCGTATCAGTTCTTCATTTGCTGCTCTTGCCGACAAATTTCTGTGTGAAGATCGTTTTCACTTGCTCTGCTCTCTTGATTTTGCAGGCAAGTAAAAATGTCTTGTTAATTATTCATAACAATATTTTTAAAGTTAACAAATCATTCGTCCACAAAAATATAAATTAAAAATAAATCGAGAAGTAGATGAAAATAAAAATCAGCGATCCTCCATTCAAGTATAACAGAGAACCGAAAAATTATATCAAGAAGACAGCTAAGTACCTCACACCATCCGCTCTGGTGGTAAAACCCTGTGCATCTGCTATCTTCCTCGACACATCAAGCTCTATAATCTGAAATCACATCAAAATTTTCAGAGAAGTTGACTTCAGGATGTCTTAGACTTAAGGATGATGGATGCCTTTAACAACTTACCATTGTCAGAAGCTTTTGCATGGCATTACAAGTAGTGTTTCTCACTTCAGGTAGAACAAGTGCTATGGCCATATGCCCATTTTGAGAAGTTTTTTCCATAGATTCGTCATGTGATCCAAGATCATTATCAAGCTCTGCAGAAACTTGACATAGTCCACACATAATGGACAAACAATCCTAAACTCCTAATCGAAGAACCAACAGACCCATTAACCTTACACTATGTTTTATGACTAATTAAAAATAAGAAATTTAAATTCAAGTCTCAAACCTTACATAAATGCCTGCTTTCACTCCGATTCGTGTATAATTGGAATCTTGAATAGAGATCTGGCCCTTTTTCTCTTATGAGAAACGTCTTCAGCCATCGATTGTGAAGCACATCGTCTCGGAGCTGTCCATCGTGGAGTGATTTGGAGTTCGATCGACAGTGAAGCAAGTATATAATATAAATCAAGCTAAACTAGGGCAGAGAAAGTTTCGTTAGAGAGAGAATAAAACAAAGCAAATGGCTTTTATGAAAAGTTTTGTTAAAAAATAAATAAACAAAGCAAAAAGGCCATGGTTTTTTTCGGGGACCAGAAAATAATTTCTCAGAAACAAAGCAAATGGCGTGGGTTTCTCCCGCCTAATTTTGGTCATTTTAGGGACCAGAAATTAATAATTTTAGGACCGGTTTTTATGCCATCACAAATAATATGGACTAAATTAAAAATTAAAGACCATATAAAAAATTGGTCCTTGTTGATATATTTTTAAAGACCAGAAAACTGACCGGTCCATAAACTGTGGTCTTTAATAAAGCTTTTTCTTGTAGTGTTCGCTTGTGGATACCGGTTGAGGGTGTCATTTCGCGTGAAGTTGCACCTACAATTTGATTTATCTGCGCTTCGAGAGGTTGGTAATCGTTACACTTCTTTTTCTATTAAATCAATTGGATCACTTGGATTCATGGTGGGTTTTCTTTTTTGCTACAAAATTTTAATTTTAATATTTCGAAACCTAATAGTGGTATCAAAGCACTTGCGAGTTCAATTGATTCAATTATCGTATTTTGTATGTATGTGATGTGTGCAAAATTGATTTTATATGATATGAACAGATTGTATGTTGATACATGATAAGTTAGTAACTGTTATAATCGCTTATGTTAATTTATTTATATGGGATATGAACGAAATTAATCTATTTATATAAGATATAAATGTAATTAATTGATTGATGTTTATGATATAATGTATATAGGCTGCGAAATTGATAGATGTTAATATGATTAACATGTGTATGTTAATTCTGTTTTAACATGATTAAATGAATTATCATGAGATTAAATGTGTAATCTGTATTCAATTAAATTTGGTGGTATTTTGTATTGATCCTGTGATTGTTTAATGTGATTAAACAGTTTATGATATGATCGGCAGATTTGTATTTTAGGATACAAAATAAGGTTTTTGGGGCAAACAATTGTTAATGAGATTAACGTTACCTCAAAACTTTGAGGAGTGCTACCCTTCGACCCTGTAAGGGGCGCCACCCCTTAACCCCCTAAGGACTGCCTTGTTATCTAATTGTAGCGCCTAATATATTGTTAATGTTATTATTCGTCGATTTTAATACATCAATTTTATGCAATTAATTGAGTTTGATATGAGATGACTTGATTTTAATTGATGTATGTATGTATGATGTCTTTGCATGGTGCAGAGCATAGCTAATATAGACCCTTGTGATGGTGTTTAATTTATTTTCATTTTATGGGTTGTAATTTTAAATACGACCTGCGTGTCATCCTTTTATTGTAATTTTATTTTACTATTAATTTTAGTAGAATAGTTTATTTCATTATTGTAATGAAGATAAAGGAATTTCATAAAGACCATGGAGGGGATCAATCCAATTCCATGACAATGGAGGTGCAAAGTGGAAGTTGTTCATCAAGACAAGTTTATGTAATTTCACCTAGGATTGACCATTGATCTTCATATTGGCTTATGAAGGTCATATAGTTTTGGCCATGCTATGACACATTTCATATATTATGCATATTATACCGGTATGTGATGCGATGAATGATTATATATATGTATGAGATGCCATGTATGGGATGATGAATGATATGTAAATAAATAGACATTATAACTTAAAATTTAAAATTCCCTCACCAAAATTTTAAGTCTTATGCCATCCATAATTATAACACCTATCAAGACTAAGATCACCAAAATGTAGGTTCTGCCAAAGTAAAGTACATTAGGTTATCATAGTAAGATAGGATGGGTAATGGTGTTACCCATATGTTTAAAAATGGTTAGACTGAATTAGGCTATCAAAATGGTTTTGGGTCTAAGGCATTAGATGGGATTATAACATGCTGGGACATATGATGTCATAATCCTATAAAAAATCTAAGAGTTATATGAGATGTAATTGGTAAGTAGTTATCTACCTAAATAACTTGATTTTAAGTGTCATGCCAAAGCTGACTTAGAATTAAGTGAAATATGGATCTTAGCCCACTAGAATATTACAATTGTTGTAATTAACATTGAGGGTGAATATTTTAGTGGGAGTTTTAAGAAATACCCTGAAATGAAATTGGTACTAATTTTAATATTTATTTTGCACATTTGTAGATCAATGGCTTCAAATAACACTTGCACACTATCACTGTAATCAGTCATTGAGAAGGATAAACTAAAAGAAGATGGCACTAATTTTCTTAACTGCTTTAGGAACTTAAGAATTGTTCTCAAGTAAGAAAGGAAGCTATTGTGCTTGATGACCTTGTTCCTCCTATCCTGCCTGCTGATGCCCAAAAGGCAGTTAAGGATAAAAAAAACATGCTGATGATTCTATTGATGTGGGATGTCTTATGTTAGCCATAATATGCCCAGAACTTCAGAAGAATCTAGAGCATTTAGAGGCTTATGAGTTGAGTAATCATCTCAAATAGACATTCCAACAACAAGCAAGGAAAGACAGGTATGAGACTACCAAAGCTTTGCATGCTTGTAAAATGGCTGAAGGTGCATCAGTAAGCGCACATATTTTGCAAATGAAAGGCTATATTGATCACCTTGAAAGGATTGGATTTCCCATCACTTTAGATTTGGCCACGAATTTGATCCTTAATTCATTGCCTGATAGTTATAACCAGTTTGTTTTGAACTATAATATGAATAATATGGAGAAATCCATTCTTGAGCTGCATGCGATGCTTAAGACAGCTGAGCAAAGCATTACGAAAAGGCCCAATCATATTCTTATGATTAATAAAGGAAAGGGAATGAAAAATAAGGGCAAGGATAAGGCTAAGGAAAAAGTTGTTGGTAAGCCTAAGGTACAAGCTAAATACAAACCTAAGGCAAAAGCTCTAAAGGAGGGAGTTTACTTCCATTGTAATGAACTTGGTCATTGGAAGAGGAATTGTAAGCTCTACTTGGAAGAATTGAAGAAGAAGAAGAAGAAGAAGAAGAAGAAGAAGAAGAAGAAGAGTAGTGAGACCACATCTTCAGGTATTTATGTTATAGAAATTAATTTATCTACTTTTACTTCCTAGGTATTAGATACTAGATGGGGTTCTCACATTTGTACAAATGTGTAGGGACTCAAAAGGAGTGGGAAACTTAAAAAGGGTGAAGTGGACCTACAAGTTGGAAATGAGCAAGAGTTGCTGCTTTAGTTGTAGGGACTTATGAGTTGACTTTGCCCAATGGGCTTTTGGTAGTTTTGAATAATTGCTTTTATGTTCCTACTTTGAGTAGGAATATTATTTCAGTTTCTTGTTTGGATGATGAAGGTTTTTCTTTCCTTATTAAGATTAAGAAATGTTATATTTATTATGATGATATACTTTATTGTATTACTGATTTATATAGTGGCCTTTACGTCCTAAATCTAGAAAAATCCAACAATTAGGATATATATAACATAACTACAAAGAAATCCAAACCCAATGATTTGAATAAAACATATTTATGGCATTGTCACCTTGTCATATAAATGAAGAACGCATATCAAAACTCCATCAAGATGGACTTTTGGAATCATTTGATTTTGAATCATTTGAAAATTGTGAATCTTGTTTATTAGGCAAGATGACAAAAGATCTGTTCACTGGACATAGTGAAAAGGGCCATTGATTTATTGGGCCTTATACATATTGATGTATGTGGCCCATTAAGTATAAATGTTAGGGAAGGATTTCAATACTTCATTACTTTCACTAATGATTTCAGTAGATATGGCTATGTTTATCTAATGAAACATAAACATGAATCATTTGAAATGTTCAGAACCTTTCAAAATGAAGTTCAAAATCAACTTGGTAAAACTATTAAAGCACTTTGATCTGATCGGGGTGGTGAATACTTGAGCCAAGAGTTTGATGATCATCTAAGAAATTGTGAAATTGTTTCACAATTAACTCCACCGGGGATGCCACAATGGAATGGTGTTTCTGAAAGAAGGAATCAAACTTTATTAGATATGGTTCGATCAATGATGAGTTAAACAGATCTTCCTTTATCCTTCTAGGGCTATGCATTAGAAACAACTGCATTCACTCTGAACCAAGTTCCATCTAAAGCGGTTGAAAAGATACCATATGAGATATGGACTAGGAGAATTCCTAGTTTGTCTTTTCTAAAGATTTGGGGCTATAAGGCTTATATCAAATGAAAAGTCTTGGATAAATTAGCACCTAAATCTGATAAATGCCTTTTTGTGGGATATCCTAAAGAAACTAAAGGATATTACTTTTACAATCCCTTTGAGAATAAAGTGTTTGTTGCTCGAAATGATGTCTTTCTAGAAAAAAAGAATTTATTTCTAAAAGAACCAGTGGAAGTAAAATAGAACTTGAAGAATTTCGAAAACCACAAGATGCATTGGACCATCGATGGAAACTCAACAAGTTTCACAAACAGTTGTGGAACCTGTGCAAGTTACACAAAAACTGCACAGATCTGATAGGACACGACATCAACCTGAGAGATATGGATTTCTCGTAACAGATAGTCGTGAAGTAATGGTCATAGATCAATATGAGCCTACTACCTATTAAGATGCTATGTCAAGTCCAGATTCTGAGAAATGGCTAGAAGCCATAAAATCTAAAGTGCAATCCATGTATGACTATGACAATCAAGTTTGGAACTTGATTGATCCACATGAAGTAATTAAAACCATTAGATGCAAATGGGTTTTCAAGAAGAAAACTAACATGGATGGGAAAGTACATACCTTTAAAGCAAGACTTGTTGCAAAAGGTTTCAAGCAAACTCATGGTATTGACTATGATGAAACTTTTTCACCAGTCGCAATGCTTAAATTAATAAGAATTCTTATTGCCATTGCTGCGTATTATGACTATGAGATATGGCAAATGGATGTCAAAATAGCGTTTCTTAATGGAATCTTACTTGAGGATGTGTATATGACACAACCTGAAGGTTTTGGCCATCCTGAGAATTCTAGAAAGGTGTGTAAGCTGCAAAGATCCATTTATGGATTAAAGCAAGTTTCTCAGAGCTGGAATCTTTGTTTTGATGAAACAGTCAAAGAGTTTGGATTCATAAAAAATAAAGATGAACCTTGTGTATATAAGAAGGCTAGTGAGAGCACAGTAATGTTTCTCATCTTATACGTCGATGACATATTACTCATTGGGAATGATATCCCTACGTTACAAAAGACCAAAATTGGTTAGGGAAATCTTTTTCAATAAAAGATCTAGGCGAAGCTACTTATATCCTTGGAATTAAGATCTATAGGGATAGATCTAAAAGAATAATTAGTCTGAGTCAAAGTAATTATATAGATAAGGTGTTGAATAAGTTTAGCATGCAAAATTCTAAAAGAGGATTTTTGCCAATGTCTCATGGCATTACTCTTAGCAAGACTCAATGTCCTACGACATCTGATGAGCAAGACCGCATGAGTATGATTCCTTATGCTTCGGCTATAGGATCTATCATGTATGCCATGTTATGTACTAGACCAGACGTTTCATATACATTGAGCATGACAAGTAGATACTAGTCAAACCCTGGTGAAAGTCATTAGGCAGTCATTAAGAATATCCTTAAGTAATTAAAAAGAACTAAGGATGAATTCTTAGTATAAAGAGGATTGGAAGATGACTAGTAGTAAATGGTTACACAAATGCAAGCTTTCAATCTGATAAAGATGACTATAGATCGCAGTCTGGATATGTATTTTTGTTAAATAGAGGTGCTGTTAGTTGGAAAAGTTCTAAACAAAGCATTGTTGCTGATTCTACAATAGAAGCTAAGTATATAGTAGCATCAGATGCAGCTAAGAAAGCAGTATGGATTAAGAAATTCATCGCTGAACTGGGAGTGGTTCCTAGTATCACAAATCCTATAGACATTTATTATGACAAAAGTGGTGCTATAACACAGGCTAAAGAGCCTAGATCCCATCAGAGATCCAAACATATACTCAGGCATTTTCATCTCATTCGTGAAATCATTAAAAGAAGAGATGTCAAGATATGCAAAGTACCAACAGATGACAACATTGCTGATCCACTTACAAAGGCTTTCCTACAAGCCAAACATGATGGTCATACTAGGTCCATAGGTATTAGACACTTATAATATTTAAAATTAATATTATTATCATTCTTATTTTAAATAAGAAAAAAGGTATTTATTATTTTGATAAGAAAAATGGGCCCGAAGTTTTCTCTCTCTTAATTAGTTTTAGGTCAACTATATAGATATATATATAGTGATGTATATATAAAACCCTAATTAAGCATAAAGAGAAAGTTGTAGATGCCACAAAAAAGAGAAACTAAAAGGAAAATCAATTTTCTTTTGTAATCTCAAAAGAGAAAAAAAAAACCCTAGCCGCCAAGGAAGGGAGCTAGCACAGGCAATTTTCTTCATTGCATTCGCGTGTGGATACCGATAGAGGGTGTCGTTTAGCATGAAGTCGCACCTACAATTCAATTTATCTACACTTCGAGAGGTTGGTAATCGTTACACTTCTCTTTCTATTGAATTAATTGGATCGCTTGGATCCTTGGTAGGTTTCCTTTTTCTCTGCAAAATTTTAATTTTAATATTTTGAAACCCAACAAACTCTACCCATAAAACTAATTAAATGAATTAATTAAACTTGATTTCACTTACTTGACTTTTATCTATAACCTTTCTCTTCTTGGTTTTCCTTCACTTCTTCCATTTTAATCACCTCAAATGAAAATTAGAGGCTGCCATAATCCACTATAGAAGATGGATTTTACTTAGGGGACTTGACTTTAGAAAGAGAATTGGAGAAGAGATGAAGAAATTAAGTGAAATGAAAATCTTTCACTTGGCCAAGAAGAAGAAAAACGGGAGAAGAGGAGATGGTTGTAGATGTCTTTGGAAAATTTAGATGTTTAGGCTATTTATAAGTGGCTGATGGGTTGGACCTGGTCCAACCACTTGTAGCCCAATTTCCACTTTAAGCCCATTATGCATTCAAAAATTATTTTTCTCACTTACAAAACTCAAATTTACTCAAAATCAATTTCATATTTATTAAAATATATAATATAGCCTCCACATATTTTTTTAGCTCAATCGGAGTCCATTTTTGGTCCGATTTACTAAAACTGGTCAGATTAGGTAATTTTCGGTGATATCGTAAAGTTAATTTTTCACCATAAAATAATTATAAATACTAATTACAGCTCAACTGTATCTTCCTACTATTTTTAGAGATCCTTTCCTATTTTTAAAGCCTCGGTCAAATCCAAGGTTAATCGATTACTATTTAAACTGAAATCATTATTTTTCTTTTACTTCATGTGTTCAAACCTTCCAAAAAATACTTCCATAATCCTCAAAATATATTCATTAAGCTCCACGAATATTTTTGAGTCAATCAGAAAATAATTTTTAATCTGATTCACTTTTATCAGTCCGATAACCCAATTTTTCAAAATCACCGAACAATTAATTTTTCATTACCATATAATTCTAAATCTCATTTAATGTAGATCTCGAAGTTCTTGTGATTTTTAGAGGTCATTAACTATTTTTAAAGTTTCGATCAAACTTTAGTCAATTTGAACACTATTTAACCAAAACCATGAAATTTTCTTATTTTTAGCTTTTGGAGACTCATTTGACCTCATTTTGATTCCAAATTTGAACCACAGGCTCTTGCTGACATGTTCTTTTCAATGATCAAATAAAAATATTTGTCAACTCTAGGAAGTACTATTTACCTCGATGTCACTATTTACCATCAAAAAATACTATTTCCGACTAACCTGGTATTTGGGCCATTACATTTGCATTTTTAAATTTAGGAATATTTATTAAATTGTGCTTTAAAAAATTAAATATAGTTAGTTATGTTGTTTTTTTTATTAATTTAGTAATTTATGAAAAATAGTTAAAGTTTAAATAAGATAACAACTCGTAATTGGGCATATATTGAAATATTATACCAATACAACTAATTCAACATCCCCTTCTACGAGATGTGGTACTATGGATAGGGGTATCGGGATCCATCCCGTAAGGGTTGGGACCATTGTATCCCCCACTATATAGTGGTTGATCCGCTAAACGTTAAATGCCTAAAACAGTTAGACCACTAAAAAGTTCATTAAAGAAATCATCTTGTGATACTGTAGTGGTGCTCTGCCCATAAATATTGTATGGTGTAACATCTCCGTTAGACAAGCTTATATTCAAATCAACATTCAACCAATATGGCCCAACTTCATAGTCAAAATATCCAGAAATCCCAGCTCTAGATGGCCCAACTTCATATTGATAATATCTAGAAGGACTTGCTGCAGCTTCATACTGCCTAGGCTGATGATCTGAAGGAATACTTAAGGAACTAGAAGTATGTTCAACAATATATGGCCATGTCATTGGTTGGGGTACTTGGTGAACATATGGATGAATAGGAATAAAATCAACTATCATCCTTCTTTCTACCACACCTCTCCTATTACGCCTAGTACGTCGATCTTCATACGGTACTGATAGTGGTGAAATATCTGCAAGATCAAGTATAGGTTGATGAGGATAATCAGTATCATATGCACCAACAACTCCTAAAATGCCGATTGATGTGAAATGAATATTATCTCTATCAGCTCCAGATGATGAAGCAATATTGCTGTGGAATATTCGTTTAGCAGCATCGACCTACATAATAAAAAAATTTAATTATAATTCATCAATAATATTTATAAAAAATATAATAATAAATAATATATAAATAATAATAATAATAATAATAAAATAATGATGATGATGATGATGATGATGATGATGATGATGACAACAACAACAACAACAACAACAATGACAATATTATATACCAATGAGCCCATTGTAGCTCTGACTACGGTCATCCACCGTCTTGTTCTCTCTCTATACCATTGTATATATTGCGATCTACTATGCAATGGTAAACTGAGAATTAGACCTTGTGCCACCTGATGATGTTTATTGTGCCACTCAGAAATGAAATTTGCAAATCTCATTTCCTAATTTTGATCTACATGCCCCCTCAAATTAATAAAATGCAATGCACCCATGTCCCACGGAGGGGATGGAATTGGCTAATCCAAACCAAATTGTCTCAAACATCTATTAGGCTGGTGCCACTCACCAATATGAAAACATACTAGTGGGACGACAAATCTCTAACTCCTTTGTCCACTAGTACAAAAAACTGGCAACAAGTACACAGCATTTTTATATGGTTCCCAATCCATCTAAAAAAAATTTAATAATTCTCAAAATATTGTTACAAAATAATTATTTTTTATTAATGATATTAAATAATTTAGTATGCCTTAAAAAAATATAAACCTGATCATAGCGCTGCAAGTCTAATTCCTCTTGAAACTCGTTAACATTTTATTATTAATATTTCTTAAATCCAAAGGGGATCGTCACTTGTTCCACAACAAATATATAACTTTTCAGCATATTGTTTTAACAAATAAAACAAAAAATATTCCAACATTAAATATAATAAACAAATTTTACCTATAACCATATGGCCTCATCTGATCCAGAACAACTCTGTGGATAAAGTATGGCCGAAATTAAGGGAGTTTTTTCCATGCCCACATTTGGATTAACTGATGATACCTGCCAAGTCCACCCGCACTTGGACGAGTCGCATGACATAACTCCCTATATAGCCAAGTCAAAATTGCTGATCTCCAGTTATAATCACTGACTTCAGCCAAATTTTTCAATAGTGGAAGCCACATCAAACATATATAATTATTAACCTGGCCAGGACATAGTAGACTACCAATACAATGTTGTATCTATACATGGGCAAAGCATTGTATCTGGTAGTCTGTCGCATCTGCTAGTAAGTGACTAAAATTGTTAGTCAACCATGTTGTTAATATTAAAGTTTTTTATTTTTTGAAATTATGCTAATTTTATTTATTTACAAAATTTATTTGAAATTATAATGGACTGAGATCTTAAGAATAAATCTAACCTTAAAGTTCAAATGGAACCAAAATATTTCAGTTATTTCAACACAATTGTGTAATACATTCGGTATGATTTTTTATTTTTAATTTTTAGACAATTTAATTTTTGGTTATTTAAATTTTGTTCAATTAGTGAATCAAATTGATTGATGCTCATCCTAACTAAACATTAGGAAAAATGAAGTATATCATGAATAACCTATGTCAATTTTTTTTTTCTAAAGAAGGAAGTAGATTACACTAAAGAAGAAGTTGGGATATTTAACCCCATTGTGTCTTAAGTTAGGAGATCCTTCAGGAAAGGCAAAGGAGTGTTGTACCAATTAAGACTTCTATTAATAGGGACTCTAAGTTTAGCTAAGCAATCAACTACTCCATTGGATTCTCTCTTCACATAGGTGACCTTTACCTGCCAATTTCTGTTCATACTTCTTTTAATTTTAATTACCAGATCTGATAGATGACGATCAGCATCAGCACTGTTGTTGAGGTGATTAACAACTTCTAGATTATCACATTGCACCTAAATTTTGTTCCATTTCCTTACCTAAGCAAATTCCAAACCTTGCTTTATTGCATATAGTTTGGAATAGAGGGAGTCAGCATTGTTGCTTTGCAGAGCAAAACCTATTAACCAAGTGCCTATATTGTCTCAAAAGACACCACCAGAGGTACTACTACTGCTTCTAACATGTGAAGTCGCATCAGCATTGAAGGCTATCAATCCCTATTCAGGTGCTTGCCACTACATCGGTTCCCCATCGGTTCCTCCTCTTACAAAAAGGACTTTTTTCAAAGCAGTGAGAGCAAATAAATCCGTTTTTGCTTCATTAAGATTTTTCCTAACTTTTTTCTGACTTGGAATCCTTGAATTATTGAAAACCTCCTTATTTATCCACCTCTAAATGTGCCATACTGCAAAACCAAAAAGAATTTGCCAGTCCAAGTTGAACCGACCTACAAATTTGACTTATAAGTTAGCTGATAACCACTCCACTCTATTTCTAGAAAAAAAATCAAACTTCTCATGTGAGTTGAGCAGCCTAGTCCAGACTTCCTTCGCCTTTGGACAATCCCTTAACACATGTATGATATCTTCATCACATTCACTACAAAGATGACACGCACCTGATGTTGCCAGGTGTCTTCTTGCTCTTTCAATATTTTTTTAACAGCCTTTTAGGGAAGCATAACCATGGAAAGCTTTTTATCCTTTGCGGTCCACCCTATTTCTAGACTACCTTCTATTTTGCCGACTCTGAGTTTACATATAGCTCATTGAGATTCTTATAAGCTGCTCTAACTGAAAAGTTTCATGAAGCCGTGGTTTTCCAAATGATAGTATCCATTCCTATCTAATTATTAGGAGGAATCATCTCACTAATTTTCTGCACAATATCCATTGGAAGAAGGGTATTGATTTTTTGTACATCCTAACAACCCAAATCCGATAAAACATCCTTTACTATCCAATTGCAACATTCATTTGGTACCCCGCTTACCACATAGTATATCAACCTCAGATTATCACACCATTTATCATACCAGAAATTCACCTTACTCCTATCCTTAAGGCATCGCTGATATTTTCATATGCAAATGGCTATATTTGAACTAAACTCCTCCACATTGGGGTGTAATTACTCGACTGTAAGGTTATGCTTCCGTCAGCATTCATTCTGCCATATTTACTACAAAGAATTTGAACCCACCATGCATTAGGTTATTTGATAGCTCTCCGGACTAATTTTGTCATGAAAGCTTTGTTCAAAACCATGAGATTACGAAATCCTAGCCCTCATTTGCTTTTTTATAGACATAACTTATTTCGGCTGAGAAGGTGAATCTTTCATTTGTTTGAATTAGATCCCCAAAGAAAGTTTCTACATAGCCCTTCAATTTTCTTGAAAACTTATTGAGGGAACACCAAAGTTTGAAGAGCATAAATCGGGATTGCCAAAATAACTGATTGAACCAAAGTGGCCCTTCCTGTAAAAGAGAGAGAGAGTACCTTTCATCCACTCAAACGATTCTTGACTTTTTCTATCAGGTAATTAAAATAATGTGAGCAATTCTGACCAGAGATGATAGGAACCCCTAGGTGGCTACCTAAGCTGGATGTGATAGAGTATCCCAAAATGTTCTTCAATCTTTGTGCTAAATCATTATTAACATTCTTTGAGATAAAAAGAGAAGATTTCTCTTTGTTGATTTTTTGCCCCAAACATTGATAGAAGTCTTTTAACACATCATAAACCACTAAAATATTCTTCTCTAAGGCCTCTGCAAAGAGAAGGAGGTCATCTGCAAAAAATAATTGTGAGATTAAGACCCCGTTCCTTCCCATTTTAATTGGTTTCCAAATGCCTTCTTCTACTGCTTTGTTAATTATTTGAGAGAGCCTCTTCATGCAATGCACAAAAATATAAATGGATAGTGGGTCTCCTTGCCTTAGCCCTCTAGAAGGTTTGAAAGCTTTGGATACTTCAATATTCCACACCATCCTTGCGCTACAATTTTCCTAATTATTAATAAGAACTTGAATAATTGAATTGGGAAAACCCATATCTACCAATGTATCAAAGATGAAATCCCATATAATCGATCATAAGCCTTTTCTAAGTCTACTTTGATGATCATCCATCTTGTCTTACCTTGCTTTTTGTTCATGGAGTAGACCACTTCTTGGGTAATAAGGATGTTGTCAATAATTTATCTTTCAGGAACAAAGCTTGATTGAGTTTTACTAATAAAAGTCACCAGGCATGGTTTGAGTCTATTTGAGACAAACTTCATCAAAACCTTAAACACTACAGGGAACAAGCTGATTAGCCTAAAAATAGATATAGTAGTGGGTTGTCCTTTTCTAGGATGAGGGTGATAACTGCTTGACACAGTAAAGGATCGATACTTTCCCCTTTCAAACTATTGGCCACAAATCGACAAAGAGAATGTTTAATAGTTTTACAATTACTTTGTAAAAATCTAGCAAACATTCCATCGTTACCTGAAGCTTTAAACGATTTCATACTAAAGACAGCTTCTCGAACTTCCTCTTCTGTAACCATTGTGACTAGTGTCTTGCAAGTGTACTAGATCGGCTAGTAATATTGAAAAATATAATTATGACCCCTAAATATTGAACCTAAGGGAAACTTGCGTATGTATGAAAGATTTTAGATTTTTATAATGAAAACTATGTGAGAGAGAAAAGAGATCCCAAAGCTATGATGATAAAGGGTTAAATAAATTAAAAACAAAAATTTGAACAAACAATTAAAGGTTTAACAATTGAACTAAAAGTAAGTAAATAAAATTGGTAAAAATCAATATTAAAGACGACTTTCACTAAAGGACTATCCACCTTAACCTTATATTGCAATAACTTAATTAAGAAGGAACACAAGTGATTATGAAGAAATTAGATGAATAAAGCAAGATAACTTAAAACAAGATTATCATTCTAAGCATTAAAATTATCTTGTTAAGAAAAATCCAATACTTAGCATAAAAATAAGATTTTAATCCCCTAGATATCTGTTAAACTCTTTTTCAAGCAAATTTAACTTTCACCTATTCTTAGTTTTAACTCCTCTTAATCTTAACTTACCTGAATTAACACACAATTATATCTATTTAGAAAATAACCATGTATTAACACAAGTAAACTAACCTAAAAACATACATATCAATTGTGACATCCTTGTACTAATAATCTATTATTTATATCCAACTTAGTTGCTTTAGTCATGCATGATGTCAATATCATGTTTGTATATTAATTATCATATATTTATCATTTACTATTACTCACCTTGTACCATGTGCCAAATTCATTTAAATGTTACTTTAATTATTTGCATGCTTATCACATGTATAACATCATACTCTTCCTAAGATGTAATAGTTACTCAATATTCTACATGCAATTTGCAATGTAAACAATTCAATTAACCTATCAACATAAACATAAGACTTGAAGATAAATGATATAGTATGTACCTTACATTATTGATAAAATTTTCGACATTATGACGGCTTAAAAATCATACTACCAGAACCTGTAACTTCCCAAATTCACACTTCCTATAATTTCTCCACCTACAGTTCTTCACTCACAAGCATAGCAATGCTAAAATTCAATTTACATTTCAAAACACATCACACCCATATTACATGTATCATCCATTATCAATCAATACTTTACTTCGTTATTCAATCATGTGATTATCACTGTGTAACAATAACTTAGTGTCCCGCAAAACTTACTCAATATTTTGAGAATTAAATGCTATTAACATCATAGAACATAACTGTCTACAGCTATAATCAAATTCAAAGGCATATCCCCATATACTTATAGCAGATCACTCAGTTGATATACTCTTTAAGTTCCTTACCAGCCAGCATAAGCAAACTCGTCTATTTGCACATTATCACATGACAAATAATATGATTTAAAGATGGACAGATTGATAATACGTATACTGGTCAGGACTATTCCTTCATTACCACATTGTTTTCATAGGAAGGAAATCATATATATACTCATGCAATCATAGGTGTATGTAACAACACCTAATCACTCAATCAATATATCAAATATATGCATATGGGTTCAATGGTAGTATTTTAATTCTAGATGCATGATCCTTAAAACACTTGCGTATGTTCCAGCAAGTGCATGTACCTACATAGCATTTAACCTTCAGTTACATGTAATACTAAAAGAGAATAAACATGCCACATTAATATAATTTGGTTCAGACTTGAGATATCAATTCTCAAGCTTCCTACGTATCTCATTAAGGGAATCAGAACCATGTAGTTCTTCCATTTCAAAGTCACATATGGTATTTAAATACGGTTTATTATTAGCATATACCTTCCTAACATTGAAGGAGTTATTTCATAATATAAACAATACCATTATCATTCTTATTTTATTGGTTTCATGGAAACCTTAATCATTCATACCATCTAGCTTAATTTAGCTTGAATATTATGTTTAAAATTTGACTCTATTTCATTTATAACTAAATAATTTCTATACACTAAAGATACCGTAACACATAAGGTATGATATCGGTTGCTCAATCAGCATATCTCATGGGGAACTCCTGGAACTAAATATTTATTGGACCAAATTACTTGGCGTAATCCTGCATCCCTATCGTAGTGAACTCATGAAACTGAATAATTATCATATAATAATAATAATAATAATAATAATAATAATAATAATAATAATAATAATAATAATAATAATAATAATAATAATAATTGGTTTCGCGAACATAAATGCACATGGTTATACGTAAATGACTTGAGCATATCAAGTAATTACTCAAGAATAAACATTCATATACATGATAATATCTTCATAGAATCAAGTCTATATTCATATGCAGAAAACTGCACTAGGAAACATTTCTAATTATATATTACCATATGCTTATATAAATGTACATACTAGTTTGCTTAATAAACATTGCCCTAAGTAACTACTAGTGGAAATCCTTGAATTGGATATGCAAGACTGTATGACTGTTTGATTGTATGTGAGGCCTCAAAGCAGTATGTATATACTGTATGAGAGAGGAGACTACCTAAACGTAATCAATCCTTGATAATAGTTCACTATATGATTTACTATATGATTTCACCGCGGTGTGTATACTGCATGAGAGAGGAGACAATCTAAAGGTAATCAATCCTCGATAATAGTCCACTGTATGATTTACTGTATGATTTCATCGCGGTGTTTTCATCCTTATGGCTAGCCATTATATCCTAGATCCTAGATTACCCACCAGTTTACCAAGGGCAAAAGATCTTGTCTGAATCCAAATTAATTAAACCCAACCTTTATTGTGAACATATCATTCAATTGCACAAAATTTCACTTAAATTAATAAAATAGTTCTCAAAATATACCGTTGTAATTCTTCCTTTAATCTCATATTTTCCATATGTAATATGGAATTATCATAGAAGTAAAATATGAGAATTAGCTTAATAACTATCATATTTACTTGTCTTTGACATGTACAAGATACTTGAGGACTAATGGAGTCTAACAAAATAGTTTCAAGTTAGGATTTTCCCACTGTTAAATCACAATTGATAAACAAATAATGTAAAGTTTGACAAGTTTCCGTGTCCACTGATTACTAAATAATTTAAAACCAATGATCTTATTTGATAAAGGCCTAATTGGCTAGCATCAATACTAAAATTTCTTCCTGGAATTCATATTAAGCAAGCTTAGAGCAACTTTTCTGAAATTTATATGTCCTAAGTTCAAGTGCCAATTTGACATATTGAAGACATTATCTACAATACAAACATTAATATATATACACAAGAATAATCTGCTTACAAACTTCATTTATAAACTTAAGGACAATAATCTATGAACTTGATGTCATTTATTAAGCATTGTTTCATATGGTTCACATCATATTACATCACCACATGATCAATTTACATTTGTAGGGGTATAATTCTCATGCTTACCTTATGTAATTACCATTAGGTATACATATACTCTTCATTAGGTTCACATGTTATCTTTCTTACTAATCCATTTCAACATGGTCCTTTATCATCATATTATGTATTTCACATTCTTTATGTCATTAATCGTTGAATTCCATCTTGATAAGACATAGTAAGGCATTCAACCACTTAGGTTTTAAACTCACTCTCATGATTTTCATCCTTAATTCATGTGTTCTAACATGTTAGTCCCTTGTTTTATCATGCCATACCAATTTATTCCATCATTCAACCTAGGTTGCCATAGTTATATAATAAAGCATTTAATTAAAACTTAATGAAGACATGAAATTAAGTGTAGATAAAGTATCCCATACCTTAAGGGTTAAATTTGCTACAATTTGCCTGTTCTCATGCTCGCCGGACCGGTCATCGAAGTTTCACCGTAGACTCTCCGGAGATGCACCGAAGCTATCCGCTAGTAGCCAAAGCCACCGGTAGCTTTCAGGTGACATTTATTCGTCCCTATGCCGCTGTCATTTGTTGAGATCGAAGCTAAAAAATGTCCTCCTCACCATGGTCGATCTCCTTACTGCCGGTGAGTGGGGAGGAGCAATATAGGCTGGAAAAACCATCTCTTCCTCACAGAATTGTTGGTGTCGCCGATGACACCTGGTACCGCCGTCGGTCACTGAAAAGTGAAGATGTATACACGGAAAAAAGAGAGAGAAGAAAGGGAAGAGAGAACCAAATCGGTGCCACGCCACTGTTGACGAAAGTGCTGACCGTCAAAGGGGAACCACAGCGTGGTGGACGTCGAAGCCACCGGCGACGACACTACTGATCGGGGAATGCTTTCCTTTTCTCCTCTCTCACTTTTCTTTTTTTTTTTCTCTTTCTTTTTTTATATTTTTCTTTTTTCAACACCTCATCCATAAAAATATCTTCCAATCTCAACAAAATACCCTTTTTGCTTCCAATATAATACTTTAATAACAATTAAATCCTTAACTCTTATTTTCCTTCAATTATGTTCCTTAGACCTCATATATCATATAGCTAATTAATATCAATTAATTAGCACTAATGTCATTTAATCACATGTATCCTACTAGGGTCAAAACTAGGGCGTTACATCATTAGTTAAAAAAAATCAATTATTAACCAATAATTAAATAAGTTAACAACTAAAATCTAGATAACTGATGATAAGACTCCACTCAAAACTAAGAAATAATCAAGACTTGTATTAATTTAAGCACAAACTAAGTCATAACAATATAGAGTTAAGGATTCAAGTATCCTTTAGCAAAAGTACAAGAACTACTCACACTTCATCTTGAAAATTAAAGAAAATAAATAAGAGAAAGCAATACAAACACTTAGAATTACAACTACTCTTGAAGACTTCAATTTTAGTTTCTAACCTAAGTGCAAAATGAAAAATAAACTAAAATTCTTAATTGGTAAAAACTGTCCTCTACAACTGATGTCCGTTGTTGCTTTTATAACCTCAAAATGGAAGAAATTTGTTTGCTGAAAACTTCCCAAACCCGAAGACTTCCCAACTAGCGAGACTTCCCAAACTAGCAAGAATCAGAGTTTAATTTGGTTTCAAAAACTGGCCTCGGTAAAGTGACATTTCACTCCACTGAATGAAACTCCTTTGTCCCTGGTATTTTTTGGTCACTCAGTAGAGTGAGGATGTCACTCCACCGAGTGGTGTGCCTTCTTTTATCTCACTCGGTAAAGTGAAAATTGGTTCCATGGGTTGATTGCTCTCTGGACTGATCGAAGCTCTCTTTCTTTTCCTCTTTAAGCCATTCGGTAGAGTGAAGATGTCACTCCACTGAGTAGTGCTCCTCTGAACTAACGATGAAAACCTTCAATTGCTAATCTTACACTTTAGCCCTTGTAAATTCTTCTTTTCTTCAAATAAGCAGCTGAAAACAACAAATTTCTCAATTAAGAGCTCAAATTGCAAATTTAACAAATTAAACATTGAATTAACCTAAATACTACTAAATTAACACACTAAGCATACTAAAAGTATATTTAAAACATACTAAAATTTACACTTATCAAATATCCCACACTTAGCCTTTGCTTGCCCCCAAGTAAATTTGAACAAACAAACTCCTCAAAATTATCAAACTTCAAATAAGAATTAAGCATTTCAAAATCAAGTTTAACAATTAATCAGAGCACTTAACAAAACCTTAACTAGAATGAACTTTAAACATGATAATATGAGTTGGTTTCTTTATGTGTGTGCAAGACCAAAACACTTTAAGTACTTTTAAAAACAAAACGCCAATGCAAATATATAACCAAGCTTAGAATGAATGTAAACCTAAGTGTACAATTGATTTTGTGCTTGAAACTCTAGAATCACTATAAGCCTCTCCTTTAGCATCGGAACCCAAAAGTCATCTCCGCTAAACAACTCAAAATCAAACTTAGAATCACTTAGGTCTTAATTGGGCTGTAATGAGGTCAAGGTAATGGCTGGCAAGAAATGGATAAAATATAATGAAAAAGAATAGCCATTCTAATTTGAATAAACCAAAACCTTCAAAATTGTAATCACTAAACGCAACCCTTTCTTAAACTCATAAAGCACAACCAAAAATAAAGTTAAAATTCCTCTTTAAATGCCTTATTTGAAAAAAAACCAATTATTCTTATCCTTATAAAAACCCTACACTTAAAATTTTGCCTCAAATGCTAATTTTATTCTTCTTCTTCTTCTTTTTTCTTTTCTTTTCTTTCTTTTTTTTATGAAATAGTTTTGTTGAAGGTAATATTGGTTTTCCAAGGAGAATTACAAGGTAAATTAGCATAATTACTTGATTTCATTTCACAAACCTTTGCTAAACACTTCATTACACCTTTTGAAATTCTCAATTCCTTTTAGTTTATCCAATTTTTAGAGTGGTTACTTTTAAAAAGGTGAGACAAAAGCTATTTAGGCTGAATGATTACTTTCAAAGGTGTAACAAAAAATTAAGATGGCACGCTTTTTATAGTTAACAAGAAAAACTATGCCTAAATTATTTTCTAAATTGAATTGAGTTGATTTTATGCTTTGATGGGTGATGAGGAAGGTTCTATTGTTCTAAAATTTCTTGCTTAATCATTCAATGCATTGGTTTTTCTCTAAGTTCAAAAATTGGTCTCTAGTGCTCAAAAAATAGAAACTAACAAATATTTGCCAAGTTGAATATTAAACTAGTGAAAAAATTTATTAAGCAACATACTTGTTCTAATGCTAAACTAAGAATTTTGACTCATGCATGTTCTAAGTTTAAGTTTAATAAGTTCAATTTTGAGGATAACTAGGGTAAACTAAGTTTTAATGCAGGCTAAATGATAAAATGAACAACTATTGAAATAACTAAAATAAAAACACACATTACTAATAAAGACTAGCTAGCATTAAGATTACTATTACTTAAAATAAGATTACCAAGTTACTCCTACAAACAACACAAATAAAACTTCAAAACATAACATAACATAAATGTAAGCATAAGTGTTTTTATGAAGAGGAGAATTAGATTCTACTTCTTGAATCTAAGCAAAATTGAGCTTAGAGAAGCTCTACCTCTTCTCAAAAATTTACTATCCTCAACAAAACAAAATGTAGCTCAATCCAATGGTGGGGGTGGCCAACGTTTCCAAAAGTTGGTGGTGAATTGCTCAAAATTTTGCTTCACTTTAAGTACATAATCTTGCAATGTGACTATTATACCCTCCAGTATATTCATCCTATTATTCATTTAAGTTGTAAAAGCAAGCATTTAAGCCGAAAGCTCCTGTGGTAGAGGTGCTTGAGCATTAGGCTCTAGTGCAGCTTGATCTTCATCTTCGTCTCTTTTTCTCCCAACAGTGATTAGGTATAAATACTCTGCCCTATTGGACCAATACTTCTGTGGCTTTTTGACCAAAATCTTCATCTGTGTCAACATGGCATGATCTGTAAAAGCTACCTTTCCAAGGGATCCCCTAATGTCCATATATCCCACTGCTTTTGGCATTATGGTTGTAATCGAGCCTATAGAGGTTGCTTTAATTTTACTACTCATTCTTTGTAACTCTACTATTTTCCTACACAGGAGGATTGCCATATTGATCCATATGCCTTCAACCATACATCTTAACAA
The DNA here is from genome assembly GCA_037975025.1 of Excoecaria agallocha. Lineage (NCBI taxonomy): Eukaryota > Viridiplantae > Streptophyta > Magnoliopsida > Malpighiales > Euphorbiaceae > Excoecaria > Excoecaria agallocha. Next base: position 25,005,728 of record CM075815.1, read on the forward strand.
CATACATTCTTTAGCATTAATAGCCCCTGGGCTGCCATACAACTAAAAAAAGTAAGCGATAAAAACCTGTGGATAATTCGAAAGGCATGACTACCTAAGGTACGAGCCTTGAGCTTGCTCGACTTATACTACACTGGATGTAAAGGATCTCTGATAAATTACCAATATTCTTGTGTTATAGCATTAGGTAATTTGTTTATTCCATCATCAGGAAATCCTAATTTTTTAGCAAACTCTGGAAAAAGCATGTAATAAGTCTTTCTCCCCAATTTGAAATTAACTGTGCCTACATCTTGCTCATCTCTATACGACAATGTGAATGATGTGAAGAATTATAGTGCAACGTGTGGGTGTACTTTCGGGTGCTTGTCAATAAATTATTCCCAACCAATTGCTTTGATCAAAGGGAATACCTCATCCCATAAATTTACATCCAAAATATCAAGGAAGAATTCCTTCAAATATACTGGCTTAATGAATTTGACTTGCTTAAAATATTCATATAATTCGGCCTTATCCTCATCAATATATGCTGGCAGATGTTTCCTAGATGAGCTTGATGCTTCACCCTTCTTCAATTTAGAAGCCACTGGGTAAGAAAATAAAACTAACTATGTAAGCGCCAATGAAAATTTATAATGCCATCATCATGTTGAAAAGACACATGCAACATTTAGCTCAATTCCTCAAATTGTAATGCATGAAATTCATATAAACTAAATGTAAATGAAGTGTAAATAAAGTAAGAAATAAATACATGAACTTGTGAGAATGATTTAAAAAGAATATATATAAGACAATGGAAGCACAAATTTAGCACAAACTCTTTGGGGCATTTTATCGAGCAATTTATATGCACAACTTTACCAAGCTAAATGACATAGAATTCAAAACTTTAACAACCCAAAAATAAACAAGCAACATTTTATTCCAACACCAAACACATGCATAATAACAAATATCAAAAATACTAAGCATTAGAAGTAAACAAAGTGAAGGAAAACTACTCACTCTAAAAGAATAACCCAAGCTTTAATGCCAAAAATAAATGTATTTGAAACATTGAAAATCATGAAATCACTTACTTGATGTAGAAGAATGAAGTAAAGTGGAGTGATTTACAAGAAACAAAAATTAATGGCTTGATTCGGTAGAGTGGGATTCGAGTTTGGGTGTCGCACCCCCTATGCAAATACCCTATTTATCTGATAATTTAAATACTATTAATCATGCTTATACCGCATATTCGCTTAACCATCATTTTACCATTAATCATGTCATATGGTTTCATATACTTATGTAAGTGCTACAAGTCTATTCCTATTTTTCATTTCATACGTAGTATCATACATACTATACTATATGAATATTACTTTATGTATATCACATGCACACATACTCTTTCTTAGCATTACTACTAGTGAGTTACAACACTTCACATAGGTTATATACATTTTATAAGATAAATGGCCATAAAGCAAAACATATGATAATAGTAATACAAAAATATCCTACATCAAGGTTAACAGTCGGTAGTTAGCCCTTCCTGATGCAGAGATCATCCCTCAGCAAAAATCTTGTTAACAGTACCTACATGGATAAATAACCCGTGCTAAGCTATAAAGCTTAGTGGGGAATATCTACAGATGGATGACCACTCACAATGGTCATCAAAATATACATATACAATATATACTATAAATAACATGTACAACATAACATGACAATAATAACAAATACTTTAAAGCATAAAGCATATCCTCAAGTACATAAACATTGTACCCAAAAGAGTAACAAATATTTCATTTTCATAATTCATATAGCTGGCAATTTTCCATGTGAACATATTCAATGAAACACAATTTCTATGGACAAACCAACAATATAATTCACAATAACAATCTTTAGTAAGATAAACTTTAACTGATTAATTATGACCATTACTATAATTAAAGTTTAGCCTGCCTTAGCTTTATCAGTGGATAACGGGAACTATCGATACACATCAGTATCAAAATGAAGAATATCCGAAGATATCGAATCTATAGACCCAAACGGGGCCAAATTATACTGTAAACCGGTCAAGCAGACCCAAATGGGGTCACCTATCAACCCAAACGGGGCTGTTCATGATCCAAACAGGATCAAACATACTTTAGACCCAATTGGGCCAGACTATGGCAGCTGCAATTTCCCTATAGGCGCCTATCTATCCACATATGAAACTCTATTACAGGCAAAGCTATATTCATATTCAATTCACATATTAAGACTATATTCAGAGTATACTATTTGTACATATATAGAGTCTTGTAAAACTATGAGTTCTCTGGTGCATAAACAGATATATGCACATTTCATATGCCAAGTTATACAATTAGCTCATCCAATTCGTGTGACTATAAATTTGCATCATGGCAAATAGGCATGACATATAATAATCATATCATATACTTGATCATGTTATCATTAAGCATCTCACATGTTCATAGTCATGCTACAACATCTTCTATCTCATAGGGCAATTACATGCTCATACACTCATATACATAATCGTAAATGTACATACCTGTAGGTACATTCACATATAATAGGCTTATTCCTATAAGCATGCTTACCAATATATATGCCTTTATCATCATTCGGATCATGTGCACTTTTATTTCATAGGATTACATATGTATACATCAATTTGGCAGATGACAATCATGTACAAGTCTAATTACATGTATAGGTTAGATATTTCATCACTAATCTTTATTCATATACACAAACGAATGTATATGTATGCATATAAATCCTTCATTGATAGTCATATTACATGCCCTATCCAATTTATTTTACTATCACATAAACAACTATTTGTCTCAATTAATTAAAAATCATAATATCAAGTGTAGCAAAAATCTGTACAGGGCAGCATTCTGGACTCAACTTGTGAGCCACATTTGAAATGGAAGCTGTCATTTTTAGGCAAAATTATCTTCTACAATCTTATCCCCCTATGTGTCTAGTTTCCAGAACATCAAAATTAATCTTAATATCTAACCTATAGCTCGAGTTATTTGAAAAATACTATAGGTTGTTTTTAAAACAAAAATAGTGTGGACTGTCACTTAGAAAAATTCATAACGTAAAATTTAGAAGGATTTAGGCCAAAATTTCTCCATAAAAGTTAGACTTTCATGTCTCTAGTTTTACCATAATTTTATTTTGTAATATTTCAACATCTCTACAAAAAGTTATGCCCATTATTGCAAATTCTGTTTTTATAAGCAGTCCAGGGGACTAGTCCGGATTCAACCCTAAATTCCATGTACTTAGAGGTAGATTTAAGTTTAGGTTTCTTCATATGAAATATAGGTATGGAAGTTTATTTTTCAATGCAAAAATAATCACTCAATTTACTGTTCTATATCTCAACTTATGAGCAAAACAATCCAAATATGTCAATTAGTCATGGAGAAGCGTTTGACTCTTGAAAAGATTCACGAGTGAAGCAAGAAGACCAAAATTCACATCTCGTGAAGGGGTTCACGAGTGGAGAAGAAAGTTACATATCACAACTCGTGAAGAGGCTCACGAGTCGGACTAAAATTCACGACTCGTGAAGGTATTCACGAGTGAGATCCACATTCATGAGTGACCCAGAGGAAAAAGATGCACGACTCGTGAAGAGCTTCACGAGTCGGACAATAGTTCATGACTCATGAAGAGCTTCACGACTTAGCAAAGACACAATCTGTTCTTCAACCTCACTTCGATAAAACCCAGCAAAACGCAAATCTTAAATTTCTTTCAATCATAACAAATTCCAGCAATTAATTCCACATGCAATATGAACAGCCCTAATTCCCATACCTTGGCTGAAAATCCCTATGTCTTCAATCTCTAGCAATATCCTTTCCTTTGCTGTTTCTTCCTTCCTCTTCTCCTTCACAAATATCATCGTTATTCAAATTTCCAGCACTTAATTAACATTCTCCTCAATCAAAATGAAAAGAAGAAGAAGATGATGATGATGATGAAGGGTTCATTAATAGATTAATTACCTTAGTTTAATGCCTTAAACTCTTGATTAACCAACATGCACAATTTCCTTTTCAAGATTACTTAAGAAATCAACTTTGAATCATAAAAGAGAGAGAAAGAAGAACATTTATGCATTTTCTTGAAGAAAATACCGTCCCACTCTCTCTTCTCTCTCTTCAAAGTTGGCTTTTTATAATAGCAAGGGATAATTCCCTTTTTAGTCCTTAAACCTTTTGCATGCCACAAAATAACCTAGCTAATCTTTGCATGTTAAACTTTAACCCATCCTTTTAATTCCTTTCATACATTAACCTATCAATTTATTCCTTCTCTCAAATTGACCTTTAAATATATGCTTTTATCCACATTTGACCCTTAAGTTTTTGAAATTATAAATTTACCCCAAATTAATACCTTTTTACTTCAATTGCACCCTCAATTAATATTAAACCATACTCTTAAATTTTATTTTCATGCAATTTGCATAATAACATGATAATTTACCCCTTTGACCATTACTTATACAAAATTCTCATTTAATTTAATCTTAATCACTTAAAAATCCCATTCAAAAATGTAATTTAAATTAGGGTCATGTTAGGGGCCTTACATTGGGAGAGTGAGAGCAAAAGAGAGGAAGATAAAATGGGATATTTGGTGGTGTGGCAGGCAAATGGGGTTTATAAATGAGGGACTTGGTGGGATAAGGGATACCACTGGATAGAGTGGAAAAACCTACTCTACTGAGTACTTACCTACTGTATGGAGAAAATAAAAACGTGAAGAAAATTACTAAGGGAAAAGGGACATTCGGTAGAGCACTTTAGGCAACTTGGTGGAGTAAGGAAAGCCACTCTCCCGAGTACAAACATTTTGGATTGAAAGAGAAAAATAAAGAAAAAAACAAGCCAAAGCACCAATAGTCCCATTCAGTGGAGTCAAGAAAGAATCAATGGAGTTACTTAGGCCACTCGGCGGAGTGGGAAACCACTCTGCCGAGGGATAGGCCCCTGTACTAAAAAAATGTAGAGACTTAATTTTATTTTTAAGCACAGGACTTTTATCATTCGTTTGAACTTGAGCTTCACCTAATTTTTAGACACAAAATTTCTTGTAAACTCTTTATTCACATGAAACAACTCTTCCTTTCCAAAATCAAATTTAATTTAATACCCTCTACTATAGACAAATCAAATTGCCATTATTTCTAAAGTGGACACAACTCACTGCAGAATTAATCCATGCATTTTGAATCAAGAAAAACTTACTCTTTTCTTCATAAAGCACTTGATAAAACTAAAACAAACAAAGACACACTAACACTCATAAAACAAAAATTTAACAAATTAAGGCAAAATTAAATTAAAGCAAACTAAAGGGAGAAAGAATGTAGTTCTGAGTTTAGCAAGTCCTCAGCTAGACTTACTGAATCTTCTATTACTCTTGAAACTCCATTATTGCTTCAACAACTTTGACCTTCCCACCATGATATGGCTTCAAATGGTGTCCATTCACTCTATACTCTTGCCCATCTTGCGGACTCTTAATAGTCACCATAACAAATTCATTACTAGATAAGACTTGATATGGTCCAAGCCATTTTGATTTGAATTTACTTGGAAACAATCGTAGTCTACTGTTATAAAATAAAACCAATATGCCAGGAAAAAATTATTTAAATTTAATTAGTTGCTTATCATGCCAATGCTTTGCTTTTTTCCTTGTAAATGGTTGCGTTGTCTTATGACCATTGTCGAATTTCATCGAGTTCATTAAGCTGTAGCCTCCTCTTTTCTCTTGCACATCTTAAATCAAAATTAAGAAATTTTGTTGCCCAATATGCTTTATGTTCCAACTCAACTGGCAAATGAAATGCTTTTCCAAAGAAGATTCTAAAGGGGTACATGCCTATAGGGGTTTTAAATGCAGGTCTATAAGGCCAAAGAGCTTTATCCAGTTTATAAGACTAACCTTTTCTTGAGCTATTGACTACCTTTTCTAAGATTGATTTCAATTCCCTATTAAATACCTCTACTTGTCCATTTGCTTGAGGGTGATATGGGGTTGTTATCTTGTGCTTGACACCAAATTTTCTAAGCAAAATTTTAAATTGAGAGTTGACAAAATGCTTGCTCCCATTGCTTATAATGGCTCTTGGTGCTCCAAATCTAGTGAAAATGTTTCTCCTAATAAATTCAAGCACAACTCTAGCATCACATATCCTAGTTGTTATTGCTTCTACCCATTTACTTACATAGTCTACAATAACTAGAATATATTCAAATGCAAATGAATTTGGAAATGGCCCCATAAAATCAATACCCCAAACATCAAAAATTTCTACTTCTGGCACATTATTTATGGGCATTTCATCCCTTTTTGAGATATTTCCTACTCTTTGACATTTATCACATAATTCAATAAAAGATTTAACATCCGTAAAAAGAGTAGGCCAAAAAAAATCTGATTGAAGAATTTTTTTGTACCATGCAATTCAGTCTATGGTGGCCTCCAACTTCTCCTCCATGACATTGCCTCATTATATCTTCTTGTACTTCCTCCAGAACACATTTTCAAAGTACTTAATCCAGGCAAATTTTGATTAGATACAAATCATCCCAAAGGTAATGTTTTGCATCTATTTGAAGCTTTTTCTTTTGCTACCAAGTAAAATCTTTTGAAAGATAACCTCCTGCAAGAAAATTAGCTATGTTTGCAAATTGAAGAACTGAATTTTCACAAGCATAAATAGCACAAATATGTTCATCGGGAAATAAGTTAGAAATTTCTCCCTTTTCAATATTATCATGATCCATTCTAGATAAATGGTTTGCTACATAATTTTCATCTCCTTTCTTATCTTTAATCTCCACATCAAATTCTTGCAAAAGCAAAATCCATCTAATAAGTCTCGATTGGAAATCTTTCTTTGTGAAAAGGTACCTTAATGCTGCATGATTCGACCACATCGTGACCTTGGAACTAAAGAGATAAAGTCTAAAGTTTTCAAAAACAAACACAATTGCCAATAACTCTTTTTCTGTGGTTGTATAATTCACTTGAGCTCCGATGAGAGTATGACTTGCCTAGTAGATAGTATGAAAAACTTTCTCCCTTCGCTGTCCTAAAACCTCTCTCACTGCGTAGTCACTAACATCACACATAATCTCAAATGGTAGGCTCTAATATGGTGATACTATGACCGGTGTTGTAATTAGCTTTTGCTTTAACAAGTTAAATGCCTGCAGACACTTATCATCAATGTTAAATGCAGCATCTTTTATCAATAAATTAGAAAGCAGTTTAGCAATTTTAGAAAAATCCTTAATAAATCGATGATAAAAACAACTGTGACCAAGAAAACTTCTAATACCTTTAACACTAGTTGGGGGAGATGATTTATCAATAACATCAATTTTAGCTCTATCTACCTCAATTCCTTTTTCGGAGATCTTATGTCCTAAAACTATCCATTCTCTTACCATAAAATGACATTTTTTCCAATTAAGAAGAAGGTTAGTTTCTTTATACCTTTGTAAGACCAATGCAAGATTATTCAAGCAAGACTTGAAATCACGACCATATAATGTAAAGTCATCCATGAAAACTTCTATGAATTTTTCAATAAAATCATGAAATATAGGCATCATACATCTTTGAAAAGTGGTTGGGGCATTACAAAGACCAAAAGGCATCCACCTATATGCAAATGTACCATAAGGACATGTGAATGTGGTCTTTTCTTGGTCTTCTGAGGTTATAGGTATTTGCATATACCCTGAATAAGCATCTAAAAATAGCAAAATATATGCCCTGCCAATCTTTCCAACATTTGATCGATGAATGGTAATGGAAAATGGTCTTTTCTAGTAGCAATATTCAATCTCCTATAATCTATGCATACTTTCCATCCCGTCACTGTGTATGTTGGGATGAGTTCATCCTTTTCATTTGTTATTGCAATCATTCCCATTTTTTTAGTTACGCATTAAATCGAACTAACCCAATTACTATAAAAAATAGGATAGATAATACCTGCATTAAGGAGTTTAAGTAGTTTATTTTTCATTACTTCTTGCATAGCGAGGTTAAGTCTCCTTCGGGATTGCACTACCAGTTTGAACTTGTCCTCTATTGGTATCCGATGCGTGCAATAACTTGGGCTAATTCCCTTCAGATCGGATGTCTCCCAACCAATTGCTCTTTTATGCTTTTTTCGTACTTCAATAAGTATCTCTTCTTCCAAACCTATCAATAAAGAAGAAATAATTACTAATTTTGCATTTTTCTCTAAAAATGCATATTTTAAATAAGAAGAAAGAGTTTTAAGTTCAAAATTCTCTCCCTTATGAGGGAAAGGTTCATCCTCTATATTTCCTTTTTCATTGTGTTATTTCTCTAAATTACATATCAGCTCTTCTTCTCTCTTCCATTTTTTCCTTTTTCTAAATGCATTAAACACATTTGAAGCTCATCATCCAAAATAATTTCCTCTTGTTTTGCCTCTATACATTCTTGAACACCATCAACAAAACAAATGGACTCTTCAAAATCATATGAGGGGTGCTTCATCACCTTATTCACATTAAAAACTATTTATTCCTTATTGAACCTTAAAGTGACCATTTGTCTATAAATATTGTTTGTCTATAAATATCAATTAAAGCCCTTGATGTGTTAAAAAAATGGTCTACCCATTATCAAAGATACTTTTCTATTTTCTTCCATATCCATCATGACAAATCAATCGAAAATATGAAATTTTCCACTTTCACCAACAAATCTTCTATAATTCCTTTAGGCCTTTTTACGGATCTATCTGCCAACTATAGCGTCATTCGGGTCTCTTTTATGTCTCTTAGATTCAATTTTCTACAAATTCAATAAGGCATTAAATTTATGCTAGCACCCAAATCACATAATGCATGATCAACAAAATTCCCTCCTAATTCTCATGGAAGTGTAAATCTCTTAGGATCCTTTAACTTAGCTGGAATTTCATTTATTAATATTGCACTACAATTTTTAAACAATTGAACTATTTTTACACCTTCTAACTTTTTTTTTATTAGTACAAAGCTCTTTCATAAACTTAGCATATTTAGGCATGTGTAATAAAGATTCAGCAAATGATAAATTTACATGCAACTTTTTAAACATGTCTAAAAATCTAGTTAATTGCTCATTATACTTTTCTTTCTTAGCTAAAGATGGATAAGGTAATTGAGATTCATCAAGGACAATAGAAACTAACTTTTCCTTACCTTTACCTTTCTCAATAATAGGAGATACCTTATAAAAAATTTTAGGATTAGGAATACTTACCTCCATTATTGGTTCCACCACTTTAGAAGAATTCTTACCATTTTTAGTTTCTTGCACCTCTTTCTTGTTTCTTAGAGTGAATGCCTTGGCTTCCTCCTTTGGATTTTGGTCCACATTAGATGGGCATGTTCCTTGGGCTCTATTGGATAAAGAATTGGCAAGTTACCCCACTTTATTTTCTAGATTTCTAATGGATGCATCTTGGTTTCTCATCCAAATGTCTTGGGATTTCCACCTAGCTTATTGATTAGCTAAAATGGAATTTTGGGAGGCTATGAAACTAGCAATCATTCCTTATAAATTGTTTTTTTTTTCTTGTGGGGGTTGTGGTTTTTGAAATTCAGGTGGTTGATATGGTTGTGTTTGATATGTACAAGAGTAATGTGGTTGGCTTTAATTTTGGTATGGTGGGTGGTTATTACTATTGGATGCTAAATTTTGGTTAAAAGGGGCCCTAGATTGAGGGTTAAATGCTTGGTTCCCTTCTTTCCATGAAAAAATTGGATGGTTTCTCCATCCCTGGTTGTAAGTGTTGTTATAAAGGTTTAAAGCATTTATTTCCTCAACTAGAGCTTCCACATCCTTGATTTCTCCTTGATTTCCTGTAAAAATATCACTTCCATTAGATAACATTGATACATTTTGAGCCTTAAGCTCATTTATTTGCTTTAAATGCTCCTTTCTCATTGATTCCATTTGTGCCTTAAGCATGGCTATCTTATCCATACTATGTACTCCCTGTTTCTTTTCTGTGGCTCTTGAGCTTGACCATTGAGCATCATTGGTTGCCATCTCATTTAGAAGCAAGAATGCTTCTTCAGGAATTTTGTTCATAAAGCCTCTATTGATGTTGCGTCTAGTAGGGACCTCGTAGCTTGATTTACACCTGCATAAAAGATATAAATCAGTTGATAAATAGGAAATTCATGGTGTGGATAACTTTTTAAGAGTCTTCTAAATCTTTCCCAAGCCTTATGGAATGGCTCCTCATAAAACTGCTGAAATTTATTAATATTTTTTCTAATGAGGGTTTCGGTAGGTGGAAAAAATTTACACAAAAATTTCTCTGACATTTGTTGCCATAATTGGATAGATTGATTTGGTGGCATATGCAATCCATAGCTTTACTAACGAGGGTAAAAGGGAACAACTTAAGTCTAATGGCATCCGTTGACACATTTGGTATTTGAACTATGTCTCTAATTTCTAAGAACATATCTAAGTGTTAGGCGGGATCCTCTATCTTCGAACTTGAAAATTAATTTCTTTGTACCATCGTAATGGTAGCAGGTTTTATCTCAAAAGGTTGGCGATGAGGTATCCTAATGGTTCTATATTATTCATTCCACCTAGGAATTGCATAGTCTTTAATGGTTCTAGGTCTAAACCTATCCCCTTGAGCTTGGTAATTTATGCCTTCTATCTTAGGGTGTGGATCATTTACAGGTAGAACAATATTAGGTAAGTCATTATCATTAAGAGGTAGATCTTCTTGTATCCCTTGATTATTCATGGTGGTTCTTAATCTTCAAATCCTATGATAAGTCCTTACAATTTCAGGGTTTATGGGCAGGATTGGTCTATCTCTTACCATAAACTATTGACACCTACAAAAGTAAAAGAATAAATTATATAAAATAATAGAAATAGAGAAAAAAAAAGAAGAAACACACAAAAATTCACTTTAAAAATCCAAAATAGTAAACAAACGCCAATTGTTTCCCCAATAATTGTGCCAAAAACTTGACCGTGTCTAGTAAGTATACTAGATTGGCTACTAATATAGGAAAATATAATTATGACCCCTAAATATTGAATCCAAGGGAAACTTGTGTATGTATAAAAGATTTTAGATTTTTATAATGAAAACTGTGTGTGAGAGAGAAGAGAGATCCCAAAGCTATGATGATGAAGGGTTAACTAAATTAAAAACAGAAATTTGAACAAATAATTAAAGGTTTAACAATTAAACTAAAAGAAAATAAATAAAATTTGTAAAAATCAATATTAAAGATGACTTTCACTAAAGAACTATCCACCTTAATCTTATATTTCAATGACTTAACTAAGAAGGAATACAAGTGATTATGAAGAAATCAGATGAATAAAGCAAGAAAACTTAAAACAAGATTATCATTCTAAGCATTAAAATTATCTTGTTAAGAAAAATTCAATACTTAGCATAAAAATCTAATTTTAACCCCCTAGATGTCTATTAAACTCTTTTTCAAGCAAATTTAACTTTCACCTATTCTTAGTTTTAACTCCTTTTAATCTTAACTTACCTTAATTAACACATAATTATATCTAGTTAGCAAAATAACCATGCATTAACACAAGTAAACTAACCTAAGAACGTACATATAAATAGTTAAACAAAATCAATTATTAACCAATAATTAAATAAGTTAACAACCAAAATCTAGATAACTGATGATAAGACTCTGCTCAAAACTAAGAAATAATCAAGACTTGTATTAATTTAAGCATAGACTAAGTCATAACAATATAGAGTTAAGGATTCAAGTACCCTTTAGCAAAATTACAAGAAATACTCACACTTCATCTTGAAAATTAAAGAAAATAAATAAGAGAAAGCAATACAAACACTTAGAATTACAACTACTCTTGAAGACTTCAATCGTAGTTTCTAACTTAAGTGCAAAACGAAAAACAAACTAAAATGCTTAATTGATAAAAACTGTCCTCCACAACTGATGTCCTTTGCTGCTTTTATAACCGCAAACTGGAAGAAATTCATTTGCTGAAAACTTCCCAAACCAAAAGACTTCCCAACTAGCAAGACTTCCCAAACTAGTAAGAATCAGAGTTCAATTTAGTTTCAAAGACTGGGCTTGGTAGAGTGAAATTTCACTCCATCAAGTGAAACTCCTCTATCCTGGAATTTTTGGGTCACTCGGTAGAGTGAGGATGTCACTCCACCGAGTGGTCTGCCTTCTTTTGTCTCACTTGGTAGAGTGGAAATTGGCTCCATCGGTTAATTGCTCTCTGGACTGATCAAATCTCTCTTTCTTTTCCTCTTTAAGCCACTCGATAGAGTGAGGATGTCACTCCATCGAGTTGTGCTCCTCTAAACTAATGATGAAAACCTTTAATTGCTTAACTTACACTTTAGCCCTTGTAAATTCTTCTATTCTTCAAATAAGCACCTAAAAACAGCAAATTTCTCAATTAAGACCTCAAATTGCAAACTTAACAAATTAAACATTGAATTAACCTAAATACTACTAAATTAACACACTATGCAAACTAAAAACATATTAAAAACATACAAAAATTCACACTTATCACACTGCATCAATCATTCAAAGGATTTTATCTAGTATTTTAGCGAATCGGCCTCTGATAGGGAATGCCGGTGTAAACACTCTTTCTTCAGAGTAAAGTTAGGAGTAGTAAAGCATAGCATTTTCTTTTAATTCTCTGTCAACTGAACTCCTTCTTCCATATGAAAGTTGAAGCCTTTCTATCTTCAATCTTTGCTTTTTTATTTTGTATTTGTTGTGGAAGAATATAGTGTTTCTATCCCTTTCCATCAACCAATCCAAACTAGCCTTTTGCTTCCATAAAAGTTCCTCCTATTGTAACACATTTTCATACACTACAAGAAAATCTAAAAATAGCAACGGAAAAATAGCAATGAAAATTATTTCGTTGCTAATTTAGCAACGAAAATCGAATTAATAGCAATGGAAAAAAAATTTTTGTTGCTAAAATTGGTTAAATATTCTAGATTTAGCAACGAAAATATATGGTTATCTTCCATTGCTAAAAGTGGAGGAAATTTTTAGTGCCAAAACTTAGCAACGGAAATACTATATCGTTGCTAAATAAGGCGCCAACAGACAGCGAAAAAATTTTGGAACAAAAAATAGTAACGAAATATAATTTCCGTTGCTAATTTAGCAACAGAATTGAAATTTTGTTGCTATTTTAACAACAAAAATTGATTTCCATTGCAAATTTACATTCTCAATGGAAAATAGCAACGAAATTGGATTTTCGTTGCTAAAATAGCAATCGAAATGAAATTCCTTGTAAATTTACATTCTCAATGAAAAATAGCAATAGAATTGGATTATTGTTGCTAAAATAGCAACCAAAATAAAATTCCATTGTTAAATTAGCAACCAAATTGAATTTCATTGCTAATTTTCATTTTCAATGAAAAATAGCAGCGGAATTATTTTTGGTTGCTAAATTAGCAACCGAATTGAAATTCCGTTGCTAAAATTAAAGGTATTTATGCAATTTTCTTATTTGTTGCCCTAAGTATAAATTAGCCCCCATCTCTTCTCTTCTCTTCATCTTTGCCATCAGCTTTGAATGCCGCCTTCAACGATGGTAATACCCCCCCTCTCTCTCTCAGCTTATATAGTTAGATCTTTTGGTGTTATTAAAAAAAGGCTAGGCATCTCTTTCCTTGTACTTTTTATGTTATCAATGCTGCTTACTCCATTGCCTGCCGTGAAAGCAAAGCCACCACTAATCTCCTTCAAGCTTCTTTAAGATCTGCTCAAACCCTAGTTCTCTTTCCTTCTCGATTCTTTGCTATTAAACCTATTCGTTGTCATAATTTTTCTGCTTCAACTATGAGCTTTTATTTTTTGAAATGCTTTAACGAAAATCAAATTTCGTTGCTAAATTAGCAATGGAATCAATTCCGTTGCTATTTTTCCGTTGCTATTTTTAGATTTTCTTGTAGTGACAGTTGAATTTGAACTTGGGTTTTGGGTTTGTATTTTAAATAATCTCGATGGATACAATGAGAATTTGGGAACTTGTTTGATGACAAATGAGCATGTATTTCATTTATTCTAGTGAAAAATTATTGATGTATTAAAATATTTATTTAAGTTGAGAAAAGTATTCCTCCTTAATGAACCAACTCTAGGATTCTTCTTCCTAAGAAAACCCCCAAGGTTCTTTTTTCTTAATTTTCTATAATTCTTCTTCTTGAGAAATTTTTTACAGTAAAGCAAAAAGCTTTAGTGAACCTTTCCACCTTCACCAAAATTTTTATTCTGGAGTAAATTTTTATTTTACTAAATTTAACAATAAGAGAACTAGATGAGATCATTGGTTTATTATCTTATAATCTGGCCTCAATAAGATGCCAAGAATTATTATCCTCTGTTTAACAAAACTTTATATTATGTATGATGTTGTTTGAGTTTTTATTTGTAGGAGAAGCACATTCTTTGGAAGTCAAAAACATTTTGTACAAGAAAAAGTCAGAGTACCAAGAGATCTTAGTTTTTTAGGTATGGGCTCATCTTCGTGGACTTGACAATTTTCATGGCTAATGTTTTATTCTTTTCCTTTATGTGGGTATATATGCCACATATAAACAAATAAGCTTAATTTCCTGATTATTGGGATGAAAATTCAAAATTGGTTGGTTGACTACTTAATTTATTTGGATTATCAAAGGGCATCTCCACTTATAGGATTTTTGATGTGAGGTAAGTATTAGCTGTGAATGTAGAAACACGTCATCTTACCAACTATTCTTTATCTCATAAAGTAAGCATTTGTTTTTTACTTTTACATTATTATTATTAATTGATATCAATGGATTTGTTTTATTATTCATGGTATTAATTAATTGTTAATATAATAATATTTCGTTTGTTATAGAGTATTGTTTAGTGTATAGTTGACTTTTCTAATCTAGGAACAAAATCACAATGGCTGATTTATTTCCTTTATTATAGTTTCTTATTATTATAGATTTGCTTCCTTTTTAGTATTTTTTTATTTGTAAATGCTTGTACTCTAGACTAATAATTCACTAGAAAGTCTTCCTCTATTTTCTGCTCTGTTATACTATATGGTATAGCATATTCGTCTATCTCCATTCTTTGTTTAGCATTAAATTAATGTCTACTGATGATTGATGTTTTGGTTTGTGGTTTTTTTCTTTGAATTTTAATTCCATGTAATGGAGCCACTAAAGGCACTACAAGTGGGTTTCTAAGTTAAAATTGTGAAAATTGTATAACGGCATTTGCAAAATAATTGGCAGCTTATTTTCTTAATGTTTGGGTTGTGTTTTTCCTAAAGTTTTTCATTGATGTTAATTGTGATTAAAGAAAATCTTATTCCTTCTTGTACTGTTGGGGAATCTATTGTTTTCTACAATAAGATGTAAGGGTTGGATTTGATTTTACTTGAATTTTAATTAATTTTATTTTGGTTATCTAAAATATAATTTTATATATTCATATTGGGTTTGAGTTGTAGTCAAAAGTCAAATGTATTAGCTTTGGTTCTATTTTCTGAATTAATCGGTATATATTGTTGTATTGGCATGTTTGCATCCCTCCTATCAAATTGCTTATAATAGCACTTTTCATATATGCATAAAAATGTTTCTAGATAGCACATTTCAAATTGTTTATAATATCAATTAGTTGTGGCTTTGGAAATGTGATCCAACCGAATGAGTTAATAGGCAAGTTGTTTATAATATCAATTAGTTATGGCTTTGGAAATGTAAACCAACTGAATAAGTTTGTAGCTAAGTTGGGTGACGTTTTTCTCTTTAATCCTCATATATACTCTCCAAATTTCATAGTTGAAAAGGGAAATTCACAACCTATAGGCACTGATGTAGGTTTTGTTGTATTTGTGGATGAGAGAAGTTACAAAAATTACTCATTGTTTGAGGTTCTAAATATCTTTGCTTAAATTGCTTACTGCTGATTTTTTTCTCACTTTATATTTTTTTTGCTTCAGTACTATTAGGCTTTATTTTGTGATGGTGAATGCTTTTTGCATTTTGTTTCTTTACTAAATTGTAATCTTGATGAAGCCAATGGGAAGAAGTTAGTTTTAAATGTTCTTCAGATTCTCACCTATCCCCTTGCATATTATCTTGTGCTAATTCAATTTTCATTATTTGAATAATGCTATATTGATTATTTTAGTTAAGTAATTTCAAGTACTACATTTGACCCCTTGCTTTTTCTTATTTTTCTTCCAGACTCATTTGTAAATGAGCTGTATTTTTGCAACCCATCCAGAGGAAATGGATTTCGACCCCCGAAAGGTTAGTTTATGTTTATGTAGGATACTTCACATTTAACATATCTTCTTTATACTAAAAACCAAAAAAGTTGAAAAATTAATGCGTAAAATATACTGAATATCTATGGTTGATCTAATATCAATACGGTAAAATTAATAGCTCTAATATTACATGAAAAAATGCACTTAAATTAACTCAATTCCAAAAACAAACTTATAAAATGAAAACTGCTCAAACACTTAATTATTATAACCAGTTAATGTGGAATGCTTCATTCTTAACATCCCATACACATGTATCTGAAATTTGATCTAGTAAATATTTATAAGCTGGTATATGTGTGCTAATCATTTGTAATATTCTAATATTTACAAGGCTGAATACATAAAATTACATGTGAATTTGAGAAATAAAAAATTAAATCTCTTATTTGAACCATTTAAATGTCTTATTTGATATCTAAACTTTTCAAGTACCAACAACAGCAACAATCAAAATGTCTGTCGATCTCAGGTTGCTCAAGGTAGGCGTCTCTGTAATGTTCATCAGTTAGGGGTCTCTGACTACCCTAAAGTCTCATCTGTTATGGCAGTTAAAATAGCTCATTTGGATTTTTAATGTTAACTATATCTGGCTTGAGATGCTAATGGCTCCATCCCTTGAATCCCAAAAAGTTGCAGTAGGTCATACAGCAGTATATTTTGATGATTTATCCGGGAAAATTAGCCTTGTATAAAAAATGCATGTGGATTTCCTTTAGTATAGAATGAGGGTACTAAATCGTGTAATAGATTTATGCAAAGCTAGATGCTTGTCAGCTGGCAGTTACTATTTTTCTTTATAGCTTGTAATGCTGCTCACATCTATATTTTTTAAAATTTGTCTTCCTAATTTCATTTTAATGTACCTCTATATTCTTTCGAAATGTTTCCTTAAATGGTTGCTTGAAGAGAATTTGTGTGTTTCTTTGCTTGAAGATTTTAGAAGGCCAGGGCATGTATTTTCTCTTATGTACCTCTATATTCTTTCGAAATGTTTCCTTTATTATTACTGCATCATTTGTGTGTTTCTTTATAAATTTTGAAAGCAATCAAGAAGAAAATGTAAGATTTTGGTATTTTTGTATGTTGCATATTTCTGTTTAGGTTCGTCTTATTTGTTTGAAAGCAATTAACCTGTAATTCATTGTAATCTACTTTTCTTTGAACTTCTATGTAGTTGTTTCATCTGTATGCAGGCTATGTCGGATATGCAAATTGTTAATGGGGATTCTAAATCATCTATAAGGGAGGAAGAGCAAGGAGAATCTGCAAGTGATAAGGAAACTAAAGAGGAAAATGCCAAGCTACGGAAGTCTGCTTTAGATAAATAGGAGAACACAAGTGAGGATTCCTTTCTAGACCAGGAAAATCTTGCATTTGCATTTTCCATTATGAAATGCAATTTCTTATAGTAGTGCCATTAGACATCTTATGATTGTTTTAATTTTGTACTAACTTTAAAGAGTACATACTGCAGAATCGTAAAAATCTCAATTAAGGACTTGAATTTTTTTCTTAGTTGATATTTGTGTATGTTTAACCTCATTTTGTTACTTAATCTTTCAGATGATTTTGTTATCTTTTAGTTATGTCTCTCTCCTACTCACTTTTTATCTCTTTGTATAATGTGGTGTTATTTTCTGTTTAGCATTGTGACGGAATGCTCTTATTTTTAGAATTCCAAGCTTAATCTAATAATAGCATTAATAATTAAAAAATTGCAATAATTTTAAGTGATTAGGAGTTTTGGAGGTGAAGGCAGGATTTTCTTTTATGGAAAAAGAAAATAAAATGGAATGTGAAAGTGTGTACGTAACGTACGCGCATTTCAACTGTCGAATAGTTAAAAAATTATATACATTTAAAATCGTGGAATATCGAATAGTTAAAAAATTAACAAATTATGTATCCGGTTGGCAATTCCACTTTTACCACTCAATAAATGAAAATAAAGTGCTCAATTGCTTATGCCTTTTCACAGCAAACGACTTTAAGAAGGATTTGGCATTTTCCAAGCTCAAATTATCATAAAAATCTCTTAATTATAATTTAGGATTAAAATAAAATTTACTTTTAAAATATTAAAATGATATTTATTTACTTTAATTTCTTTTAAAAAAAGTTTATGCTATTAACGAATTAATTCATATTTGCTCTTATTTATAACAACAAAAACAAATATAAATTATTTTATTAAGAGCAAATTTAAATAAATAGTCTATATTTATATTTTCCATTATAAATAAAAATAAATAAAAATAAGTTTGATAATAATATTGGCATTTTTAACCAATTTTTTTTTTTGAATAAATGCATACTATTTTGCATAATTTAGTAACAAATCCATTTTTTCATAGTTTATTGTGAACAGGGATGAGCAAAAAAAATCGAAAATATGGTTAACCATAAAATCAGTCCGAAACTGAACCGATGAACTCGGTTACGGTTTTTAATTTTTACATTTTTTTAATGATTACGATTTAAGTTTTTAAGTATCGGTTAACCGTTAGTGCACGGTTAATCAGTTCATATATATATATATATATATATATATATATATATATATATATATATATATATAACCTTAATTTTTTATATTTTCCTCTAAAATTTATATAATACTTTAAACTAAATTTATATTATATCATTCTTTTTAATTATATAGTAATATTTACATATAATATCTAATTAACTTTTATATATGTTGTTTTTTATGATATATTGGCGTTCATATTTTACTTAATAGCATTTAATTAAATTTTCTTATATTTTAGAGTTGATGTTATAACATTTAATATTATCCAAAATTTTATTTGACTAAAAATCAAGCATATTAATTTCCAATAAATATCAAATATATTTTATAATATTAGCTATTAATTTATAAAATATAAATTTTGGATAGTAAATTATATTTTTTTCGTAATTGTTATATTAAATTACTTTATACATTTGAAATTGAATTGAAATTTGTCTAATTTTTTTTATATAATTTTATGTTATAAATTTTAATGGTTAACCAAACCGAAAAACCAAAATTGATGGACTGTTTAAGCGAATGTAACAGACTGATTAATGGTTAGTAATTTTAAAAAATCGATATTTGTTTGTAAACTGATTAAGCAGTTCATACTCACTTCTAATTGTGAAACTTTCTAAAACATTTTTTTCATGGACTTTTTGCAAAGGCTAATTTCTGGGCCAATTAGTAGCTTATATCATGTAGATGATATTTGGGCCAGATGATATTAAGGGAATAACTTAGGGGTTTTTAAAAAAATATGCAGAAAAAAGTAAAAATAACAAAAAATAAAATATTTCTATAACTCTTTCATTAATACAATTTTTAATATAAAAAATACAACTTATCTTTTCAAAAATACACCATTTCACAATTCCCTAATTTTTTCACTCTCCTCTCTTCAATCAGGGGCAACTTCATCTCCATTCATCTCCCCTCTCCGATCACTAGCGCTTTCAATCGCTTTGAGCTCAGTCACTGGTTGCACTTGCTTTTTTTGTTTTGGTTTTGTGTTTTCCATTTTTCAGATCTAATATTCTTAATTTTTCAGGGTAAGATATCCAACTATAATCTATTTTCAATTTCCCTTCTTTAATCTTCTTTATTTTGTTTCAACTTTTGTTTTCATTTTTACTCTTCTTTGTCTTATCTTTGTTCTTTGTTTTCATTTTCATTTGGCAATCACTAGGGTACTCTTATTATTTAATTTAATGTTGAGTTGAGTTGAAAAATGAGTTCTCTTACATTGTCACTAATTGCTTGGCATTATGGGCCATATCTGAAAGCCGTGATGATTATATTGGTTTGATAAGTGTGTGCTGAAATATTTTTGCAATTGTTGATGTATATATAAATTTATAATTCAAGAAGAGAAAGAAGTTGCGTTTATAATTGGATTACTATAAAATGGTTTGTTAAAGAACTAGGTCATAGTCTTGATTTATGTTTTCACTGAATTGGTGAAAAACAAGAGCTATCATATAAGTAGATGCTGGTTACTATCCAAAGGTGTTATATTTTATACGTGATTTTTTAGGATATTAAATTATGTGTACATAAGTATGACCTTTTATGCAAGAAAGTTCTAGAGTGCTCTGTTTCAACTAAGATGTTAAAGTTATTTATGATCTTTAATTTTTTTCAACCATTATCAGTTAATGGGATCAGATGAGTGTGCAAATGATTTGAAGTTCTATAAGGGATAGTTGTGCATACTTTTCTTTCTCTTTCATTTTTTTTTGGTGGAAGTTTAATGGTAAAGATTGTGAAAGTTTTTCAAGTCTTATGCATGTCATTGTCATTTATTTTCTTAATTCACCTTTAGCTCTTGAATTTCCTTCTTTTTCTTCTTATAAGATTTGCAAACGTATTTTCCAGGGAATTTACTTGGTATCCGCGACAAAATCTAGGTGCTTAACAATACATGACTTTGAAACTTTTTATTGCTATACAGATCACTCATCATCTATAAGTTTTTGTTTCAACTTGCAAGACAATTGTTAATATGCTAGTATATATCTACTATAAAAACGTTTACCGTTTGCCTCATAAATTGCTCCAGTGCCATTGCTAATGTTACTAATTTCTCTTACATAGGTTTCTAAATAGATTCAATCTACTTGATATGATTGAAGAATTTATTTTGTTTTCCTGGTTTTGGTTGATTAATTTGACTTTCAATGGTTCAAGCAAATTAATATACACCGTGTGTACATGCTG
The DNA here is from genome assembly GCA_037975025.1 of Excoecaria agallocha. Lineage (NCBI taxonomy): Eukaryota > Viridiplantae > Streptophyta > Magnoliopsida > Malpighiales > Euphorbiaceae > Excoecaria > Excoecaria agallocha. The sequence goes on from CM075815.1 coordinate 25,026,921, forward strand.
TATACATAGTATGTACATACTGTATACACCATGTGTACTAGCTGTATACACCGTGTGTACATCATATATATATCGTGTGTACTAGCTGTATACACCGTGTGTACATCATGTATACACAGTATGTATATGCTGTGTACACCATGTATACACCGTGTGTACTAGCTGCATACACCGTATGTACATCATGTATACACAGTGTATACCAGCTGTATACATAATGTGTGTATGCTGTGTACATCGTGTGTACTTGGTGTATACACCATGTGTACATGTTGTGTACACCGTGTGTACTTGATGTAGACATCATGTGTACTTGATATACACGATGTGTATTATATTATGTAATGATAATATAAAATTAATATAATGCTTAACATTGTTTCTTTTTATATTTATTATAATTGTACAATTATTCTTAGCCGAAGAATTAACTCTATTTTACTTGAGTTATGTTTTCCAGTGTCAGAGTAAGATTGTCTATGATGATCTTCTTATTGTTTTCAGAAGCTTGGAGTGGTGGTAAAGCCAATGGAGAAACAAAAAATAATGTTAAAGCTTATATGGATGCAAAAGGCAATTGGAGTTGCGCTAGACCAAGTGATAGCCAGCTTAGTTTCGGTCGTTGCTAAATACCAGTAGTCCCTAAGGAGTACTTCTTGTCTAAATAGGGCACTACTTCTAGATTTTGATAGCAATGCTTCCTATAGTTTTGACATTGTACCCAATTAAAAGTTTCTCAAGTTTTGTTGTTCCTTCACAATAGTTCTGCATTAATTCATTATTTATTGCTTAAAGAGAGGGAGGGAGAGAGAAAACATTGAATCTCCATGAGTTTTTGACAATAGTGATCTTACTGAAATAAAATTGGAATGTTGTGATTTCTACAATACCATATGAAGTTCTGTGATTATAATTCATCTGAATTAGATGGAAATAGAAGGTGACATGATGATTCTAAAAAATTCCAACATGACAGGCTTAAAGGAAATGCAGCCTGCTTGATTCAACTTCAAAAATTCGGCACATACATATAAATTGTCCTTTAGTAATAGTCAAAACTAAACTGCAACATCTACAACAACATTCAAATTACAAAATTGCAATTTTATATCTTGAAAGTAGCCAACAAACAAAAGCTTTCACCTAAAATGAAAGAAAACTATATAATAATAGAACAAAAAAAAAGTTTGATATCTTTTCATAGAATCTAGATTTGCTTCGTTGAGGAGTTGGGTCCCTGCTTCTTCCCAAAGCTAACAACTGTGAACACATAAAATAAGCACCAATCAAGAAATACAATATTAACTAATATAATCTCAATATTAAAGTTTAAAACTTGAAATAAATTGAATTTCAATTTCAAATTCAATTTATATGGCAATTAGGCAACAGGAGGAATGATGAGTTTCAATGGAAGAAAGAAGGCTGGATGAGTGATTTAGCTATCGATATGTACAGAAAATGTAAGGTTTAACATATAGCTTCAAGAAAATAATAAAGAAACGAAAAAGAAGAAGAAGCCCCAATAATATACATAGAAACTCAAGGTTTTACACACCCTGGTCAATGAAAAAAGTAGGAAAAGACACCCCTGTCAAGAAGCCACATACTCCCATAAATGTTGTTACAATAAGCCTCATTGTTTCATTTGGTTTTTTACTAACAGTACTGCAGCAACAATATGCAAACTCTCAATTAGCAGCTATCTAGTTGTATTCAACAACTTGTTTCACAATAGATTGATGTTTCACCTTCTCCATTATCTGTGACAACGAAGATATACACAAATGACTAACATCCGAGAGAAGAAAAAGAACATAACTTTTAATTAAACAAACCATTAATTAAGAAAAGTTCTCAACAGAAATAGTATTGCCCCAATTAAACGAACCAAGAAGAGCAAAAGTTAACAATAAAAAGAAATAAAGAAATAAAAAGAATTAACAGTATTTTTGTGGCCACCAATAAGCTCCACAGCATGAACAAAATGAGAGTGAAGAGAACTTGTCCATCGCATTCTTAGAGCTATAATATTCCTTTTTATTCTGTAACTTTGGCATAAACCTCAATCTAATTGCTCCATTTCCATAAATTTGATGATTATGCTATGACCATGATAAAGAAGATGCAATCATTTGATTGTAGCAAAATCTTGGATCCAATATTTATCCAATTTTTATGTTCAAATTTCATTTCCTATGCACTGAAATTCCTATTATAGGTTTCAAATCAAAATCTTGCCTATCATTTTCAGCTTTGTCGATGCTGCCATAGCCACCGGAAGTTAGTCGTCTTCTCCAAGAGCATGTGTTTTTGGCTTCAAAAGCTGAGATTGGATTTGAAAGATAAAGATCAGTGACTTGAAGAATTGAAGTATCGCTATGAGCATCAAAATTATCATCTCTAAAGCATAGATAGAATCTGATTCAAAGATTTGTTATGGGACATTGAAATTGAAATTTTTTTAAAGAACAAAAATGCCAGAGAGAGAATTCATTATCGTCGGAAAAAGAGAAACATGCCGGCGAGCGGGAATGAGTCGCTAGAGAATGAGAAAGACGGTGAGAATAGAGAACAACAATGGGAAAAGTTTCATTTCCTCTTTCTATTTAAAAAAAAAAAAACAAAATTGTATTTTTGAAAATAGAAATTTAAAATGTGAGAATTATGAAATGACAAAAAAAAAATTGTATTTTTTGAAACAAAATTAAAAAATACGGCATATGAGGTAATTTCCTCAATAACTTAATTAAATCCTTCGAAGGTTCATTCATTTGAAGGAGGAGAATGATGTTGATAATAATAGAACTTTCTTTATGACTACAAATGACAGCTTTGGATGCAGAAACTGAATCTATGATTTTGTTCTGTAATTTGTAAATCAATGCACCTAGAAGATACTCCAACACTCATTTTGCAGTTATTGTTTGGTAAAAAAAAAAAATTCAAACTACAAGGAAATTATTTATCTTCTGGAGAAAGTGTCGGATTTGGAAAAGTCATAAAAATGAAAAAAAAAATAGAAATAAAAATCGAGCATTTACATAAACTTGATTTAATTGAGCACAACAAATTATTTTGAATTGAAAAAATATATATATTGCATTTCTTAAAGTTTTGATTGTAAGCTTTTTTATTTTCATTTTAAAACAATTGTATTCATATACAAATTTAAACTTCTCATAAACACATATGAATATAATTGTAATAGAAACGTATTGTAGCTAAGGGTTTTGTTACGTTCATCTTCCCCAATACTGTCTTTTTCTTCATTGTGCCACAGAAAAAGTTATTTCTATAAAATAAACCAATGATATATGATTATATGTAACAGATTTTCCAGCAGTAGAATATATTAAACCAACACAACCGTGAATCCAACAAACAGCTATATATTAAATCTGGAATAGATTTAATAGATAATACATAAATTTCTCCTAAATTGTCATCTTTTAACATATTATTTCCAACTTGTTGAAAATATTAAATTACCACTACACGGACACAACTTGAAAAGAACACAAAAACAAGGCACATGTGGTGCATGAACAGCAAAACCTTATTTTTTTTAATCGTTTTACGGAGTATTTCATATAGGTTTTGCTAGTATATGGATATTACTTATATTTCTAAAAAAAATTAGAGGATCAAATAACATCCAGTTAGTTCAAAGACTAATATGATAAAAGATAATAGTATAGAGCAAAATTTATGCATTATCCCCATATCATTAAATGGTATATGTACATACATACATACATAATATATATGCATGTGTGCTATGCATATGTAAATTTCCAACTGACTAACCAAAATCTCCTTTTAAGGATTAAAAACAAACATGATTTTGTTTTTCTTTTTGGCTTCAAAATGGCAGCCATACAGTTCAAAGTACTATCCCAACTCAAATTATATCGCTCATGGGAAAAAAAAGTAAAAGAATTGAACCTATTCAGTCTAGTAAATTTAAAGTACAATGGAGAAGTATTTTACAGTCTGAAGAATTAGCTATAACAAATCTCACTGCATTTCTAAAAGGGTTTTGGTTCTTTACCTTCTATCAGTCTCTGGTCACACTATGACTATGATGTGATAATTAATTTTTCAATCAAACAGGCCTTCATCGTACCAAATATCAACTAAAAAATCAACCATCTCCTGCAAAATCCAATCATCAATCAAATTGACATCAACTTTTGCCAAAAACGCTAACCAGACTTCAATTAGAATGGTTCAGAATGACCAAAGCTTAAAATTATAAGCACTATCCCATTGATGTTACTATCTACTTAAACTGCCCTGTGAAAACTCAACTGATTCATTTTAAATTCAATTATATTCTTCACCCAAAATGCATCTTATAGGTTGAATCATCATTCCATTTTCCCTTCACCGAACCACCACTTCCCCAGTCCCCAACAATAATCAAGATAAGGGGCAAAAAATTGAAGAAAGTGAAAACTGATAGCAAATAAACAGAGTACTAGTCACGTGCATGCAATAACTTGAGTTGTAGTCAGCTGTGTTGTGGTCAGTTCTGAAAGTTCATCTTTCATCTCTCTATCTCCCCTGCACACTCTCACAGGCAAACACACATGCATCCACAAAAAACATGCAACCGTTTATCTTTGTACTTTCATCTTCTAGCCAAGATCCAACCCATAAATAATAATATTTAGCACCTTTTTAAGATCAAGGAAGCTTACAGGTAAAGGAATAGGTTTAGAGAAGGATTCATTAGTTGAAAGCAGTTCTTCATAGGTTGTTGACCAGCTGCAGAAAATCGAAACATCAGCAGTTACTCTCTCATATCAATATAAGTAATCATGAAAACAATAATGAAAACCACGACAATGCCAAACAAATAGGAAATATGTCAATGTCTCATCAGCGTATTGCTGTCAGTCCTAATTTGAAGCTGACAATAACCAAATATGAATTTCAAGACTAACATAGACAATTGATGTTGGCTTTGATAGTTTGGTTATATTTCAAATGAGACTAGGCTGGACCAGAATTAGTCTGTGACTGTGTCAACCACCTACATATAAAACATAGGATTTATCCTTTGAAAATTGCAGCACTCAGCATCAGCAATATGTCTTTTCATCATTTAATTTCTCTAGTTCAATCATTTTAAATTGCTATTAAGTATATCAGATAGAGGCCTTGAGCAAGGCCACCCCAAGAGAGAGCCAAAAATATTCTCCGAGTGAAATTGAAACTAAATGCACCGGTTTAACAGTATTTATGAACAATTTTTGCCATTGCAACTAATTCAGAGTTGATTTTTACCAACTGAAACCCTAATAATATCTCTAAAGAAACTTCAGAAAATAATAATAATTCTTAAAATTATATAGCACATCTCCTACACATCAACATAAATCATCAAGAGCCCTCTAATTAGAAACTCGTTAAAAAGCTGCCAATATCAGTTCCATATTTTGCAAAAGGACGCCATATTGATGGGGTGGTTAATCTCTTGTAATGCTATATTTTAATTCCCTTTACCATACAATATGATGATTACAAACAGATGTCTTTGTGCGGTATAATCTCATTTGTCAAACCATAATTTTCATTCTCCAAATTTACCCTGCCAGTACAACAATTACTTTCTTTTTGCCTTCTTATAGCATGTGGTAGAAACACTGCAACTGTTAAAAGATGGGTGTTTCTAAGCAAATATAAGTAATAATAAATTAACTTTAAGAAGACTAAATATTAACACCAAAATCTTGTTACGCGAAACTAGTAAATGCAAATGATAATACCTTATGATTGGATCCTTTGGTGTTGTTTTAAGTCTTCGGGATTTATCACCTATCCACTTTCTTCTGTTCTCATGCCAAGCAATTGCAGCTACAATGACACATTTGGCCAAATTACTTTCAATAAAAAAGATATGTGAAAAAAAAAAAAAAACATGAATTAAGAAGAGTACATGGTGCGGATTAGTGTCAGAAGGAAAGAAAAGACGGCTAAATACTGCAACTATAAATATATACACTTTCAAACTTAATTCAATGAATGATTATGAAGCCTGTATGTGCATGCATTGTTTCATATTGATATTTCTCCTCTTGAATAAACCAAATGAGTAGTTATTTGATCTTTTTGAATGTGAGCAGTTATACTGTTTGAAATTCAGGTCCTGAATCATGCAGAACAAGGGCAGTCATAGGTGTATATATAAACATTGTTGGTGAAAGCAATGTCAAAAAGCATCTGGTTGAAAATGGAGCAGAGGCAGTACTTTCAGTTGGTTGAAGAAAAGGGATGGAATGGAAAAATGTTTACATGCCATTTTCCTACACGGTAGCTTACTTTTTCCATTAACCAAAAAAAAAAAAATTCATTGACCTATTTAATGAAGACCAAAGAGAAAAATCCATAAAAATATTCCTGTGAAATAAATGTAGCCTATGATATGTGTCCCAGTACGGTAGTTGCATTACAAAAGGCGGTGCTGTCCCATGGACTTTCTAAAGTCAAGGATTCTCATATGAGTTAATCTTAAACCAAAAAGAAAATCTGTTCTTTTTCTTTCAGCTAAACTTCTTATTCTTGGAATAGGTTATAATGATAATGAGTATTCAAGTTCAGGTGGTATAGGCAGCAAAAGAGCAGAAAGTATAAAAATTAAAACATTGGGAAGATTTTCTGCAAAGAACTACCGAGACAGACATTAAAAAAAATAAGAAGAAGAAAAACCAGCTCAAACAATTTTCCAAAGCAATTGTGAGTTTTCTGATTAGGTAACAAAATGGAGCAATGCATTTTATTTTATGAAGACTCACCATGGTTAACAAACACCGAAGTGGTAACATTCACTTCTTTTTCCTTGCGCTTATTTACTAAGTTGGCAGATGGTGGACCCTCTAAACATTGCTTCTCATAGGAATGGGAAACTCCAGCATCGATCTCCATCTCCAAACTGAATGACCATTCCCTTGCACAGTGACAATGTAACTGTTGGCAAGTAGTCCTTTATATAAGTTCTCTCAAGGTTTTATCAAAAGATATAACAGCTCGGTTCATAATGGGGTTTCCAGAATAACTGTTCAGCATAAAATAGATCCTCTAGGTCCTAACAAATCAAAGAGAAAAGAAACAAACTGGAAAATACAAGTGTGAATTTCAATTAAAAAAAATGATATCATGTTTGGAAAGGAAACAACGGTCTGTTCTAACAAAGTGAGCACTGTACTACGTGTAACCTTCATATTCATTAGCAGCAGTTACTTCATTCTCAACATTATCCATCCTTTAATACTTCCTTCCAACAGAAAGTTTTTGTCAGATCCATATCATACCAACTTATTGAGTAACTCAGTCATAGGCATAGTTGGTAAGCACAAGAAATAATGCCAATATTTCATTTCATCTTCTTTCACAGTAACATTTGATCACATGTAGTCAGTTAAAGCTCAGATGCAAAGGAGCAGGCATGAAAGATCCTCAATGCTGAATACTCTTAGTATCGCAATTTACCTCAATCATATGTTGGAAAAGGGACACTTCAAAGAAACAAACTATGTCCTGCAGTATCTCAGTTTTGTTTCACAATTTCCGATCCCATATCAGTCTATCCTAAAAGTTAAAATGATCTTTGAAGCCTATAAGGCAAGGTCATCCATGCAACTATACAAGGCAATCTAAATAGTACTCCAATGTCCTCCACAGATGCTTTTACCGTATCTTTACAATTCCATCTAGTTTGATATTCTCCTCAAGCAGAAAATTAAGAAGCATATAGAGAATCACAGCCCAAATATTGGAGCCTTTTAATGTTTACACACTTTCCAGCTTCCATCAGGCCTACCTAAACACTAGAGCTAGTTATTCAGCTGCAAGAATTCTTTTTCTTATTTAGACATAAAAGTAATTCATCGAGAAAGAGAGCACTAAACCTGTTATGAAACCCTCATTCCCATCAAACTTCAGTTTAATCGAACAGATAATTAATTTTTTCCACCATAATTAAATCTAGAAAAAGGTTTTTCCAAAAGTATACATAATTTTCTTCTACAAACTCTCCAATCAAATAATGTTAAAAATGAAAAGGGGGTGGTATTTCCTATAGCAAAATTCAATCTTATCAGCCAAAAAGACTATAAGAAATCATTCACATTCCTCCAAGATCAGTAACAAAATCCCCATTCTTTAAATTGCAGATATTCCACAAAACAAATCCAAAAACTGGATAGTTTTGATCCCTATCGTTTGCCCAAACGAAACCCAGAATGCCAATTTTTTTAATCAACCTAAAATACAGACTTCCTCTTCTTTCTACTTCAACAAAACATTCACACATTATTTTCTCAAATTCAAATATTCAGAAAATTTCCAGAACCCATGAAAGTTATTGAAAAGCATTCAGCCCAAAAGTTGCAAGAAAACCAAATCAACCTATTAAAAATATAACATAAAGCAAGCAAATTTAAACATATACCCAGAAACCCAAAGAGAGAGAGGAGTAGCCATACCTTAATTCGAGGCTTTTTATAGTTGCATTTTCCTCAGATTCAACCTAAATAATAAAGATGCTTCCTGCCTTCGAAGGGTCTCAAAAAGGGGAGCTCTTAATATTTTAACAATTATATTTATAGATTAATAATAATAATAATAATAATAATAATAATTTATTTCTTTCTTTATTTTCTGTGATTCTTCTCCCTGTTTTTAGTTTTCTACAGTTTTTCATTCTCAAGTTTCATTCTATTTATTTTCTTTTTCTGTGTGTCTCTCTCTTTCTGCTTTCAAGTTGACGTGGATTGTGGATCTTAATGGGGGATAAACTTAGATTGTCAATTTGTAATAATACGAAATTATCAAAATGCCCTTCACTTACCCTTGCAAAATGTATAGCCAGAGAGTATTTTGGTCAATTTGTACATAATTTATAGATTCTCTGCGCCACAGAACTTCTCGATTTGCATTCAAGGTTGGCATAATTTCACCGACAATTCCTTAATTTATTACTACAAGCTGCTTTGCTAGAAAAATATTTAAAAACCATTAAATCAACAATTAAACTTGAATGTAAATCAACATATGTAGGATGGGTTCGGAAAGAATTTTATTTTCAATTTTTAATTTTTTTATAAAATCAAAATTTGTTCGATAAATATATTTTTATTTTAATTTTTGTTAAAATTTAAAGAAATAATTTTCGTATCAAAAACAAAAATTAAAAATGTTTTTTTGCTAAAATTTAAAAAAATAATTTTTATATCAAAAATAGAAATTATAAATTTTCAAAATTTGGTTTTTGGGTTTTTTTTTGTCAACAATTTAGCTTTTTATCCTCATTAACATGACCACCACACTGCTACTGCTACCACCACCAAACTGCCACCGCCGCCACCACCATCGTCGCGACCACCACCATCAGACCACTCTGCTATCGTCATTAGATCGTCGCCACCACCGCTACTACCGTCGACACCACCACCACCAGACTACCTTTGCCACTGCCGTCGCCATTGCTGCCACCAATCACCATCATTGTAATTGCCACCATCATCGCCATTGCTACCACCATGAGACCACTACCGCCACCACTATCAAACTACCACCACCATCGCTACCATCATTATCACTACCGTTGTCGCTAACACCTCCATCGCCGCTAACACCTCCACCACTACATCGCCACTATTACCACCAGCGCCACTCCCACCACCACACTGCTGTTGCCATCATCCCTACTATCATTGCCGCCACTGCTTTCACCGCTATCGCCTCCGTCATTGTCACCACTAAAATCATTATCATTGTATACATTGATAAAGCAAGTTTTGGCTTTATCTGTAAAAAGAAGAGCTGGCGATTGCAAATCCGATCGGATGGGAAGGCATGCTTGAGGAGATATGTCTATCAATTTTGGAGAACCGTTATGCATTTAATTTCTGCACACACACCGAAGGCGATGCTTCGTTCTCCTTTGTACAATTAACACCTGCACATACGTCGAGAGCAACGTTTCGCTCTCCACTATGTATTTAACTGATTGAGGACATGTGGGGATTGTCCAACAGAGAGATAGTTGGAGAACTCTAGAGTCTATAAATAAATAACTTTGGGGCAATTTTTTCTCATTTTTCAGTGATCCCTAATAGAACTCTGTCATGCATTTTTCCACAAACATTGCCATTTTCAGTTATTTTGGAGTTTTTTGTTAGATTAACCGAGTAGTTCCTTATTCACAATATCGCTTTTTGCTTCTCCCCTTCATCAGAGACAACTCCAAGTAGCGTTAAATCTATAGGGGGGAGTTTTCTTGAGGCTGTGAGACTGCGACTTATCCCTCGAAACTTATGAAAGTGGAGGTAGCTAAAATTCTCGCATACTGCAATATGCCTTCTGAGGTTCATGCGATGGTTCGCCCACATTTCATGGTGATGAAAGAGGGGGTGCATAGGTGTGGGAGCTGTAAGACGCTCATTCGCCATCTGTGGATACAGCCTCAGAAACAATGTAACATACGTTTTTTCCATGTTATTAGAAGTCATAACAACTTTTTAGACCATGCCTCTTTCAGCGTATTTCAATTTTATACTATGATCTTGGCCAGATTTTGTGTACTTTCCAATTGTTGTATAAACTAGCATTAACATGAGGGAAACCATCACCAATAAGGCCGTCGACACGTTCGATTTTGCTCAGTATTAGCCTCAGAGTTTGTATTGCTGCCAAACTTTTGCCTCTGGCCGGTCGGGCACGAGGTGTTTGGGCGTTGGGATCCTCATTTCACGTATTCGATGGTGAGGAGTCCAGTTGGGCTTTCATAAATATTGTCCGCTTTGTTCCTAGGGTGCTGCCCTAAATGAACATCAATCGATGCGATGGCATTCTGTCCTCATGATGATCTGGGTTGATTCTGCGCCTGTATGGCGTAGCTGCTTTCTATCGAGGGAAATGTGTGGATGCCGATGGCACACAGAGGAAGCGAAAGCTATTGCAGATATAGAAACATAGGTGTTTGTAATAATTTATCTTTTCCAATGGTTTTCTCCTTTGCTTTGTAACTTGTAAGAACTCTTCATATATGAAAGCCGATTCGCCTTTCAATTGCGCCTTCGCACTGCAATTCTTATTTTGGACAAAATTTTGTCATGATAATAGTTAAGCATTATAAACCATGGAGAGCATATGAAATCAGTCATGAGGAATACGTACAATTGACTAAAGAGAATACTTCCTGAATTTTAAAGTATTTTTTGAGCATTATAATGTATGACCATTTTAGATTAATAATCGTTTAATCTGACCAAATTTAATATGCCTGATTGGCATTGCGAGTGCGGTGATTCGGACTTATCGCCTTAAGCACAACAGGCAACGTTTGAGCCTTTAACTTAATTGAAGAATTATCCGATCGGATGTTAGTCGGAGAATCATGTGCGACGAATGATTTTTCTGTCTCTTATTATCTTGGGCTCGGCATGGACATCTACCCTAATGGAGGCACTTATTCTAAATGAATGGAATTCAACTTTACCATATTTGTGGCCGCATTAAGCCTATCAGATAAGTTGCACCATATTGATTCATTGATCGGGATGTACCATCGACCGAAATTAAGTCTTCAATTTTATGACAGATCATTCACTCACCGATTGGGTAGGAGGTATTTGGGCGCTGAGGCCCTCGTCTCGCGTACTCATCAGTGGGGGATCCGTTCGAACTATATGGAAATCAATGGTTTTGCGAATATTATCCACCAGGAGATATTTTGGCCAATTAATGGCTTTATGGAGATTATCCGCTAAGGGATATTTTGGCTAAACAGTGGCTTTATGGAGATTATCCACTAAGGGATAAACTATGGCTTTATGAAGATTATTCGCTAAGGGATATTTTGGCCAAATAGTGGCTTTATGGAGATTATCCGCTAAGGGATATTTTGGCCAAACAGTGGCGACTTTGCATTTACTTGCAGACCTTCGTATTTTTGGTTCGGGATAGACATCGAATCTAATGAATAAATTGGTGGAGATCAAATGAAAATGTCTTGCATTTTTAGTTTGGAGTAATATCAAACCTAACAGATGAATTCGAAATGGAGAAAAGCTTTTCGCATTTTTGGGCTTGGGACGAACATCAAGCCTAGCGAAGGAGTTGTACCACGATCAAATTATACCAATTGGATTTAGAAAATTAATCGGGATTTTCATTGATTGGAATAAGACATACAACCTGCAAACAAATATCGAATCCTAAAAATAAATAAATGAAAACGTACCTTTTTTCCAAAGATGGAGAAGAAATGGAGAATACTTTCTTTATTGAATGTTAATTTATACATGATTACACTCAGTACTTCTTCAACAATACGACATTCTAGCATTCGGAGATGTTCGACCCTTCAAGGGTCCTGAGTCTATAGGTATTAGAGTATGGGGGGCCTTCTTAGTTTGGCATGAGCTTTCCATTTTTGGCATTTCCAGTGCCTATATCTATTTTTTCGAGCACCAGAGTAATCATATTAAGGGTTCTTGCCCCTTTGAGTTGTAGTTTTTAATGACTCTTTGTTTGTAAACAGTGATCGTGATATAGGCGTCTTTTCCTCTTTCTTCTATTAGATCCGATGTTGGCATCTATCTCGGATGCTCACCCATTCGAAATAGGAGGCAGAATGAAATGACTAGATATCAAGATCTTCAGGTATTATTTCCTCGGAGCCGTGAACAAGAGATAATGGCACTTCATGGATGCCGGTTCTTAGAGAGGTCCTATGAGACCATGAGATGCTTTGCCAGTTATTGATTCCAATTGCCTTTTGCCTCACCAAGCCATTTTTTAAGACCCTCAAGGAGTGTCCGATTGGAGACCTCGGTCATCCGATTGCTCCGAGGATGGGTTACGAAAGTGAACTTAAGGCCGATATTGAGGCTTTGGCAAAAGTTTCTAAACACCGAACTATCGAACTGCTTGCCATTATCTGTAATAAAGACATTATGTAGGCCATACCTGCAAATGATGTCCTTCCATGAAAATTTTTTGACTTTCTTTGCCGTGATTGCAGCCAAAGGCTATGCTTCGATCCATTTGGAGAAGTGATAGACGACGATAAGGAGGAATTTCATTTGCCTTTTTCCTTGGGCAAAAGACCCTAAGATGTCCAGGCCCCACTGGTCAAACGACCAAGAAACTCCGATCGGATTCTGATCTGCTGCCGGCTGCCTGATGACTTTCCCATGGATTTGGCATTGCTGGCATCTTCTCACCTTTTCTTGAACATCTTTCATGATGCTTGGCCAGTAGTACCCAATTTGGAGTGCCTTCTTTGCCATGGCCCTACTAGCCTCGTGTGCTCCGCAAATGCCTTCATGGATCTCCCTCAGGATATAGTCTCCTTCCTCCTCTGTTACGTATTTGAGCCAGAGGTGACTGAAAAGCTTTTTTAAACAATTCATCATTAATAACCGAATAACTCAGGGATTTTCGAGATACCTTTTGTGCTTTCGCCTTATCTTCAGGAAGTTGCCCTATTTGCATGTATCGCTTGATTAGGCTTATCCATGTTTCCTGAGCTGGTTCAATTTCCATCATTTCTGGTTCGTCTAAGGAGGAGGTTGGTTGATTGATGATGGTTATACTTTCTTCCACCACCCCTTGTTCGGAGGCAGACATTTTGGTGAGTCGGTCAGTTGCTAAAGTTTGATCTCTTGGCACCCTCTGTAGGACCTATTCGGATCTGCATTCTTCCAGCAACTTGAGTATGGCCTTGACCTTTTCCAAATATCGCATCATGTTGGCTTCTCTAGCTTTGAAGGTGCCTAAGACCTGGCTCGTTACAAGCTGGGAATCACTTTTGATGATGAACGAATCCGGTCGGATGGCATGGAGCAATCTCAGCCCTTGCAGAAGCGCCTCGTATTCTGCCATGTTATTTGAAATTTTAAAGCTGATTTTTATTATGTACCTTATAATAATTCCCAAGGGGCCCATTATTATGATGCCTGCACCTCCTCGGTTGTCATTCGCAGCTCCATCTATGATCATTTTCCATTTTACGGGTTGTGGGTGACTGGTCGCTTCTTTGCCAGAAAATTCGGCAATGAAATCCACCAAAGCTTGAGCCTTGATTGCTTTCCTGGGCTCGTACCTCACATCCCATGATTGGAGCTTGATTATTCTGACTGCTTTCTTTTTCCCAAATTTCTTGAAGTGGAGGCTATCTCAGGGCTCCTTACAATCCGTTCGGATGGTGGAGCTTGATTGAATGATTGCCCGTTTGTGTGCTGTAACCTATCCATAACGCTGCTTCTTCGGCCTCTACTGGACCTCAGGGCATCATCCAGCTGAATATGCTACATAGCTCTTTCCATTAAATCGAAAAAGCTGATGGGCGACCTTATTGTGATTGATTCAAATAATGGCCTATTGATAGTGCCATTGGCTAAGGCGGTGGATGCCATTTCTACGCTTACATTCCTCACCTCCGACATTGTGGCTTGGAATCTATCAATGTAGTCTCGAAGACTTTCATCGGTCCTCTGATAGAGGTTGCACAGATCACTCATAGATTTTTGGCTTTCGTGTTTGTACAATGAATCATGTAATGAACAACTCCTTTAGTTGTCGAAAAGAGGTGATTGACCCCTGCAAAATCTCATGAAACCATGTGAGAGAGTCTCCTCCCAATGTGGTGGGGAATATCCTGCCAGCAATCCTTTCATCGTGGGTGTATACCTGCACTTTGGTTAGATATTCCGCAAGATGAGTAGTAGGGTCAGTCTTACCTATATACCTGTCCATTATCACATTTCGCCACCTGGGAGGTAGATCTGACTCCATGATTTCCCTACAAAATGGCGAGGTCGTGTTGCCGCAGGTGTTGTCCTCAAACGTTCCTTTTTTGGAGCCTGTCAAGCCAAACTACTTGATTTTTTGCTTGAACCATTTATCTTCCCTACTCGTCGCTGCGGAGGCAAGTTCATCTCTTTGCCCCTTCGTATGGTTGCAATTCGGGGTGCATATAAAAGATAAATCGTCCCTTATGGATGAGGTGAAAGATCTACGGGGGACATATGGGGAATCTTTGCTTGAAGACATTATTTTCTTCCCCTTGTCATATCTGCCCGGGGTTGTGGCCCTTATCCTCATACCATCATGAGCTCTTGGCTCGTTGATGAAAATCCCCTTATTCCTCCTTTTCCCAAATTCTTCGGCCATGAAATCCGTTTATTGGCTTTTTTCATGAGTTCTGGGCATTTTCCCCTTTTTCAAAGTTTGGATTATGCTTTTAGTGAAATCACTAAGAATATGCGCATGTCCCTGATGGTAATAAGGGTATCTTTCAGTTGCCGCATGACTACATTGTTGAATTCTGGAAGGAGGTTACCCCTAATAGGGGATCTGGGAGACCCCTCTCTTCTTTCTGAGGGCCTAGATCTGCCCTGACTATGGTGATTATACTCTCCCAAAGTTTCATGTTAATTGGATCTTGAACCTGCCATTCTCTCAACAAAAACACCAAATGATAAAGTAGGTTTTGGCTTTATATGTAACAAGGAGAGATGGCAATTACAGATTCGATCGGATGGAAAGACCTATAAAAGGGAGTGCCCGATCGGACCCAGGCATTAGCACTCCAAAACTTAAGTTAGTAGGTTTTAAAGAAAGAGTGCTTGAAGAGAGAGAGTCTCAGGTGTTCAATACCTGGAGCCATCGTGTTTTAGGCTATTTATATGAGTTATTTGGAGGGGTACTCGAGTACTTTGGGGGATGATAACCGGCAGTTGGAGTAGGTGAGCGGCGATGTCACAGGGAGAAGGTGGAGAGTATAGGCATTGGCTTGTGTCAGTGGATTGATAGGACGTACTATCCCATCAGTCCGATCGGACATCACACCTTTCTATGCTATCTTTCAGCTCATGCTTTGCCTTTTAGTTGATGGACTCTGGGCCTTACCAAATGTTATTGGGCCGACTTGATTGGGCCTTGGATATATTTTTTCCATCAGTCTGATCGGACATCACGCCTTCTTACTATCATTGCCACCACTGCTTTCACCACTATCGCCTCCGTTGTTGTCACCACTAAAATCATTATCATAATATAAATGAATAATTAAAAAATATGATAAAGTTTTTAAATATATAAAAATAGTTTTTAAAAAAATAGATAACAAAAAATGAAAATAATTTTTGGATTTTAAAAAATAAAAAACTAAAAACCTACAATCTTACCAAATGCACCCATAGTTAATTAGCTTGAATATAAATATTAATTTTAATTTTTAAAAATTATGATTAGTAGATTTTGATTTGAATTTATACTTAAATTTTAAATTTAATATTGGATTAATAGGCAATTAACACTTAATCATTTCTTATATATATATATATATATATATATATATATATATATATATATATATATATATATATATATATATATATATATATATATATATATAAAAGTAATTTTCATACTTTTATTAAAATTATCATTTTATCCTATATAATTATAAATATATTTTTTATTATCTTGCAAAGTCATCTTGCATTTGAAAATTATCTAATTGTAAATATTGATGAGTGATAAATTATAAATTTTTGTATTATATTGACATTAAATTTTTACGACTTACACTTTTTGTTTTTTATAATTTGCACTTTTATATTTAATACTTCAATAAGTTATGCCTTAAGGTTAGTACATAATTTGTAACACCCATATCCTATACTTAGCTATTACCACAATATCTTATACCATAAGACATATATTACAACGTTCTCAAGCTGAAAACATTTCTTATTAGATAACTTATAGAAGAAATTAAAATCATATCATGTGAACTTAAGAGTAATACCTTAATTATATAAAAGTCCTTAACACATTACAATGTTTTTCTCAAACATAACATTTGTACTAATACAAAATTTCCAACATAATTAAAGTTTTCATAACTACAAAATAAAAGGACAAAGAAAAGACTCTACTATCAATCTTTTAAGACTTGTGTTGGCCAACCTACTGCAGATATCAGTCTTGAAAGAAAGTCCTATCCTTGCAACCTACACGGATAAAAATTCGTGCTAAGCTATAAAGCTTACTGGGGAACACAAAATATGACAAACGACCACTCACAGTGGTCGCCAACAAGCATACATTATGAACTATAAGCATAACTTATGCTCAATTTAAAAAAAATACAGACAAGAGTCCACATATGATAACTGAATGACTTAATGATAGTAAATTCAGCATTGATGCTTTATATACACAACATTTAATCATATAAGCATATTTATCCTTTAGACTTATGATTCATTCATTGAATGATATATCACTGTTTATACTCAGTCATTCCTTCCACATACCACACACTTAAACATATACTAGGAATATATATATATATATTCACATATAAGCTTATGATCAACAAGGACATATACATATTCATAAGTAAGACAGAGCATGAGTACTGTGAAAGTTTATCATTTATCAATCTAGAAATATATTTGTAATACTTATTGTACCAATGCATACATAGAATTTCTAGCTTGCTTCCATCTCAAATACCATTATCATGTGAACTTTATCACTTGTAAATCTGTAAATATTTTATGTGTATTCACAAGACATTATACATCAATTCTTAATAAAGAGCAAGAATAAGTAGATATAGGGAAAACATATAACCCAATGTACTAATTTGAAAAGCAATCACCAACATGAATACCTATACATAACTCTTATATTCCATTGCTATAGAAAACACTTATTTTAGCAAAACATTTTCATAGCTTTCATACATGACGAATCTTGCAAGTCATTTATATACCTCAAGCAAGCAACATATTACTATAGAAAATATACTATCTCTAATATAGTCCATAACTAGATATTAGTGATGCACTAGTTCATTTATATAACTCTGTACATACTATTTCTGTATACGATAATCATGCATAAGTGTATATTCCAGCCTCTTTTAATATCATAATTTCCATATGTGATGAAAAGGAATTTCACATATAAATTAGATTATGAAATCAATTTATGAATTGTCATGCTTTATGAAAATTTAAGTTAAACATCAAACTTTTCTTAACTTTGTTATAAAGCCTGCAATACTCTAAAGAGGTGGATAACGGGTTATACGGTGGTACCCAAAGGTAATAGGTCACCAGAAGGCACCAAAGAGATAATAGGTCACCCGAAGGCACCACTGATCCAAACGGGACCATGTCTGTTTAGTCACCCAAATGGGGTTGACTACAACCCAAACGGGGTTGAAACTATCACAGCTGCAAGGTACCCTTATAGGCATGCCTATCTATCCACTTCCTAGACTCAACGCAGGCATTAAAATCTATTTACTTTATCTTTTATTTATTCATTCATATTCTTATATGCACATGTATATTGTTGGGTAACTATGAACAATGTACTCATACACATATTCATGTGTAACTTTCTGTAAATCTGTGAACATGTTCACTGTTGGGTATTACTATTTTGTACTTGTAATCCTATTCAGTCATGTAAATATTTCGTATGTCAAGACTATACTTATATAATGCCATTTGTACCCGTACATAATCATGTAAAAATATATATCTTCTCTAGTACATAAGCATATATGCATAATTCATAAAATAATTTATACAATTTACTTATGTAACAATCACATGACAAGATACTTGTAGCACCCTTATCCTATAATCTGTACATATCACTTTATCCAACTCATTACACATGAGTTACTGTGTAACATAACATATAATCAAACTTAATATATATAAGAGTGCTATACTTTTAAAAACTTTTTAATGTACGATAAAGTCTCTTTACACAATACAACAACTGTTTAAGATTTTTTTTTTTACATACAATATCTCTAATACCACAAAATCTTTACTATATACAAAGAGCCCAAAATACAAGTCTATAATTGTCTCTCTTGTTGACTTGAGTTGGCCATCCAGCTGCAGATATCACCCCAACAACCTACACAGATGAAACACCCGTGCTAAGCTACAAAGCTTAGTGGGGAACGAAAGTATGACAAATGACCACTCACAATGATCATCAACAAGCACACAACATGTCTCAAATATAACAATGATTTATCTCAATGATTAAAATTTAAAATTCATATCAACTTATGAAAATCATAAAAATTCAATGGTAACATTTACATTTATGCTACATTTACCATGTATAATAATGTAAGCCCCAATGTCCTATGACTTTAAATTCAACTAATTATCATGTGAATAGCCTTTGAATTAATACTAAACCATACTAGCATAATTGTCCATTATCTTTTTATCTATACTCGTATGTCTTTGATATAAACCCATTAGAATTAAAATGGTAAATCAACACTTCCAAATGCCATGAGATCTTTATAATATTACAAGCTTACTTTCTATAGCATAAGTTACAAAAACAAGCCTATCAATTAAAACATAACAACTACACATCATTGCCAAACTATTCTTTTATACCCAGTTTATAGGTTTTAGATATGCATACATCACACCGTAAATAACAAACACATATTCACTAAATGTATACATATAAACAATATGAACATATGAATATAATCATAAGAAAACTATTTTAAAAACAATGGTTGATACCGTCTAACTCTTATAATCTTTAATATGAAATATGCTTATGCAATTATAAAATTGTTGCATCCATTAAATATTATAATACTCTTTAACCTAATAAAAACTCCTTCATATATCATGCATTGACATACATCTAGAAAAAAGACTTATGATCACAAAAGACCCCACATATGTATACCATCAATTTAACCAAGGTAACTTTGGTGTAAAGCCTGCACTATTCTAAAGAGGTGGATAATGGATTATACGGTGGTACCCAAAGGTACTAGGTCACCCGAAGGCACCAAATAGATAATAGGTCACCCGAAGGCACCAAAGAGATACCCGGAGGTATTAAACGATGATCCCTTGTAGGGATAAAACTGTATGATAAATCGGTGGACCCAAATGGGGTCAAACAAATAACATGGACCAAAATAGGGCCAAACAAATAACATGGACCCAAACAAATAACATGGGTCAATCAAATAACATGGACCGGTCAAGCGGACCCAAACGGGGTCGGCTACAACCCACACGAGGGTTGTTTAAATTAACTTTAACTTTTAAACCCAAACAGGGTCACTATACTTTTAAATTCAAGTGGACCTAAACAGGTCAAAATATTCAGAAGCAGCTACAAGGTACCCTTATAGGCATGCCTATCTATCCAGCTTCCTAGACCCAAAGCAGGCAATAAAATATATTTACTTTATCTTTCATTTATTTATTCATATCTTATATGCACATGTATACTCTTGTGTAACTGCAAATAATGTATTCATATACATAATCATGTGTAACTATTCCACATGTCAAGACTATACTTATATAATGCCATTTGTACCCATACATATGTTAGTGTAAGCCCTAGCCCCAATGCATTGTAATAAAATACTTTAATTAATAAAATGAGGCAATTGTTTTATCTATTGTATTCCTGTGCATGTCAATTGATAAAAACTATCCAAGAATGTCATTTCGGTTTAAGTTATCATGTGTGAGGCATATGGTTGTAAGACCTTGAAACAAATGAGACTTCATTCTAAACATTCCTAGTCAGTCATTGTTATGGGAATAACAATGAATTTAGACTAGTATGCTCTCTTTGATATTATGAGTTCTGTCTTACGAATCATTAGGACAAGAGTGTCAATCAGAGATCATAGATACATGTTAAAGAACATGGTAATCTGGATACGATCCGCTCATGAGAAACACTTAAACACTAGATGGTACAAGTCATAAGTGTTTCTCATATGCAAGTTTTGTATCGGAGTTCTTAGACCTGAAATCTCTATGAAACTCTTTATGAATTACTGTGTACTTTGACATACACCTAACGTACTCGTAACAGAGTGACAAGTACGGGTATGATTGGGTATGCATTGATTCATGTTAGAGAGCATGAGAGAAGTGAAGGGATTACCCCTCTCATTAAGAGAGAAAATATCATCGACCACTTGATCAGTGAACTGAGAAGTGTATGGCCATACCGAGATGAAATAATGAGTAATCATTATTTATCTGAGAGTTCAGTATCACTAGAATATCAAGAAAGGAATTAATATATATAAGGATGACTAGTTCCATGCCTTATATTAATTCTGATATTTATGGGTAAGGGACTATTTAAAATTGCATTAGGTCACTAAATGCCATATGCATTTTCATTTAATTTGGAATGCTATAATATCTTGCTAGAGAATATATATAGCCTTTGAATTAATTTATTAATTCATTGCCAACATTAAATGGACCTATAGGATCGCACACAAAGCAATTGGCTTAAAATATTTAAATTAAGTATTGGGCATTAATTTGGACTTTTAATTAAAGTGAAATTAATGTGTGTAATGGGTTATCAGATTGCTATTGGACCTTGGCCCATGAGAGAGAGAAATTCAGCCCATAAGGTTTAATTTCAATTAATTAAATGTCATGTATTAATTTAATTAATTGAGTATTAAAGCCTAAAGACATATTTATCTAATTAAATCATCTAAATGAAATTTGA
The DNA here is from genome assembly GCA_037975025.1 of Excoecaria agallocha. Taxonomy (NCBI): domain Eukaryota; kingdom Viridiplantae; phylum Streptophyta; class Magnoliopsida; order Malpighiales; family Euphorbiaceae; genus Excoecaria; species Excoecaria agallocha. Next base: position 25,048,524 of record CM075815.1, read on the forward strand.
TGTGGCCAAAATTCCTAGAGAAATAACAAGGAATTTCGGCACATGTATAGTTTTATTTAAGTGGTTTATTAGATTTAAATGACATATTTTTTATCCTAAATTAAGTGATATTATTTGATTAAATGTCTTTTGTTTTTATCTTGGATAAATTAAAAGAGTTTTTATCAATAAATATTACTTATTTTAATTAAGTGATAAAGGCAAATATTAATTATCTTTAGCTAATATTAATTATCTTAAGGTAGTATATTTGAGATTAATCACTTAAAAGGAAAAGAGATATATATTTTTTGTGGGAAAAACGTGAAACCCTAGTGTATTTTCTCTATGTTTTGCGTGAACTCTCTCTCTCTCTCAAAGAATTTCTTTTAGCCAATTTTCACAAGGAGAAAGAATAGTTCCTCATTCTCTTGTGATCTTGGGTAGTAATAGCAACCTAAGAGAAGTACAAAATCAAATTTTGTAGCTTCAAACCATTGCCTTTACACAATACCGAAAAAAAAGAGCTAGCAATCTCGATTTTAAGCCGTCAGTGCAATTATGTGTGTGAGAATAGAGGGAGTGGCGTAAAAGGCTGTTCCTTGGCATTGGTGATCGAGATCTAAGGCGGATAAAGTCATCTTAGTTGCTGGACATCATCAAATTCAATTTTCAAAAGGCATCATAAGTTGTAAGTTCTACAACCCTAAAATTGCATGTTTCGTTTCTTGCTTTGGAATTGTATGGTATGTATGATAAAAATTTTTGTTTTTCCGTTGTGATATCATCACATTCATACCATGTCATATTCCATCAGTGGTATCAGAGCCTAAACATGCTTATTTTAGTGCTTTAGATGCATGAAAAAATTAATTAAAAATCGTCATTATGAAAACATGCAAATCTGAAATTTTCTGTTTTGAGTTTTTTGCATTGTTTTGGTGAAAAAACGATTTTAATTGATTAGATAGGTATTATAATTAATATGACATGTTAATATACTGTCCTAAGATGTTATTAGGTCTGGTAATGGTCGGATTTAATTATTTATACCTGATGGTACATGTTAATTATGAAACTAGGTGCTAGTTGGCATGTAAATTGCTAGTTTAACAACTAGTTTTCAAAATTAAATGTAAAATTGATTTTGGCATGTTCGTAAGTGATTTTCAAAGATTAAATATCAGGTCTGAACATATTTTAAATTTGGTTTTAATTCTGGTCCATGACAATTTAATTGATTAATTTTAAAATCACTTAAAACTATGACTAGTTTGTGTTTGTTACATGTTTAATCAAGATTGTTTGTTTTGTTTTGATTAAAATGGTAAAAACACATTTAGATCATATTGGTACAGAACATTAAATCAATATTTATGGACTTATTTAGATTATTAAATGACTCATAAAATTGATTTAAATGTTTGTGCATTTTATGGCATTACATAAGTATTAAACAACTAGTTTTGTTGTTTGTTTGTTTTTGCATGAATGCCGTGTACTATATATGTGTTCTTCATGATTTTATATTTTTAATTCATGTTAGCACATATTATATGTATTTTTAATGTTTATGGGCTGTATGACATAAAATTAAAAATGGCAAAATTGGAAATTATACTAGAGTTGATTTATAGCACAAATCTAACTAGTTAGTGTTTTGGGCTTTTAAGAGAACTTATTCAATAAGAGGATTTAGTCCATTGGGTTTTGGCCCAGGACCATCATGGGGTCTTCTCTTAAAGGTTCAAGTACACAATTTCCATTAATGGGCTTGGCTAAATTAATTAAAATTGGACTTTGTTTTATCCATGAATGCTATGTATATTTATTTGCTAATTTGGTGTGATGAATGGATATGCATGGTGCATTCATAGGCCTTGGGTTTTGTAATTAAATATGGCTTGCGAGCCATTATATTTTGTTGTAAAAGTTTTTCATTTATTTCTTAGAATAGAATATACTTGAAGACTTTGTAAATCAAGACGAAGCCCACCGGAGTGGAGAAGCCCAACTCGAAGATTCTTATGTAATAGTATAGAATCTTAGTTGTAGGTTTTTGGGCCCATGTTTGTCACGCTTTACTTTATGCAATTATTTATATATGCATGCTATGTATGGATGACAAAGCGTATGCCATGTAAGCCATAATAAAATTAATCCCTAAAATAGTAAGTCACATAGTTGCCGTCCTAATTCGAAACATGTCAAGGCATCGATCATCGGTCACGTAGACTAGGAGTCATAGATGTGCCCGATTATCTTTGTGAGGCATGGGTTGTGAATGTATGTTGGACTTATCATGGAAAGGGATGCCCGAACCTAGGCAACTAATAAATGGGTTGTGCTATAACATCTTAAGATGTTAGCCCATTTGATCCAAGAGTCATGTACGAGACATGATTGGAGTTTTCCTACCTAAGTAACTTAACTTGTTAGGTGTACAAGCTCAGCTTGACTAATAAGTTGTTGTGAAAAGTGGATAGGCCCACATTAAATCACTAACGCGAATTATTTAAAGGGATATTAATTCGGTTTGTGGGATTATAATAAGACCTCATTTAATCTTGCTAAATTTATTGTAGATTGAAAATGGCATCTTCAAACAACAATTTCTCATTGCGATCGGTCCTTGAAAAGGACAAATTGAATGGCACCAATTTCATAGACTGGTCTCGAAACTTAAGAATAGTTCTTAAGCAAGAGAAGAAGTCGTATGTTTTGGATGCACCCTTACCTGAGGAACCTGCTAGGAATGCTTCTGTGGTTCAAAAGGAAACTTTTGAGACCAAGAAAAGTGACTCTAATGATGTGACCTGTTTGATGCTAGCCACTATGGTGCCTGAATTGCAAAAGCAATTTATAGACCAAGAGGCCTATGCGATCATGGTGCACCTCAAGGAGATGTTCCAAGAGCAAGCTCGTCACGAGAGGTTCATGACAACAAAGGCCTTAATTTCTTGCAAGATGGCTGAGGGTACTCCTGTTAGTACCCATGTACTCAAGATGAAAGGGTATCTTGATACTCTTGAGAAGCTTGAGGTACTAGTGCCAAAGGAATTGGCCACTGACTTGATCTTAGGATCATTGCCTGCTGCTTATAATCCATTTGTGATGAATTATAACATGCATGCAATGAACAAGTCAGTCACTGAGCTTCATGGGATGCTTAAGAATGCTGAAGAGAACATTCAAAAGACCAATCCCGTACTAATGGTTTAAAAGGGAATTAAGAAGGGACTCGCTAAGGGAAAGGGAAAGAGAAAGGGAAAACCCAAGTCAGTTGGGAGTGCACCTCAGGCCCAATCCAAGCCCAAGGCTCCAAAACTCAAAGAGAGTGAGAGCACTTGCTTCCATTGCAACAAGATAGGGCATTGGAGGAAGAATTGTGCTCTCTTCAAGGAAGAACAAAAGAAGAATGGAGCCAAGGCATCCAGTTTTGGTATTTTTGTTGTTGAAATTAACCTTTCTATTTCTACCAATTGGGTATTGGATACCGATTGTGGTTCTCACATTTGTTCAAATGTGCAAGGGCTAAGAAATAGGCGGTTACTTGGGAAGAATGAAGTGGACCTCCGTGTGGGGAATAGAGCATGAGTTGCTGCCATGGAGATAGACGACTATCACCTCACTTTACCTTCCGAACTTTGTATTGTTTTGAATAATTGTTATTATGTGCCTGCTATGAGCAGAAACATTATTTCAGTTTCATGTTTGGATAATGATGAATTTGATTTTGTTATTAAAAATGGCAATGCTCATATTCGTCGCCAAGGCATTTCTTATGGCAATGCCATGTTGCAAAATGGCCTTTATATCCTTGATTTACAAAACAAAGAGTCAATATACAACATTAATACAAAGAGGGTTAAATCAAACGAATTGAACCCTACTTACTTTTGGCATTGTCGTTTAGGACATGCAAACGAAAAATGCATTTCAAGACTCCACAAAACTAGAGTGCTTGGGTCATTCGACTTAGAGTCTTATGACACATGCGAGCCATGTTTGTATGGAAAAATTAACAAGAGTCCTTTTAATAAAAAAGGTGAGAGGACTAATGGCTTATTGGAACTAATACATACCGATGTATGTGGACCTTTAAGTACACATGCTAGAGGTGGTTTTAGCTACTTCGTGACATTCACAGATGACTTCAGTAGATATGGCTATGTCTATCTAATGAAGTACAAGTCTGAAACTTTTGAGAAATTCAAAGAGTTTAAGAACGAAGTAGAAAACCAACTTGGCAAAAGTATAAAAGCCATTCGATCAGATCGAGGTGGCGAATACTTAAGCTAAGAGTTTGACAGTCATCTAAAGGAGTGTGGTATTATTTCACAGCTCACTCCTCTTGGAACACCTCAATGGAATGGTGTGTCCGAAAGGAGAAATCGAACTCTGTTAGACATGGTTCGATCTATAATGAGTCAAGCTAATCTTCCTATCTCTTTTTGGGGTTATGCATTAGAAACTGCTGCGTTTCTATTGAACCGTACTCCAACTAAAGCAGTTGAGAAGACACCATACGAGGTATGGACTGGGAAAGAACCCAATATGTCTTTTCTCAGGATTTGTGGCTGTGAAGCACATGTTAAGAAATTAACATCTGACAAACTAAAGTCCAAATCCAGTGTCTGCTTGTTTGTGGGGTATCCTAAAGAAACAAAGGGATACTACTTTTGCTCACAAGCCGAGAACAAAGTATTTGTTGCTCGCAAGGCTGTTTTCTTGGAAAAGGAGTTCCTTCTCAAGAAAGATAGTGGGAGTAAAGTAGAACTTGGAGAAATTCAAGCGCCACAAACTCTTATAGAGGATGAGTTGGAAATGGGATCAAGTTCACAACCAGTTGTGGAACAAGAACCCATTACACAAGAACCTAGAAGGTCTGGTAGGGTACGTCAGGAGATTGAGAGATATGGATTTCTAATCACTGACAGTGACACTATTGAGTTAGTAGATCGTGAGGGTCCTACTACCTACCGAGAAGCTATTGAGAGCCCAGACTCGGAAAATTGGCTTGAAGCCATGAAATCCGAGATGAAATCAATGTACGATAACCAGGTTTGGACCTTGGTTGATCCACCGGAAGGTGCTAAGGTAATTGAATGCAAGTGGCTATTCAAACTCAAAGCTGATAAGACCTACAAAGGTAGACTAGTAGCAAAAGGTTTTCGACAAACTCATGGTGTAGACTATGACGAGACCTTTTCGCCTGTAGTCATGCTAAAATCCATTAGGATCTTGCTTGCCATAGCTGCATATCATGATTATGAGATATGGCAAATGGATGTCAAAACTGCTTTCCTCAATGGAAATTTACTTGAGGATGTGTATATGACACAGCTTGAAGGTTTTATCAATCCCAAGCATCCTAAGAAGGTTTGCAAGCTTCAAAAATCCATTTATGGATTAAAGCAAGCATCCCGAAGTTGGAATCTTCGTTTTGATGAGGCATTCAAAGAATTTGACTTCATCAAGAATGAAGATGAGCCTTATGTGTATAAGAAGGTTAGTGGGAGCATAATAGTATTTCTGGTCCTATATATGGACGACATCCTTCTCATTGGGAATGACATTCCAACATTGCAAAAGGTTAAGGAATGGTTGGGAAAATTTTTCTCAATGAAAGACTTAGGTGAAGCTGAGACAATACTTGGTATTCGAATCTATAGAGATAGATCGAATCGGCTCTTGGGACTAAGTCAAGAAAAGTACATAGACAAAGTACTAAAGCATTTTAGTATGGGAGACTCAAAGAAAGGGTACATACCTTTGGCTTTGGGAGTTCCTTTGACTAAAGAAAAGTGCCCTAAAACCAAAGAGGAAAGGGACAACATGAGTAGAATCCCATATGCATCTGCTATTGGATCTATCATGTACGCTATGTTATATACTAGATTGGATGTTGCTCATGCACTGAGTATAACCAGTAGGTTTCAGCAAGACCCTGGTGAGAAGCACTAGTCTGCTGTAAAATGGATTCTGAAGTACCTACGAAGGACTAAGGATCACTTCTTAGTGTATAGTGGTCAAGAAGAGCTCGTCATACAAGGTTATGCCGATGCTGCTTTTCAGACCAGCACTCAGGATTCTAGATCGTAATCTGGGTTTGTTTTTGTTTTGAACGATGGTGCTGTCAGCTGGAAAAGCTCAAAGCAAGAAACCGTTGCCGACTCAACTATAGAATCTGAGTATATTGCAGCAAGTGAGGTTGCAAAAGAGGCTGTTTGGATTAAAAATTTCATTTCTAGATTAGGAGTGGTCCCAAGCATCCTAGATCCATTAGAAATTTTCTGTGACAACAACGGGGCCATCGCACAGGCAAAGGAGCCCCGGTCACACCAGAAATCTAAACACATACTCAGGAGGTACCACCTGATCAGAGAAATCATTGATCGTAGGGATGTCAAGGTTAGCAAGATAGCAAGTGAAGACAATGTAGCAGATCCTTTGACAAAATAGTTGCGTCCAAATCTGCATGAATCTCATTTGAGAGCATTCGGTCTTAGGGCTATGCCCAATTGGGACTAGTGCTAGTGGGAGATTGTTAGTGTAAGCCCTAGCCCCAATGCATTGTAATAAAATACTTTAATTAATAAAATGAGGCATTGTTTTATCTATTGTATTCCTGTGCATGTCAATTGATAAAACTATCCAAGAATGTCGTTTCGGTTTAAGTTATCATGTGTGAGGCATATGGTTGTAAGACCTTGAAACAAATGAGACTTCATTCTAAACATCCCTAATCAGTCATTGTTATGGGAATAACAATGAATTAAGACTAGTATGCTCTCTCTGATATTATGAGTTCTGTCTTACGGATCATTAGGACAAGAGTGTCAATCAGAGATCATAGATACATGTTAAAGAACATGGTATCTGGATACGATCCGCTCATAAGAACACTAGATGGTACAAGTCATAAGTGTTTCTCATATGCAAGTTTTGTATCGGAGTTCTTAGACCTGAAATCTCTATGAAACTCTTTATGAATTATTGTGTACTTTGACATACACCTAACGTACTCGTAACAAAGTGACAAGTACGGGTATGATTGGGTATGCATTGATTCATGTTAGAGAGCATGAGAGAAGTGAAGGGATTACCCCTCTTATTAAGAGAGAAAATATCATCGACCACTTGATCAGTGAACTGAGAAGTGTATGGCCATAGCGAGATGAAATAATGAGCAATCATTATTTATCTGAGAGTTCAGTGTCACTGGAATATCAAGAAAGGAATTAATATATATAAGGATGACTAGTTCCATGCCTTATATTAATTCTGATATTTATGGGTAAAGGACTATTTAAAATTGCATTAGGTCACTAAATGCCATATGCATTTTCATTTAATTTGGAATGCTATAATATCTTGCTAGAGAATATATATAGCCTTTGAATTAATTTATTAATTCATTGCCAACATTAAATGGACCTATAGGATCGCACACAAAGCATTAGGCTTAAAATATTTAAATTAAGTATTGGGCATTAATTTGGACTTTTAATTAAAGTGAAATTAATGTGTGTAATGGGTTATCAGATTGCTATTGGACCTTGGCCCATGAGAGAGAGAAATTCAGCCCATAAGGTTTAATTTCAATTAATTAAATGTCATGTATTAATTTAATTAATTGAGTATTAAAGCCTAAAGACATATTTATCTAATTAAATCATCTAAATGAAATTTGAGGTGGCCGAAATTCCTAGAGAAATAACAAGGAATTTCGGCACATGTATAGTTTTATTTAAGTTGTTTATTAGATTTAAATGACACATCTTTTATCCTAAATTAAGTGATATTATTTGATTAAATGTCTTTTATTTTTATCTTGGATAAATTAAAAGAGTTTTTATCAATAAATATTACTTATTTTAATTAAGTGATAAAGGCAAATATTAATTATCTTTAGCTAATATTAATTTTCTTAAGGTAGTATATTTGAGATTAATCACTTAAAAGGAAAAGAGATATATATTTTTTGTGGGAAAAACGTGAAAGCCTAGTGTATTTTCTCTATGTTTTGCGTGAACTCTCTCTCTCTCTCAAAGAATTTCTTTTAGCCAATTTTCATAAGGAGAAAGGATAGTTCCTCATTCTCTTGTGATCTTGGATAGTAATAGCAACCTAAAAGAAGTACAAAATCAAATTTTGTAGCTTCAAACCATTGCCTTTACACAATACCGAAAAAAAAGAGCTAGCAATCTCGATTTTAAGCCGTCGGTGCAATTGTGTGTGTGAGAATAGAGGGAGTGGCATAAAAGGCTGTTCCTTGGCATTGGTGGTCAAGATCTAAGGCGGATAAAGTCATCTTAGTTGCTGGGCATCATCAAATTCAATTTTCAAAAGGCATCATAAGTTGTAAGTTCTACAACCCTAAAATTGCATGTTTCGTTTCTTGCTTTGGAATTGTATGGTATGTATGATAAAAATTTTTGTTTTTCTGCTGTGCTATCATCACATTCATACCATGTCATATTCCATCAACATATTTATGTAAATATATATAGTCTCATATAACATTGCCATTATATGCTTTAAATCATTTCTAAAGATATCTTTGAAACCCGATCATGTAAGATCATACTATATATGTATATGTTTATATGTACATTTCAATTAAGTAAAGTCATATTCATATATTTCACTTTAACATGTTCTTTGAATCATTACTCTGAAATAGTTTTCAAGCTTCGAACGTAACCATGTAAGATCATACATATCTATATATATATATGCACACATATATTCTACTAGTCATATTACTTCTTTTTACAAGTAGAGTTAATATTTCAAACCATAAGTATCATACGAACAGTCATGGTTAGCATTTTTAATATTGACTATCATGTATGTATTCATATCCACATTTGATCTCTATTGCAGGCAACACTATGTTCATGTTCATTTCATACTTCAAAGCTGTACTTATAGTATACCCTTTGTACATGCATATAACCTCATCTATTAAGAGACATTCAATCATTTTCTATCTCATAAGGCAATTACATGCTCATGCACTCATAAATATAATTATAGATTGTACATACCTGTAGTACATTCGCATCTAATAAGCTTGTTCTTGTAAGCATGATTATCAATATGTATACCTCTATCACTCACCAATCATATGCTATACATATGTTAATGTTTCCATATGGCATATACATTTAACCTCCATCATGAACTTATACTTGAACATATGATCTTTAGACAACACATCATATCACAATCATATTATCATACACATATACGATTAACAATAATTTCATAATTATTCATGGTACTATAACTTAACTATTAATGCACAATTTTCATGATGCATAGGTATACATTCTTAGACAATTTTCAATGTAAATGATACAAATCATGCAAATTTATATATATATCCTTTGATACAAATCTATATACACATGAGTTTAGAGCTCTCGTATACTTGCATTCAAGGCCTATTTTTTTTCAATTACATGTGTATCACATGGGGGTAGCCTAATATACTGATAAAAGGGAATAAAAAGCAAGGTTATGGGCAAAAATCATGCTGTCGCGCTCGTGATAGTATGTTTGGCCCTACGAATTTCTCACCTTGTTCCCAAAATCCTGCAAACTGCTTAACAAACTCAATTTGTACTTCGTATTTGACATAGTAAACGGAATTTTTATAAAAAGTTGTCTTCTACAAAGTTGTATATTTACATTTTCCGTTTCTAGAAAATCAAAAATATTTGCAATATCATTTCTATAACTAGAGATATCTTGAAATTACTAAGGACTGTTCATGAGCACAAGACTGCACACTTATCTGATTTTCAAGCTAGGTTATGACCCATTTATCGACAAAATTTGAGTGTGATTTCTTCTTATGAAATATTTGTATGTAAGTCTAGTTTAAGAACCAAGTGGAATCATCTAATTATCTACTCTCAAACTCAAAATATGGCCAAAATAATACAGCTTGGTCCAGTGAACTCAAACCCATAATTTTTAAAACTCACATGCATGTTCCTTTAAACATAAAAGATTGATGTTTTATTTCAATTTACTCATCACATATAATTTCATACATTAGATTATAACTTTTATATATCAACATTACTTTAAAATAAACTCAAATCAAGCTTTTAGCAATTTATTTATCCTAGCTATATCAAATAACACATGCAAAGGAAAAATCTTACATTTATATCTCTAAAAACCATATCACCAACTAAAAATGCATCTCTCCCATATATAAGTCCACAAATCCAGCAACAATAGCCTCATGCAGCAAGAGTAACATTTCCAAACATCACACTATATCCATATTTCAACACAAATAATACATACAAGAAGAGAAAGATGTTCCCAAACCTGAACATGAAACTAAAATTCTTCATAAATACTTTAATTTCTTTCTCTTTCTTGTTCTCCAATCTTCTAAATCCCTTCTACCCTTGTAATCTTCTTCAGTTTTGCCTTTCATCCATGCATACAACTTGAAATAAAAGAGTTTTACTTGAGTAAGGTGGGCGGATTTAACAAGAGAAGAGGATGAATATTTTTACCAATTTTATTGAAGAAGAGAGAAGCTAAATTTCCAGATTTTGTAAAGAGAAAAGGAAAAAGGTTTTTCTTTTTATTTTCCTTATGGTTTGGCCGGCTGTAACATTCCTTATATACTACTCTTGCATGGAAACTTAAGTGGAAGATGACATCCTCAAGGCCCCACCAAAAATTCACTTTAAATCCTCTAACTATTTACATGTTACACAATAAGCACACATTTCTTTTCATATTATAATTTGTCCCCACCATTTAATCTATTCTATAAATTAACCCCACCATTTATTCCTTTCCTTAAATTGGCCTCTCAATTATTCATTTAGTCACATTTACCCCTAAAGATGCCGTAATTACAAATTTACCCCAAATTAATACTTTTTACTTTAATTACACCCTTGATCATTATTAAACCAACAATAATAATTTAATTATGACCTTATAAAATTTATACCATATAATTTACACATTTATTACATAATTATTGATAACTCAATAATATTTTTGCCCCAATTAATAGCTTAACTCTTAATAATTCATCCAATAATGCTCAATTAAACTTTAATAACATGTAATTGCCCTTGAATTCTACTAGGTCCTATTTTGGGTCCTTACAATACTCCTTCTTTAATGCATACACTTGTATATATAATCACATATAACATTGCCATTATATACTTTAATAAGATTTCTATAATTAAGTCTATTGCTCTATAGATCTATATTTTAGCATGCTAACATGTGACATCACAAATGCTTAATCATGTCATTTCAATTAAGCAAAGACATATTCATGCATTTCACTTTAAACATATTTTCTAAATCTTTACTCTAAACATCTTTCGAACCCAATCATTTAAGATCATACTATATATATATATATATATATATACACACACACACACATATATTCTACAAATCACATTACTTCTTTATACAAGTAAAATTGACATTTCAAACTATAAGTATAATAGTAGTCTTTAAGAGATCAATTAAAATCGTGTATAATCATTTAGATGTTTACATATATATACATTTATATATATATTACATTCATGTAATCATATGATATTCGTACATTAAAAACCTTCATTTATCATATTTAAACATTTCTTAACTTCATAGTATACATGCATACATCAAATAAACATTTACTCCATCATTAAAAATATGTACATGAAAGCATAATTACACATAACAACCATGTACATAAGTTTGATCACATATAAATATTTGATATCTTTATCATATATCTTTACCTATGTACATATATGAATATATATATATATATATATATATATATATATTTGTTAATAATCATATCATATGCCATAACCAATTCATTGTTTATTCATATAGACATATTTAACTTAACTATATAAGAAAAACCATAATGTAAGACACATTAAAATTCTGCACAGGGCAGCATTCTTGACCCAACTTGTGAACCACTTATGATTTGGAAAACGTAATTTTTAGGCCAAATGAGCTTCTACAATCTTATTCCCCTATGTGTCTAGTTTCCAAATCATCAAAATTCACATTAATATCTTATCTATAGCTTGAGATATTTAAGAAAAACTATAGGCTATTCATAGAACCAGAACAATTTTTATTTCAACATATAAACATTTTTAGCATAACATGAAAAAGAAATTAGACCCATATGTCTTCATAAAAGTTATACTTCCATGTCTCTAGTGTTACTAGAATTTTAATTTGTAGCATTTTGACAATTCTACCAAAAGTTATGCCCAATTTACTAAGGTTTGTTCCCTAACAGTACACCCTGTACCTACGAATTTCAAGTCAACATTTGTCATGCTTGCATACATTTTTAAGTCATACATCCTTCATATAAAATGTGGCTTTAGAAGTCCATTTTGCATAGGAATTAACCTCATGAAATTCTGATCATTTTACACACAGAAATCTCAATTTTTCTACAAACTGTTCCAGAATTCAAATTTACAGTTCACCTAAATTTTCAATAAATCATAGCAATTATTTAGAGGCAGAATTAAAGCTAGGTCACTTCTACAATTTTGTTCCCATATGTTTCTAGGTTTCAGAAAATTTATAATCATCTCAATATCATTTCTATATTGAAATATATTGTCCAAATACTAAGGACTATTCATGAGGATGGGACTGTACACTTATCCGATTTTCAAGCTAGGTTATGACCCATTTAGAAGCAAAATTAGAATGTGATTTCTTCTTATGAAATTTTTTCTGGAAGGCTATTTTAAAACCCAATTGGAATCATCTAATTATCTTTTCTATAACTCAAGATATTACCAAAAGAATGCAACTAGGTCAAGTGAACCCAAACCCAGAATTTTAAAACTTACATGCATGTCCATTTAAACATAAAAGATTGATGTTTTATTTCAAGTTACTTGTCAAAATGCAACCATGTCACAATGTAATCACATATTTCACTTAAGGAAAAACACATGCAAGAAGATTAAGTTCGCAAACCTGAACATGCAACTCAAATCTTCTTCAAAATCCTCCTATTTCTTCTTCTTCCTTTATCTTCCAATCTTTTAGTTCTCTTATACTCTTGTAAGCCTCTTTAATCTAGCCTTCCATCTATGCATTTAGATTGAATTAAGGAGGTTTTACTTAAGATGGGTGGCCGGATTTACAAGAGGAGAAAGGATGAATATTTTTACCAATTTTATTAGCAAAGAGAGAAGCTAAATTTCAGATTTTTGGTTGAGAGATCACTACTAAAAAAATGCAAATTAGCGACGACAAAATTCGTCGCTAACTAATATATTTTCGTCGCTAAATCAGTTTAGTGACAACTTAGCGACGACTTTCATTTTGAAACAAAAGTCGTTGTAGTAGAATTAAGCTACAACAAGTAGTCGTTGCCAAAATTTAGCGACGACATAATGTTGTCGCTAAATATTTGTTGTCATTTGGCTACAATAATGTTCACGCAAAATTTTGCGACGACAGTATTTTCGTCGCAATATTGCTACAACATTGTTCATGCAAAATTTTTTGACAACAATATTCTCGTCACAATATTGCTACGACATTGTTCATGCAAAACATTGCAACGCCAATATTGCTACGACATTGTGCATGCAAAATTTTGCGGCGACAGTATTTTCGTCGTAATATTGCTACGACATGTTCACGTAAAATTTTGCGACGACAATATTTTCGTCGCAACATTGCTATGACATTGTTCATGCTAAATAGCTACTATTCAAACATGCTAATCCCTTGCTAAATTAAAATTATTTTTTTATTTTTAAATTAATATGAAAATTTCATCATTTAAATGTATAGCCATATATGACATATTTATAGTTATAGACTATTTAATATTCAATACAAATATATATATATATATATATATATATATATATATATATATATATATATATATATATATATATATATATTAATGAATGGATATCATCGTTAATTGTATATCTAAAATAATACACGCATACATAACAATAACAAATGTCATCCAAAATATCATACTATATACTTATAACTATAATGCAAATAGATACATTTGCTCCTAAATCTATTGCTGAAAAAAGTTATTATATCTCCATCTATTGCTGGATTGGTCTGACCTGCCGATCCATCTCTTGTTCATGCTCAACTAAAATCTCAACTTAAAACTCAATCCGCATAGTGGACAAATATTGCAAGTACAAGCCATCTGCCCATAGTTTAGCACCTTCCATACTTCACATTTACAAAGCAAAAAGAAGAAGAATTTTCACATTCAGTTAAAAAAAACCGATCATGCATGTGCCCTACACAAATAATTCTTGTAACTAATTAACAACAATGCAAGTTTGTTATCTAGTTTCTATTTCCTAGATCAACCAGCATATCATAACAAAGAAAAGAAAGCTTGCTTGAATTACGATCTCTGCTGTCCGTGGTACAGTCCACTGGCTCCTGATTGTCCTGAAAATAACATCTATAGCCTAATCACATCTATAGAGAAAAAATAATTAGGATGATAATCACACTTTAATATACACATCAACAATTAATCAGAAAACAACGGCTAATGTTGATAATCCATTCAAACAAACGAAATCAAGAACATACAAATAACGGATTACAAAAAACCTTCCCATGTAAAAAATCTGTATAAAACTAAAAAAATTATTTTGATCAAACCATTCCAAAACATGAAGAATGAAGAATAAATCATGCTTTGGAACTAAACTCAAATTTAGATATCTCTATATGTATTGATTTTCGATGTCCTTTAATATTAGCTTTTATTTTGGCAAGGGCCTTTTTATTAGTGATAATATGCAATCTAAAAAACATCGAGTTTAAATACAAAAAAAATGAAATAATGTTAATCATGAAATAGTATCTTTCTCATTTATCATTATGATAAATATTATTAATTTTATGCTGAAAGTTATAGAAGAAAATTATTATCTATAATTTTAGGTAATTATTATTATTATTTAGTCATTTGATCCTTTAAAATAATATAAAATAAAAAACCATAAAAGAATGAACTTGTATTTAAAATAAAAATCAGAGAGATATATTATTGAAATTTGAAAAATCTCATTTGCATCAATGTTTTTTTTTATAGAAAAAGACAATTCAAGTTCATAATTGCAAGCGAACCAACTCAAATATCACAATTTTTTCTTTTTTGGCATTGTAATCAAATGTACCTTTTAAGTTCAATTAACTAGAAAGCAAATTATGTGTCCCCAAAAAATCTAGAAAAAAAGTAAATATTCTAAAATTTTCAAAAAAAATGAAGAAGTATATTATTAAATTTAAATTTAAAATCTCACATTTGTCAATTAACATTTTTAATTTGGGGTGGATAAAAGGAATTATCATTTGAATTGCAGTACAATATATACTACATGACAAGTTCAAATAATGGAGATACAGGCCTGCACAATTCTGTTATAATCAACTTGTTTTTAAGCTAAATGTTCAAGCATTTGTCTATTTTAATAACAAAATTTTATAGGAATTACCATTATTAAAATTAATTAATATGTCAAAATTTGTTATAATCAACTTTAAGATAAGCATAACATGTTTTAAATGGATACATATTATGACAAGAATTAAAATGAACTCATAGAGGTTTCTTTGCTTAGGGTAAAAATAAAAGGAGATAAACAAATAACCAATTACATTTTGAGCAAGCAGGAGTAATACCAGAATAAGCATGCTTTGTAAAATAATTTCCTCGCCACTCGTAGATCCTCAACTTATGGTGCCTAATATTTGCACCAACACAAACAATGTCAAGAATTTTGACCCCTGTAGGTTGTCTTTTACATTATTCGACAAGGAGTACTACTTAAGAAAAAATCCAGGAGAGGATACAATACCATATAATGTGCAACAGCATAGAGGAAAGGAAAACACTATTTGGAGTATAACAGATATATTTGTACATGTAATATAGAATATTTTAACTGCACTCAAAATACAAAAATAGAGGGCCTCTTAACCTTCACATACCTTGCAACAAACCAAGTCCTTTAACTCTTCTGGTGATAGCACTGACAATTTCTTGGAGAGATCAGCTCGCTTGTGAATGGCACCAATATTAGACAATGCAAGCTTTCACAACGAGAAGTAAGAGAAGAGAAGGAGAAACATGTTAGAGGAAAGAAGTCATGTTTCACAAATGAGACACTGCTTAATTTTGCCAAACCAGAATTAAAAGTTGTATCATTACAAGAAAGACTCTCGTACTAACCTTGGAAATCTTCTTAAAAGCAAGAAGCTGGAAAGCTTGGAAACGATCATAATGTGATTGGAGCACCTCATCATCTGTCAATTGGGTCCCAAAATGATCATTGATCTCAAATCTCTCATAGAACTGAAGTAAGTCAACCAGTTGAGCAAACAACCTCCCCTTCTCATGTTTGTAAAGTGCACTTAAATGGCATTTTGCAACAACAGCTACATCGGCCACAAGAGGCCTTTGGTACCTGTACCACATGGAAAGAGGAAAAGGGGAGGGAAGAGGTAAATGAAAATGAACGCATAACATATGAGCATCTAAATGAAGATAATTAAGTTCGACTTTTAGTATGACATGCATATAAATGTCAGCAAGCCACATTTTCAGGAAGGCTTAAACTTTCTAAACAAGAACTATTTAGCTCACTACACCATACAAATTGCTACCACAATGAAACCCTAATAAAAGCAAAAACAGGGAAGAGTAAGTAACATTGTGGATATTAGCTTCAGATTGAATCTTAGTGAAGTTGAGTTAAAAGCAAAAGAGGGGCAGAATAAAATTATAGAATAGGGGAAAGGAGAGAGGCATGATGGACTATACCTCCTGGTTGGTAGTTAACTCAATAGATCAATAAGAAATTCCATGAACCTGTCACAGTACAAGACTGCAGCATCATCAACTTCGTCAAAGCTTAAATCAAGTCCATCATTTTCATTAATAAAACCTTTCTGTGGAAAAACCTGGAAATCAAGCACCTTAAGAAAAATATAATGCATTAGTAGAACCATAAGTAAGAAAGTAGATGGTACATATTGCAGAAAGTTAAACAAAATTTTACATCAAGAAACTCTTCAATGAGATTTCTCAAGAATTTCACTTCAGGAGAAGCAGAAGGATCAAAGTTATCTCCTCGTTTTAGTGCCTCCTTAGCCTCCCTCTTGACCATCCTTTTCCATTTCTTTATCAAATATGGATTAAGGCAAAGCTCCATCTACAAATGAGAGAAGTAAATAATTAATAACAAGTTCAAGTAGAATAATTATGAAAATATAATTAATACAAAGCCCATGGACCTCACCTGAAATCGACCATATGACAAACTGTGCCAGGACTGAAGACCTCCTAATTTCAGGACTGTCTCACTCACAAATTTGTCTTCCAAACTCTGCAAGGAGAATTTTTAGTTTTAGATTTAATTTTAAATAAGATAAATGAAAAGTCACATAAGATGATCCAAAGGCACTTGACCTCCTGATGTATTTATGCTTATTCTATATTTCATGCTACCTAGAAAGTATTTCAAAAGTAAGCAGCAGTTTTGAAGTTACAAAGGTATTTAAATTCTAGCTAAAGCATATAATATGAATTTTGACAACAGCATACCTGAAAGGCATTAATCATAAAAACTAGGTAATTAGTCTTTTCTGCTATACTCAGTTCTCGCCCCTGAAAACAAAGTAAGAATAAAATCAGTTAAATTGTAATGTTGGTAATGCATAAAATGCTTTTGTAGAATACTGAGGTAATAAGTAACAAAACCTAAAATCTTATTTCACAAAGCATGAAACCTCGGCTCAAAGAACAGAAAATCAATTTCTCAGACATTTGCTAGAAAGAAATTACGTAAGCTGACCATTATCCACATATTCTAACTCAAATGACTATAAACAAATGAAGCAATTCGAAAAATCACATAATTTTAATCATCTACCACAAAAAGATCTACGACAAAAGCACACCTCAAGACTTTTAATACTGGTTGTAGATTTTGTCAGAAATTATGGTTATAGCATATTTTGTCCTAGCACCAGAACCATACCTCACATAAATGTATTTAGGATTGATTTCTTATAATGCTATTCCTTAAAAAATCATCTTTTCTAGTTTTGGTGACTGCCATGCCTATACATCCATTAACGACAGAAAAATACTCAAAAGTATTAGAAACCAAGGTTACTTTATACCTAGGAGGGTGAACGGGGAAGAGGACAAGATCTGACATGATACTTTGACTACCACGTTTCATCAAGAAGTTTTAACATCATTAAAAGGATACTGCAAGAACAGAGAAACAGACCTCCTTCAGCTTAAGAACCCTCTCCAGAAATCCAGTGAAGACATCTTTCCTATCATAAAAGCATAACCAAGCTGCCACATTCTCCCGAAACTACAAAATATATAAGTATATCCATTAAAGTCAATTTTTTTTCAATTACATAAAATACTAAACTTTTGTTGCTAAAGCAATATGAAACATCAAACTTCAAGGGGCTCTATATTTAACCAAGTTACAGAGTTTTTTTTCTCCTTGCAAAACAGGCAACTAAAAGAAATACACAAAGACACAAGGAAGGAAAAAAATGAAGTATTTCAAATCCTTAAGTAGCAGGATAGTATAGAGAATTACTGAAACATACAGGAAAAAAATGCATTAAAAGAAAACCTAAATTTACGTAAAACATGGCCAAGCCAAACCCATGTTAAATCGATTCCCGCCATTAGCATCCAAGATATTGTAATCATCTTGAATGTATCAATCTTTCGATTATGAGTGAGTCAAAATCTTAAATGTAAGCAGGAAGCAAAATTACCTTCTCGTTGATCATGAGAATCATGGACATAACATGCTTGAACGATGCCATTTTAGGGTCAAAATTCGGCCACAGGTAGTTCTCCAAATACTGACTAACTTCGAGAATCATCACTCACTGCAACTTCACGGGCTTTCTTCCTTCCTTAACCTTCAACTCCGTCTCGTATATTTGCTTCACAAGCTCGGGCCCTCCACTTTATCCCGCTCAAAAATTTGAGGGAATTGGCTACAACACACTCTGTTGCAAAATTGGCTATAATGCATAGATCAATTAATTTAAGTAATGGTAATTTAATTTATCTATAGCAAAAATAGAATAATTAAATTATTAAAATAAATAGTTTAACTAAATATAAATAAAATTTAAATATTAAAAATAAAAAATAGAGGCATTTTTAATTAAAATAAATTTTATGGGATTAAGTATTTTAGTACTCCAAAAACAAAAATGTTATAGGACAATTTGATTTTTTTTGGCAATAATGAAAAAATATGTTAACAATTTATATTATTATTTGTAAAGATAATAATCTAGCTAGTTTCTTTGTTATATAATTAATAATAATTTATATTATTATTTGTAAAGATAATAATTAATTCTAGCTAATATTGTTATATTAATGAAATAATATAGAGCTAAATCAGTGACAACATTGTTGTAGCCAATTAGCTACAACATTGTTCTCGCTAATTTAGCTACAACGATGTTGTCGCTAATTTAGCTACAACATTTTGTCGCCAATAGAGGGATATGAAGAGAATAGTATTTTATAAAATTGGAGACAATAATGTTATCGCTAATTTAGCTACAACATTATTGTCGCCAATAGAGGAATTTAAAAATAATAGTATTTTGTAAAATTGGCGACAACATCGTTGTCGTTAATTTAGCTACAACGATGTTGTCGCTAATTTAGCTACAACATTGTTGTTGCCAATAAAGGGATATGAAGAGAATAGTATTTTGCAAAATTATTGTCGCTAATTTAGCTACAACGATGTTATCGCTAATTTAGCTCCAACATTATTGTCGTCAATAGAGAGATATGAAGATAATAGTATTTTACAAAATTGGCGACAACATTGTTGTCGCTAATAGAGGGATATGAGGAGAATAGTATTTTGCAAAATTAGCGACAACATAATTTAGCTACAACGATGTTGTCGCTAATTTAGCTACAACATTGTTGTCGCCAATAGAGGGATATGAAGATAATAGTATTTTGCAAAATTGGCGACAACAATATTGTCACTAATTTAGCTACAACATTGTTGTCGCTAATATAGGGATATGAAAATAATACTATTTTGCAAAATTGACGACAACATTGTTGTCGCTAATTTAGCTACAACATTATTGTCGCCAATTAGCTACAACAATGTTGTCGCCAATATTGGTATCGAAACATAATATTAGTTTTTTATATTAGCGACAATATTGCTGTCGCCAAATTAGCTACAACATTGTTGTCGTCAAATTAGCTACAACATTGTTGTCGCCAATTAGCTACAATAATGTTGTCGCCAATATTAGTATAGGAACATAATATTATTTTGCTATATTAGCGAAAATATTGTTGTCGCCAAATTAGCTACAACATTGTTGTCGCCAATTAGCTACAACAATGTTGTCGCCAATATTGGTATAGGAACATAATATTATTTTGTTATATTAGCGACAACATTATTGTCGCCAAATTAGCTAAAACAATATTGTCGCTAATATTGGTATAGGAACATAATATTATTTTGCTAAATTAGCGACAACATTGTTGCCGCCAAATTAGCTACAACATTATTGTCGCCAAATTAGCTACAACAATGTTGTCGCCAATTACCTACAACAATGTTGTCGCCAAGATAGGTATATGAACATAATAGTATTTTACTAAATTAATGTTGTCATCAAATTGGCTACAACATTGTTGTTGCCTATTAGCTATGACAATGTTGTCGCCAATAGAGCCATATGTACGAAATAATATGTTTTGCAAAATTAGCGACAACATTGTTATCGCCAATTAGCTACAACTTTGTTGTCGCTAATTAGCTACAACAATGTTGTTGCCAAATTTACTTTTGCTGTCGCAATTGTATGCGCCAAATTTTTGGCGTCTGATATTAGCAACAATAAAAATTTGTTGTCGCTAATTTGTCAATATTTATTTTCCCACCAAATCTTTCAAGATTTGCGACGAAAGCCATTTTTTGTCGCAATGTTGTCGCTATATGGTGCATTTAGCAACGAATTTTATTGTTGTCGCAAATTTTTGTCGCTATTCTGCATTTTTTTTGTAGTGGATAGAAGGGAAATGTTTTCTTTTCTTTTTCTTGATGGTATGACCTGCTATACTTCTTTAAATACAAGGCTTGCACGGAGACTAAAGTGGGAGGTGACATCATCAAGGACCCACCAAAATCTACTTTAAATCCTCACACAATTTGCATGTCATGAATTGACCCCCCACTTAAACTTTCTCTTCAATATTGGCCCCAACCTTTATATCTTTTTTTAATTGCATCCCAAAATACTTATTATATTATTACAATTGGCCTAATATTTAATTGTATAAAAATTGACCCCTTTAACTATATTTTCTTTTCAATAACACCCTTATATTTCATAATATTAAATGACTCTTTTAACCTTTTCATAATAAACCATTAGTCTACTTGATATTATATTATTTTTAATTCCTCTATCTAGACTTAATAAATTATTAATAACATGCTAATGCCCTTAAATTCTATTAGGACCTATTTTGGGTCCTTACATAATTCCCTACAAATGATCACATTTTGACAAATTATTCCTTTAGACTAGTTAGATGTTAAATTAAACCCTGAACTTGTTTCAAATGTAAATAATACCCCTTATACAATTAAAAATATCATATTACTCTCCTAAATTAGTTAAAAATATTATATTAACAATTTGTCTCTATTTATGTGCTAAAAGTGTGTTGTTTTCACGCACCTTTCATGAGGTGTCACATGTTTCTGCAGGGCTAATTCGACATTTTTAACAAATTCAGGAGCAAACTAACATTTGATTAGTTTAAGAGGATAATATATTAAATGGTAATAATTTTGGATGGAGTTACATATTAATCTTTTATATGGGTACTTTTTTGTGATATGTTTCACATAATAATTATATGTGTTAAATTTTTTTAATGGTTAACTGATTGAATCTAGTGGTTAACCAATTAGTATTTAACTGATTATTAAGCTTGTGTAAAAGTACAAACCTTAAATAAATTATCTTGGCTTAAGGTCATATTCTAATTTTGATAAACTCTATTATGAATTCTAATATATATATTCTAATTTTGATAAACTCTATTATGAATTCTAATATATATATATATATATATATATATATATATATATATATATATATATATATATATATATATATATATATATATATATTGCCTAATTGCTTAACTATATATGTAAGAAACAAAGAAATGAGCTTGACAAGTCTACGAGAATGAATACAATGATTCAAAGTCGAAGAAATTCTAAGTATAGAAGGAAATAAGGTATTAAATCATAAAATCATATTAAGGGATTTCTTCTAATTTGTTTATGCATCATAAACTTTGAATACTTCTAAAAGAATGTTTTTGAATGTATAAAATTAAGTTTTAATTAAAATTAGCAAAAGTATGGTTCATAAAAAAATCAGAAAAAAATCAAAAAAGTCGTCAAAATTTTTGATTCTAAGTGTTTCCAAAAAAGCACTACATAATAAAGTAATGGCTATCTTTTTTAGAATAGCCAATTTTCATCTCTAATAGCTAGTTTTTATTTTAAATATGAGTTGTTTTAACCATTTCAAGGTTAGAGATGTTGGAAAAACATTTCTATATTTTCCTTTGAAAAAAATCTTGAAAAAATATACATCTAAACTTGTATATTGGCTTTAATTATTCCTTTAAAAAGAGTTAAGAGTAGAAAAATAAGTTCAAAATTGAATCTTGAGAAGTGGATGTAGGAAAAAAGACAAACTAATATAATTTCTGTATATTTGCTTTTCTCCTCCATTCTCTACTATATATTCTGTTTTTGAAAATTTAACTTTCAAAATTATATCAAAAATAATTTATAAAAAATCATATGAAAATCTTTAATTTGTATTTCTAATTTTAATATGCAAGTTTGATAATTGTTTTTATAAGTTTAAAACATGAAAGAAATTTTTTATTGTGATAATATATTTTGTATTACATTGCATACTTCTCTATAAGAAAATTATAAATTCTAATATTTCTATCCCACAAAGAAAAGCCAGAAAATGATTCAAACACTTAGTCCACCTATCATTTATATGTCTCTGGGATCTACATTGGTATTAGGGCGGTGTCTAGTTTTGATAGTGACCTCCTGATAACAACTCTATTAAAAAAAGGTCATTATGTGCCCAAACCATCTATGTTTAGTAGAGAGAACTATCCATTCTAGAAAGTGGTCATGCGACACTTTATTCAATCTCAAGATATGGATTTTCAGGATGTTAGTAAATATGGTTATAAGCCTTCAAAGAAACTGGTTACTGTATATAATGCTCCTTTAGTCACTATTTTAAAGTTCAAAAAAGAGTATATGTGTAACACTCACATACCCCCTATAAGGATATGAAAGTGCCACACCAAAGACTTATAACCATATTTGTGATATATCATGTTCTAATCTGATTAAATACAATCACACTATATTCACATGAATCCTTTTTGTGTTGTTTATGTTTATTAACTAAGCTATACCAATAACTTTCATTGTGTGCATACTCTAAATTTTCATTTTGTCACTATAACTGTACATTAATTTATGTTGATTAGGACTATTCAATATTTTGGTTAAACCGACCAACCCAATCAACCCAAATCGATTAAACTAAGAAAATACGATTTAGGTGGGCTAAAGGTTAGGTTGGTTAAATATTTTCAGTTTTAAATGAGTAAAAGTCGAGTTACTCTATAATATGTCGGGTTACTACCTAAACTGATCATTTCCTTCATTCTCTCCATCTCTCTTTCTCTTTATCATGCCTTAGCTCATCCTGTACTTTATCGTCTTGTGCCCTTATCTCCCTCTTTCATTTTCTTTTTTCCCCGTATCTCGCTCTCTAGTTGCCACATCTGCTTTAACGGGTATGTGATTATTTGGCTCATATAATTTTTGTATCTCATTCTCTTTCATTTTTTTTATTTTTGATTTTATATGATTTTTGTTTATTTGATTTTAAACTATTTTTTTCTTTAGATCTGCTTAGAATTCTGAAAGATCTCAATTATTTGTCTCAGATCTAAATTGTTTATGATTTTTATTCACAAATCATGTCTCTTTTGTGTCTATTTTTGTTTGCTTCTATTTTATATGTCTGTTTTGCACCAACAGCTGCTAGACCTGGTATACCTAAGATTAAAGCTTATCTGAATAGAATTGATACTCCCAATATGTATGGTGCTTCACCTTTGATTGTTAAGGTAGGTTCTACTCTTTTCCCATTATTCTCTTTATTTCTAGTTTGATACACTGAGTAGTGAGGCTTAGTTAGTTGGTTCCAATCTTTTTAGCTAGCCTACTTTCACATAATCAGTATGTATCTTATGATTTCTAGTTGTGGATTTATCTTAAAATTCATCTTAGAAAAATTATTATATAAATTACTCAAAAAGCAAAAGTCTGGTGCATTAGTGACAACTCTTTGCTTTCTTCCTCTGTTATAGTCCACAAAAAAGTCTACATTTCTTATACAGTTTATACCCAAAAGAGGGAACTTATATGGGGAAATAATGTGATATCTGATAAAGATTAGATTGGTTTTTCTGATGATGTTGTGAAGAGCTCAAAGGTAACCTCTAGTGTCACCAAAATTGGAAAATACGAGCTTAAATAATCTTAAAAGCAAGTTTAGTAAGAGGGTCATGCTTGGTGGGATCATAAAATAATCCAACGTGGTAATGCTAATCATGATATTAATTCAATTATTATGAAGTATATATGCTCATAGGAATATATTGGTTGTTTCTAATTTCTATATTTTCCCAATTAGTTTTGTTTTTACATGTAAGTGTTAATTTATGAATGAGAAATTATTATTCAAATTTTTAGAATGGGTTTATATAAGTTATTTCATATGTATCTGATTCCAATTGATTTCTTTCTTTTTTTAAATTCATATAATATTAGAAACCATGTATTAATAACATGTTGTTAACTTGTTATTATTCATGTTGAATTAAACAGCTTCCTGTATTGATTTAGAGATCTGATTTCAGAATATTTTTTGCAATTAAAGTCTGAACTTCATTTATTCACCAAATGCCTAAGTCATATAGTTTAATTTTTGTAAATCTTTAAATAATAATAATAATAATAATAATAATAATAATAATATTTTTAGTAACTTTATTATGTATTGTGTATCAACTTGTCACTTATGCAATTTAAATATAATAATATTTCATAAGTACTTATTTTATTACAGATTTATCATGGATAAAAGTAATCCAACCTCATCAATGGAGGTTAAAAATGAAGATTTTGGGAGTAGAAGTATTTCTTGTCCTCCTCGCCCCATCCTTAGGAAAAAAAGTAGTAGGTTAGGTTCTAGAAAAACTTCTGCTATATGGGATCATTTTATGTTGGTAGAGTGCAGAGATAAAATTAGGGCAGTTTGTGTATATTGTGAGAAATCATATGCTTCTAAGCCCAAGATACATGGAATTAGTATTATATGGGTTCACTTAAATAACCAATGTAAGGAGTATCCTTATAGAGTAATTAAGGCATCGCAAAAGAGTTATAGTCTAGTTATAGGTGTAGGAGTGAAAGTCCTAGATTGAAGGGTTTTGATGTGGAAGAAATTAGAAAAAAACTTGCTAGGTATGTCATATTAGATTAAGTTCCTGTTAGAGTTGCTAAGAAAAAGGGGTTTAGGAATTATTCTTATGCTTTGGAACCTAGGTTTGTGGTTCCATCTCACATTATTGTGACAAGAGATTGCTTGAAAGTTTATGAGGAGGAGAAATTAAAGTTAAAACATGTCTTAGAATCTCAACGTTTATGTCTTACAATGGATTGTTAGACATCTATTCAAAACCTAAATTATATGTGTTTAACAACCTATTAGATAGATAAGGAATGGAATTTGTATAAAAAGATTTTGAATTTTTGTCTAGTTCATAGACATAAAGGGGAAACAATTGGAAAGATGGTTAAAACCTACTTGCTAGATTAGGGAATAGATACAATTTTCACACTAACTATTGATAATGCAAGTTCTAATTATGGTGCTATTAAATATTTGAAGAGAGACACTAAAGAGTGGAGAGGACCTATCTTAGAGCATGAGTTGTTACATGTGAGATGTTTTGCTCATATATTGAATCTTGTAGTGAAGGATGGTTTAGATGAACTTGATCAATCAATTGTCAAAATTAAAAATTTCATAAGGTATGTGAGGTCTTCTCTTCCCAGGTCTCATACTTTTAAGATGTGTGCAGAGAAAGTTAAGATAGAGAACACATGTCTTATATGTCTTGACATAGAAACTAGGTAGAATTCTACCTACAAGATGTTAAAAGTGGCAAAAAATTTTGAGAAGGCTTTTGCTAGGCTAGTGGAGGAAGACCCGCATTATGTTTCTTATTTAAAAAAAAACCTCTGTCCTCCTACTAAAGAAGATTGGGATAACACTAGGGTGTTTGTCAAGTTTTTGAGACTTTTTTATGTTGTGACTTTGAGATTTTTGGGTTCATTATATGTAACCTCGAATGTTTTTTCCACGAGCTTATGATATTGATAGATAGGTTAGGTACATTGATGGGAAGTGAGGATAGTATCTTTTACTTAATGGCTGTACAAATGAAGAAGAAATTAGAGAAATATTGGGAAAATAATGTGAATACAAATTTCTTATTATTTGTTGCGGTTGTCTTAAATCCTCGGTATAAAATGGATTATGTGAGATATTGTTTTGGTGAAGTGTATGATGAGTCAAAAGCTAAGGAGATAAGGGATAAAGTTTATGATGCATTGGTTAGGATGTATGCCTATTATTTGACTAATGATTCAGCTAATATCATTATTTCAGGTAGTCAACTCTCCAATGATATGAATTTAGATGATGATGAAGAGGATCAAGTCATTAGTTTTCAGCATAAATACTCTAGGCATAAGAAACAAAAAGAAAATTTAAAGAGTAACTCGGAGGTTGTAAAGTATTTATCTGAAACTTATGAAGAAATTAATGAAAATTTTGATATTTTAGGATGGTGGAAGATTAATGCCTTTAAGTATCCCTACCTTTCTCTATTAGCGAGAGATATCCTAGCTATTCCCGTGTCAACAGTTGTGTCAGAGTTAGCATTCAGTACTGGAGGTAGCATATTAGATCCTTTTAGAAGTACATTGTTACCTTTAATGGTAGAAGCACTCATCTGCTACACAAATTGGTTGGACTCAGCTCTAATTAATCTTCGAGAAGCAATGGACAATGTGGAAACATATGAAGAGGTTGAATTAGGTGCTGTTTATTTTTGAAGTTATGGTTTTTATGTTATAGTTTCAAATGGAATAAACTTTTCTAACTCATTTTATTTGACAAATTTTCCAAATTTGCGTGCACTTTAAATTTGGGAGTGATCGGAATCTAGAGCCATTAGCACTTGTCAGCATTTTTGTACTAAATATATTCTATCATATCTTATAATTGATTAAGTAAACATCTATTATTTTTTCATTTTTTTGGATATTTGACTGATAATATTATATTTCAGTACAATGCGTGGTTGTAGATAAATTTTAGTATTTATTAATTTTAAATTTAGTATATAATGTTTTAAATTTAATGTAATTTATGATTTAATATAATTATTATTTTGTTTATTATTTTATTTTATAAGTTAAATTTTGAAAAAAAAATATGATGAACAAAATAGTTAATTTACTTCAACCGTATTCAAACCATTTCAAAACTACCCTAAATCATTATAAATTACCATAAAAAACCGCTCCAAACCGTCCATTGTTATATATATTGATTTGGGTTGCATTTTTTTTTATTTTTGACCAAACCTAACCCATGAATAGCTTTAATACTGATACATACATATATACATATATGTAATTATACATGTACAAGGCTTTACAATGTTTCTATCACTTATACATTACAAAAAGTTTATATCAAAACAATCTTTACTTGTATTGGCTGGAAATTTCAATTCTCATGAATATTACTTTTCGGATTGTGAATAGTGATACCGAAATAGTGTTAGGTGCGATCATATTAGCTTTAATGCACTAGATTCTATAATAACTTTGGAGTTAAACGTGCTTAGGTAAGATAAATACTAAGATGGGTGTGTTAGTGTAAGCCCTAGCCCTAATGCATTGTTATAAAAATACTTAAGTTAATAAATGAGGCATTTGTTTTATCTATTGTATTCCTGTGCATATCAATTGATAGAACTATCCAAGAATGTTATTTCAGTTTAAGTTATCATGTGTGAGGCATATGGTTGTAAGACCTTGAAACAATTGAGACTTCATTCTAAATATCCCTAGTCAGCCATTGTTATGGGAATAACAAATGAATTAAGACTAGTATGCTCTCTCTGATAATTTGAGTTCTTTCTTACGGATCGTAAGGACAAGAGTGTCAATCAGAGATCATAGATACATGTTTAGAACATGGTATCTGGATTCGATCCGTTCATGAGAACACTACATGGTACAAGTCATAAGTGTTTCTCATGTGCAAGTTTTGCATCGGAGTTTTTAAACCTAAAATGTCTATGAAACTCTTTATGAATTACTGTGTACTTTGACATACACCTAACGTGCTCATAACAGGGTGACAAGTATGGGTATGCTTGGGTATGCACTGATCCATGTTAGAGATCGTGAGAGAAGTGAAGGGATTACCCCTCTCGATAAGAGAGAAAATATCACTGGCCACTTGATAAGTGAACTGAGAAGTGTATGGCCATACCGAGATGAAATAATGAGTAATTATTATTTATCTGAGAGTTCAGTGCCACTGGAATATCAAGAAAGGAATTAGTATATATAAGGATGACTGATTCGATGCCTTATATTAATTCTGATATTTAAG
The DNA here is from genome assembly GCA_037975025.1 of Excoecaria agallocha. NCBI lineage: Eukaryota > Viridiplantae > Streptophyta > Magnoliopsida > Malpighiales > Euphorbiaceae > Excoecaria > Excoecaria agallocha. Next base: position 25,077,513 of record CM075815.1, read on the forward strand.
GGTAAGGGACTATGCAAAACTGCATTAGGTCACTAAATGCCATTTGCATTTTTATTTAATTTGGAATGCTATAATATCTTGCTAGAGAATATATATAGCCTTTGAATTAATTTATTAATTCATTGCCAATATTAAATGGACCTATAGGATCGCACACAAAGCATTGGGCTTAAAATATTTAAATAGTGTATTGGAAATTATTTTGGGTTTTTATTTAAAGTCAAATTAATGTGTACAATGGGTAAATAGATTTTTGCCTTAAATAGCTTGCTGTTTTAGGCAAATCTGCTAAATAGTTTTTTTTGCCAACTGTTTTAGGCAAATTTGTTAAGTTGTTATTTTGCCTAAAACAGCTAGCCGTTTTAGGCAAATTTGTTCAGCTCCAATTTTGCCTTAAATAGCTAGTTGTTTAAGGCAAATCTTTCAAATAAGGTTTTTGCCTTAAACAGCTTCAATTTTGCCTTAAATAGCTAGCTGTTTAAGGCAAATCTGTCAAACAAGGTTTTTACCTTAATCAGCTAGCTGTTTAAGGCAAATATGTTGAACTGTTATTTTGCCTTAAATAGCTAGCTATTTAAGGCAAATCTGTTAACAGTTGTTACACGAGAGAAATTTATTGGTATGTGCTAGTTTTAATTTCAATTAATTAATTATCTATGTATAATTAAGTTAATTGAGTATTAAATCTTAAATTGTATTTAATCAAAATATAATGCTTGAGAGGGAATTAATGTGGCCAAAATTCAAGCTAAAAATCCTAGTTGAATTCGGCAACCAATTAATTCCAAAATAATTAAGTTTATTTTGATTAAATGACTAATGCCATTTAAATTTGAAACCTAATAGAGTTTGAATTAATTTAAATCACTTAATTAGGAAGTGATGGAGGCTGAAAATATTCCTAATTCTAATGGATTTCGATATTACCTATTTTTTCTAGATTAATGATATAAATTAATTAATTCTATTTTTGACCGAAGTGATAATTTCTCTCCTTTAGTGTCGCCACTCTCAAGAGAAAGAATTCTTTCTTCATCTCTTGTGTTCTTGGGTAGTAATAGAAACCTAAAGGAAGAACAAGATCAGATCTTGTGGCTTTAAACCATTCCCATTGCCGAATACACAATCATAGAGCCAGCACTTTTGATTTTAAGTTATCTTTGCAAGTGTGTGTGAGAGCGTAGAGTGGTGTGGCGTAAAAGCTACTCCTTTGGCATTGGTGTTCTAAATCTGAAGTGTATAACTCTATCTTATACATTTTCCATTGCAAAATCAAAGTTTTGAAGAGCATCCAAGCTTGTAAGTTTTAAAACTCTAAAATTGCATGTTTCAATTCTATGTTGTATATTGCGTGGCATGAATAATCAATATTTTTAATTTTTTGCTGCGTGATCTTCATGTATCTGCCATGTGATATCCCTTCGGGGTGACCTTCTAGGAAGTTTCTAACTTACATCATATGTGTTGAACCATTGGAAAGCACAAATTAAATCGTGTCTAGCGGAATAATTTAAGGTGAAATTGAGGTTAGATAAGCTCTCAAAATAGACAATGAAAAATTTTTTTGAATCGTAAAATAGGGTTTGACCGAATTTTGATAGGCCTAAAAATATTCCATAGGCCTCTAAAAATTATTCTGTTTGCATAGACATTCTCAAAATAATCCCAACTAATATTTGGAAGTGAAAAATAACTTTTCTAACCATTTTGAATTTTTAGATTTTTGATTAGTAAAATTGGTCTCTAGGCTTAAAAATAATGCTAGAGACCTGTAAAAAAATTATCTGAACACATTGATTCATTAGAAATATTATACAAGATTATTTGATGGTGAAAAATCAATTTTACAGTGATTTTGAAAATCAAATTTTCAGACCGGCCGAAAATATTTGGGTGCTGTGAAATCTTTCGAAATGAACTCCAATTGACCCAAAATTTTAAAACATGTTAATTATAATATTTAGGAATTTTTGAAATAATTTTGGTGGAAAAATAAAATAAGGATTGATAAGCCAATGAGAAATTGACAACTAGCACAATTATGTCTATATAAATTGGTTTGATTTGTCCATTCTTAAAATCACTGATTGTGGGGCTGATTTTTGGGCAGAATATTCACCAAAAACCCTTAAATTTCTAGAAAAAAGCTAGATCAAAGAACAACTATCCCTCTTCTCCAAAAAGTTAACCCAAAACTTAGTGAAACTCTACCATTTTTCACTTGACTCAAGCTCTCCCACTATATTTTTTCATGCTTTATCAGTTGGAATCACTCTTATCACCTCTTAGTAGCCCCAAAATCAAGGAAAATTCAGATTTGAAATGGAGGAAGTGCCTATAATTATGAAGAGAAGTTTGGAGCAAAAATTTAAAAAAATTGAGAAAATAATTCATGAAGGATTTTGCCTACAAGGAAATTCAATGGGAAACAAGGAGAAAATGGAAGGAAAAGATGGAAAAGGAGGAGAAATCATGGATAGGGCATGGAAAATAGGTAAGTGGATACCTAAACTAACCAATTTCATATAAACCCTAATTATGTATGTTTTGGGGTTTTGATGTAGATAATGTGTATAGTTAAATTCAAGGTAGAATAATGAAATTAAATGTCTAAGAATTAATTTGGCATGAGAAATTATATAAAAGAATGATTAAAATGAGAAATTAGTTTAAACCTGTGACACCCTATATTCGAACATATGTCCGAACATGGTGAACTATTATTAGTGACATCGCATGGTTCCTTAAGTTATTCATTCCCTTGTTAATGATGACATATTCTTTAACTTAGCATTTAAAATCACAAAGTCACTTTAGCATCAAAAGGTTACTGTTCATTTGGTAAAATTTTGGACAGCATAACAACTATATAATCATGCTACCTAATCCTGCAAATTGGCAAAATTACACTCCTAAAAAGGCAACCTCCACCTCCAATACTTCAAGAACAACACAATACTTGTAATTTAAAATCACAATCCATCAATATGATACAATACATAACTATCATTCATATTATATACTAAATTTTCAAAAACTAATACATAATACATAAGTTTCATATATTCCACAAAAAAAAAAAAACTCCACATGTACATGCCACTTGTTCTTCTTCACTTGGTCTTCAATTAGCTGTCCTTGAGCGCAGTCAAACAAACCACGCATTAAGCAATGATGTTATCTAGTGGTGGATACACTACACAAAAGTTAATTTACAAAACTACAATTTACAATATTATCATTTTACCCATTATTGTTATTTATTACCATTTGACCTAAAATTTATTCTCTTAATGCTTTAAATTACCATTTAGTCCTTCATTTTTAAGTGAAAAATTATGATTTAGTCCCTAAACTCTTTCTTTTTCATATATTACATTATTTTTCACTAATTTTGGTTCTTTTTGCTTTCTTTGGCTTTTATTCCACTAAAAGCCTAAAATTTACATTTTATTCCTTATACTTACTCATGTAGTGGTAAAATACGATTTGGTCCCTAAAACTTTTTCTTAATTATGTTTTACCCTTTTTTTTTGCTTATTTGACCATTTTAACTCCTTTAACCACATTTTCAATATAAGTTTATGATTTTACCCTCATTTTCTTATGTAATTACATTTTTACCCTTTGTTAATCAATTAACTACATTTTTCACTTTATTTACTCTTTAAACACATATGTGACATCTTTTATGCATAATTTACCATTTAGTCCTTATTTTCTTACATAATTATGTTTTTGTCCCTAGTAGTGCCCAATGAAAACCTTCAAACCGAAAATGTGGGACGAGGACTCTAATGATGCCAAATGAGCTGGAACGACCACTTGACATGATCAACTACTCCAGAATGGGTTGAGGTGACCACTTGACATGACCAACGCTTCAACTGTGACACCTTACGACCAATTATATTGCTATAGGTCAAAAGATACTATTAGAATTACCAGAACGTGCGAGTAATGCATTGTCCAAATTAGGTAAGGGTTGGTGGCTTAATTTAACATTTCAATCCTTACGTTTACTTAATGTTGCTAGGTTACTATTCATTTGGTATAATTTTTGGTAGTATAATGGCTTATAATTTATGCTAGCGAAACATGTAAATGCTCAAATTTACACTCCCAAAATGGTAATCTCCACCTCCAATACTCCAATTCCATACATTGCACTACTATTATCAGTCATAACTCATCAACGTAACACATTATTTACATTATACATTTCATTGCATTCACTAACATTTAAAATTCATTACATGCCATACTTTACACAACAATTCTAAAATACAATATCTAGTTACATTATGCAATACACATATATACATATATGCATAGAATCACAAGTCCAAAAAGTCTTTATATGTACATGCCACTTGTACTCCTTCACTACTTGCTCTTTAACCTGTCCCTACGCGCAGTCAAAACAAACCACACGCTAAGCGACTTTGTTGCCTAGTGGTGGATACATGTACATAGAATTTTACGTACTAAACTACTTTAAGGAAAATTACGATTATACCCCTAGTGTTATGTTTGCCACATTGGTTTAATTTTAAATCTTGTTTTCCTTTAAATTGCCGTTTAATTAAATTTACAATTAATTTCTTTATTTAATTTAATAAATTTTCTTAACCTTGTGGAAAATTATAGTTTAGTCCCTGGATTCCTTTTTCTTTATATCTTACCCTATTTAACTTTGATTTTGGTTATTTCTGTTTCCTTAGACTTTTATTTCATTCTAGATGGTAAATTACCAATTTAGTCTTTATGCTACTTATAGGCTGGCAAATTATGTTTTAGCCCCTAAACTTTTATTTAATTATCATTTTACCCTTTTTTACTTATTTAACTAATCTAACTCTTCTAATCATATTTTTGATGTCAAATTACCATTTGAACCTTATTTTTTGTGTAATTGCATTTTTGCCTTTTTTAGTCCATTTAACTCCATTTTTCACCTTATTCATTATTTTATTTCATCTTTAACATTATTTCAACATAATTTACCATTTAGTCCTCAATTTTTCATCAAATTACAATTTTACCCCTAATATGACCAGTGGAAATCCTTGAACTGGATATACGGGACGATGACTCCAATGCTACTAGTGGACTGGAGGGACCACTTGCCGTAATTCGACTACTCCAGTGTGGGTGGAGGGACCACTTGTCATGATCCTACTACTCCATTGTAATTGTGTGTGCTGGTTATCTAATATGTGTACCTTTCAACAAATCTTGTGATACTACCATTGTATATGTATCGCTATGGCTAGCCATCATATCCTAAGGTCTTAGGATATCCACTGTACCCTAAGGGAAACCACGTTTTATAACTTATATCATTTTTTCATAAGTTTTCCTTACTAATCACATTATGCCACATGTCTTACATGCTTATATGATATTCAATTACACTAAATCCTTACACAATCATCATAAATACGTAAAATATCATTTGAAAGTGGGAAGAACATATTAATAATCATACATATACCATTCGTCCTTAATAGGAGCTACCAAATATAATTTGATTTCTACTCCATTTATATGCAAACTATGTTTCTAATGTCATTTCAATCAATTATATAACAATAAGAAAGATTGGGGTGAATTGTGAAATAAAAAAGATAAATGGATTTATAGAGCATTTGTTTTGTGGGCTATAGATAAGGCCAACACATAACTTAATACCCCTACAAAATTTAGTATTTAAAGGAAGATTGGGGATTTGAAAACTGGCCATTTTTAAAGAAAAAATAAAGCAAACCTTATTTCACTTTCCCTTTCTTTTCTCTTTCTCTAAGAAAATTTGCTACTCTTCTCTCTCTCTTAAAAATCTATAAATCTCATTCCTCTCTTTCTCTATTAGAAATATGGCCCCTTTAACCAAAGAAAATCCCTTCATTTCCATCTCCATACATGTAAGGAAGGCTTGATTAAAGATGTTTTCAAGGATATAAGCTAGCAAGGATTGAAAAAAGAGGAAAAAGTTGAGAAAAGGAGAATTAGATGGAATATTTGGTGTTGCATGTTAGGTTTGGGAGCTCTATACTTTGTGCATGTGATTGTCTTGTGTTAAAATGTGGATAATATGTGTAAATGAAGCAATTTTAGATGGAGATATGGTTTATAAATATGAGATATAAGAGTTGTCCCTTTTACATATGCTTGTTTGTGTAATAGTTTAGATGATTGAGTGTATTATATGTGTTAAGAGGATATGGATGTGAGTTACAGGTGTGGGATCTATATTTGATAACTAGCATATGCTTGATTCTATGAGAATTAAGATGATAGTGTTGAGAGGATAAGAAATTGGTCCATAAAACTTTGCATGTTTCATTTTATAGTATATTTGATTCACTAAGATGATTTGGGGTTAAAAGATAGTTAAGGTTAAAAAATTTAAAGGTTGAAAAAGGAAAAAGGAAGTTAGTTTTCGAAATTGACAGTTTGTCAAGATGAGTGTGTTGCTCTATTTTTAAAGTAATTTCTGAATTTAAATCTTTTGCTAAGTGAAATTGAGATTTAAATGTGTTTTCAATTAAAGAAATAACATAATTCTCATAGGTGTTTTGCTGGGAATATAATGTATTTGAGTAGAATATGGCATGTAAGATTAATTTTGGAAATGCTGCAATTTACATATTGGATTTTGATTGCTAAAAAATTATTGGAGGGAAGGATCAATCTCTGTCGCGCTCGTGGTCCTAGTTGCATTTGCAATAGACCCCACTATTCCCTTGATATTTCTTCCTTCTTCTTTTCCTTCAAAATTGGTTGCTTTACCATGTTGCACTCGCGACTCATGTTGTGCCTGTGATAGTAGCTGGTCTTTTTTTGCCTATGCATGCTTTTATGTTACACATAATTAAATATACATGACCTATGTTTAGTGAAATGTTTTAAGGTATAACGATTGACTTGTGAGTGTTTTTTGTAAAAGGAATAGATAGGCAATGCTCTATAAATTTAGAAAAGGATGCTAGTACCATAGTGTAAAAATATCCATGAAACTAAAATAACATGTTTATATGACCTTGATTGTCTACATGAAATAATATATGAATGCTTGAATGCCTATGCCATTATATTATCTTATGACTGCATGATATTATAGAATTGCTATGTCTACAGGTATTGTACAAATATGTGATGGTTTAACTGAATATATATATATATATATATATATATATATAGAGAGAGAGAGAGACACGCACACACACACATGTGTGTGTATATAGATATGCAATTATAAATGATAATATACTTATGTAATGTTTCCATATAATTATAGTTATGATGAAAATATCATATAAGGATGATAGTAAAGTATGTGTGTGCATACATGATCATATAAACATATTATTAAGTCCTACTAATTATATTGTCTACTTCAAAGGTATATATGTTATGGACATGTACACACTTATCATTTGATTAATGGAAACTCAATAAAACACAATGTTAAGTATCATTATCATACACATGTGAAAGAGTTACATGCCTTTATATGGATTACAATATAGACTGTTCATACTCAAACATGTATATAATATCATGCTCACTAAAAGTTTATACATGAACATGTACATTATACCTTGCTTATAGTTATACATGAGTATATATGCATATCAATATGCATATGATTGGAAAGAGTAAAATACAGAAAGATAAAGTAAATAGATTATATTGCCTACATCTATGTCTAGGTTATAGATGGATAGGCATGTCCATAAGGGTAATTTCACAGCTGCTACTGTCATTCCTATATCGGGCTACCATTAACTCTATTTGGGTCTTTATACAATATAGTTCGACCTCATTTGGCTTGTTAGTCGACTCCATTTGAGTCTGCTTGACCAATCTACCATACAGTTTCATTCCTGAAAGGGGCTACCATTCGTTCCCATAATGGGATACCATTTATTACCTTTAGGTATCTTATTTGTACCTTCGGGTGCTACCATTACAATTTAAACCCATTATCCACTTCTTTAGAAAAGTACAATCTTGATACTGAATAAAAAAATGTTATGTAATGGTAAAAGATAAAGAAGTATGATAGTTCTTAATTGATCTTTATCTTTATATGAAATCTTATTACATATGTAATACATGATATAAAAAGGAGGTTACATTATATATATGTATATATGACATTTTTAGAATCTCATGTACATCCTAGACTTATAAGTTATGCATATGAACTTACTCAATACTGATGCTTTATCAATAATTATATTGATGAATTCACATTCTTTATGGTCATATGCTTCTTACTTAATTTTATTTATATATTGTCATAATACACATCAATGTATAGTATATAGGAAATATGACATGGAAAGAAAGAGCATTTTATTATTTTATGAATGAAATCATTGATGTAATTTCAAAGTGTTTCCTATACCTAGGAATACAAGATATATATAGTTGTATTTTATGTATTATGATGTCTTGCAATAGTTGTATTGGTTAATATGTATTCCTTATAGATACAACCTTAATCCAATTTTTAAATGCTTAACTTTTCTTTTGGCACCCTATTGTAGGGTGATTAGTTCTTATTATATCGTTTGAGACAATTTGATTTGTTTATATGCATGATACTAGTTTTTTGGTCCCTTAATATATATATATGTCCTCAAGAAGAATTTTCAAAAAGAAAAAAGTAAAAAAAAAAGAAAAGAAAGAAAAAAAAGGAAGAAAAGACAAAGAAAATACAAAAGAAAGAAAAGTTGTGGACATGAAAAAAGAAGAAAAAAGGGGAACTAAAGTAAGAAATAAGTCTTAGAATTCAAATGTATCATACTATGCTTTATAATTTATAATTCTCATATGATATGATAATATATTTTTCCTTTCCATAATCTAAGCTACTTAACCAAAAGATAACCCCACCCTAACCTAAGCCAAGTTACAACCTATAGTAAGACCTTTTGATTTTGTGCATTGACTTTTACTAGTAGTGGAGATTTTTACTCAATTACAAGCTTATGGAATGTATGGATGTATTAAAGGAATGAGGGAAACACTAACCTATTAAATACTTGAGGGATGTGAGTAAAGTGTTTACCTTGAGAGAGTTAATTTAGGCGATGTGACATTTGTAACAACTAATACATATTGTAAGAAATTCAATTTTTAAGGTGCTTATATTCTTGTGTTTTGCATTCTTATGATTCTTTAGTTAGGTGTACGTGGATGTTAAGGTTTGATGGTCAATGATATTGCTTAGGAATTTGTTGATATAGACTAATATATTATGGGATGGAAGTTGTTTCATTTGTTTACCAAGTATTTATAAGATATAAAGGCTCCATGTTGTTGTTGTTTTTTTGTGTTTTGTGTTTGTGTTTTTATCTCTAGCACTTTAGGTTTTTGCTTGAGGACAGGCAAAAGTTTAAGTGTGGGGAATTGATGTGAGCTTATTAGCACATATTTTGTGAGTGTTTTATGCTTAGAACCTTGATATGAATGTTTAGTTTTGGTTATTTTGTTTCGATTTTGGTATCTTTTATGTTTTGTGTGGTTGTTTTGTCATTTTTAAGTGTAATGGGAATTGAGCAAGGAGAAAGAGCAAAAATTTAGTAAAGGATGAGAGCTCCTGTTGCAAGCTTGACATCTACCATGAGCGCGACATGGGAAGAAAGCCATTTATGAAGAAAAAAAAAGGATATTTTAAAGGAGAAGTATTCGTGTCCTATTGTACGAGTGACAGATGAGGCTTTTAAGTAGTTGAACTTCAAAAGGTGCTTCAATGGGACATGGCTTTTCACCAAATGGTGTGTACTTCTAGAGGGGTACTTGAAGAGTTGTGCTACTTTGGAAGGAGTGTATAAATGGCATTGAAGATTTAATGAAGAAGGAAGAATAATTAGAAATAGAAAAATATTTTTGTATATAAAGATATATAGATCTAACTTTTGAAGTGAAGACAAGAGCAAAGAAGAAGAAGAGATCATTTTATGAGTCAAGGATTGAGAGAACATCTTTTTATTTATCTTTCAATTGTCTTTTCTTCTTTGTAACTATTTAAATGATGTCTTTTAGAATCTTGAACAATTATGTTAATATTTGCTTATTCTAATTAATACAAGTAATCTTTAGTTGCAAAATTTCTTAATAGTATTGTCTACATGTTCATTATAAGTAAGAGTATAGTTCAAGAGATATATTCTTGCTTAAAGCTATTAGAAATTGATTATCAAAACATTACTAGAGAGATGGGAATGTTAAGATAATTGTTATAAGTTAATGTTTATTCTTAAAATATGTGATTATTATAGTCTAATTCTATAATGAGAGTTACGAGTTAGAAATAATTCTTGCATGCTTTAGGCATTCTATTTCATGTCGAGAAAGTGATTTAGAAATTCATGACAACTTGGCTTGCATTGTAAGATTGCATTTAAACTGAAAGAATAATGATCAGGTTTCACATTTAATCCAAATCATAAATTATATTTGTCTTCTTTGTTTATAATTAAAGTAAGACTAAATAGTAGCTTTAGTTATAATTTAAGATTATTAGTTGAGATTATCAACCTAATTATCGAACAATTGTAAACAAAATAGGAATCAAGACATAGTGAGTAATAAATAGTCATTCCTCATAGGAATGATATCTTAAGTACTACAAGTAAAGTCGTGCACTTGTGAAAAATACCACAACACATTTTCTGTCAAAGAAAAAGCACAATTACGGCTTGCTAGTTTGCCTAGTGAGTCCATCACAACATGGGATCAATTGAAGCAAGCATTTCTTCACAATTACTTTCCACCCACAAAAAGGCCAAGTTCAAAAATGAAATCACAACATTTAGACAACATGCAAGTGAAACCATCTATGCGGCTTGGGAAAGGTTTAAGGAACTCCATAGGCCTTATCATGGTTTGCCGAATAGGATGATTCCTCAAATCATTTATAATGGCTTGATGGATGAGAATTGAAAAATAGTTAATGCAACCTCAAGTGGCAAATGGATACACAAAATGGCCAAGGAAGCTGTTACTTTGCTTGAGGAACTTGCATTGCAAGGTTACATGAGAGATGAACCAATAATGGCTAAGGCAAGAGGAATCTTAGAACTTGATACAATCAATTTATTGACATCAAAGGTAGATGCTCTTACCAAAATGGTAAGTGAATCTCAAGTTAATTTTATTTATAGTTCAATAGTTGCTTTTGAATTATATAGAGGGTCTCATTCCTATGCACAATGCATAATAATTTCTAATTAGGAGGCTGTAAGCACTAGGTCCTAAGGAGGCTTTTGTCAAGGTTACCCAATGAGGAAAAATACTCATTTAAAGACAACAAATTGAGGATGATATACTCTTAGTGGTATTGAAATTATTTTTTGGAAAGCCTTTTAAAACATTTCCAAGCTTGGCTTATGCGGTTGATTGGCTTAAGGTAGGCAAGCAATGAAATATACCCTTAGTTAGGAACTTAAATTTGAGTTATGTGCATGTAAGGGCCTTGCACGTCATGCATTTATGGCCTATGCGCCCATACATGCGAAGAATATTCATCATTTGCCCTTTAAAGTAGGATTTTTGCAATTTTTGGAATGTATTACCTTACATGAAGGAGTGTACAATTGTGCACTCCAAAGAATCTAGTTTTTTAGGCAAATTGATGACCTTTTGGAGTGTATAGCCGTGTATACCCATGGTATGGCCATGCACTCAAATGGTACGGCCGTACACTCAAAAGGTCCACGAATCTAACATTCGATAATTTAATCGAGTAAGTGTACTGAAGGTAACATAAAAGGCCTTTCTCAACACTTTCAATAATTACAATAAATTTTATCATTCTTTTCATCTGGTAGTTTTATTGTATATTAATCTTTGTTAGCTTCAGGTTGTGAAACCCTTTAAAAAGGGTATATTGGTATGTGATAGAAATCATTAGGTCATCTTCTTTAATTTCTGTTTTGTCCATTTCTTTTAAAATCAATTTTTTTTATCAAATTAAAACCCGGTTCAAAAGTTCATCTTTGCATTTAGCTTCTCCTTTTTGCTCTTTTTTTGATATGTTGTTGGTGAGGATTCTATTTCAAAAAGGGAAGAAAACTCACCATTATCAGGCTAATACGGATGTGTATCGATTGAGGTACACTCACGTGTCAAATGGTGCACGACCTAAAGTATGTCTTTTTGCTTTTTTAAAGTAGATGAGCTGACTATATGTCGTCAAATGCACCCTCGTGCATTTTTTGACATACGCGCTGGATCCTTATCTTTTTTTCTATTTCACTTTAATTAATTTGGTGAATATTCTCTTTTCATTTTTTATTATTACTATCGTTATTACTATTTTTTATCATTATTGTTGTTATTATTATTGCCTCTATGGGATAAACCCTTTCATGGATGTGACCAGGAAAGCACCCAGGTAAGTCCACCCTTCTATCCCTCTATTGTAAAAATACTCTTTCGGTCGCAAACGAAAAATGTCATAAAAAATATTTATAGTAATTAATTGGGATATTTCATTAATAAAATTGGACCAATGTTTGCTTTTTTGCCTAGGAAACTCGCATGTAAAAATTAACTTTTAATAATGTAAATGATTTTTGTATATAATTAAATAACACAGGATGTTTCTTAAATAAAACTTGGGTTCACAAGTCCCTATCTTCAAGATCTCACAATGAAACGCTTCTTTAATAATCTACATGTGAGGACCAAATTCCTCACCTTAAAGGATATTAATGAATTGCTCGATTTATGGATGTCTTTATTATTTTATTCTATGTTATGATTTATTGCTTTCTTACGTGATTGGATGTGCCTTTAATTTCTATATTTTCTCTACTCTTGCATGAAAGAAAAGGGATAACATGATTAACCTAAAGTCATTATGTCACATTTGTCAAAGGTAAAAATAAGAGTGGAATTTCGAACCCTCTCTAGGTTTTTGGACTCATAAGGTTGGAACACCCTTTTTTCCCAATGTTTTATTGGGTGGCAACTCCTTACTATTTTGCCTTGTGGTGCCCAACTAGATGCCTCCTGGTCATCGATTGTTAATGATAAGATAGGGACACCTGCATATACCACATCATGCTTTTCGAGGTTTATGATTATGGCAAGTCGAGTTGAGTCTCTTTCTTATCACAAAGTGACCGTCGGCTTGGACGGGAAACCTCAACCAAGTTCTAACTGTTAGAGAGTATGCCCTAGAGCCCATGTAATAGGGATGTTTTTCATATGTATGAAATTTATATTCTTAATAAAAGGCATCATTCATTTATTAATGCTGTGTTTGAATACATGAGTTTGTAAATCTTAAATTAATAAATGAAGTCCTAGATATTATAAACACAGTGCAAAGGCAATCATGAAATTGTTCATGATGTGAGATGTCTATCGCATGCAAATGTGTTAATATCTAAATATCCCTAGTCATAGAATTAACAAGATAGGACATTGTTAATTCGGACAGACTAGCACATGTTATGCTTCTTGAATGGTTCAAGCAATGGTTCTCATAATTGTGATTATGGATGATAATCAATGCTAACATGTGGATGCTTGTTAGAGGAACAAGTTCATTGGAGACCTGCAAAGAGAATCCTCATATGGATATTAAATCTATGTCAGTGAGGAATCTCTTCATAGCGGTTGTGCAAGTATCCTTAGACTTGAGATCACCAAAGTTATCTTAAGTAGCAAGTGGTATACTTTGACTCCATAACCGATTACTTCCAACTGGGAGTGAACATAGTTAGAAGATTGGGTATATCATGACCTACTTGAAGATAGTTGAGTGATTGACAAAGGATTCACCATCCCAGATTTAACAAGGGAAGTTATCTCACATGATTCTATAATTACCTTGTTCAGTGAATCTCTGGCCAGAGTAATATGCCGAGATGGATGGAGATCCATGAAGGGCATTTTAAGAACAATGGTTAAATTAATAGAACATACATAATTAGATTTATATGAGTTGACAGAAATCCATACTCAGAATCTAAATGAGATAAGAGTGGTGAAAGGAGTAATTGCACGGTAACTGTTTCTATGGAAGGGTACAGTCAAACCACATGACTTTCCTGACATTTGGGTAGTCATGATGTCTAGCTAGAGGCCAATCATGACTTGTATAATGATGTATCAAAATATCAATAGAGATTGATAAATTGATTTAAAGGAGTTTAAATCATGTGAGTTTTGAATAGAACTCACGATTACATATTATACTGCCAACATGGACAGGAACCCAATAGGTCACACACATATAGAGAAAAGTGTAAAATGGTAAAATGACAAGGATAATAATATTTGATATTATTATAAAGGTAGAGAGGAGAATATGATAATAATTAATTAAAGAGTTTAATTAATTATGATCAAATAAAATTGTCCGTGGAACTTTTGAGAAATGTTCTGTAAATTGGACCTAAATGAAATAATGTATTTCATGATTAATTATTATTATCTTATAAGTGTTATAAGACTACTATAAGTGTTATAGGACTGATATAATAATTAATAGGACCATTGGAGAAATTATAGAGGGCCAAAGGAATGAAGAAGTTGGAGGAAGCCCTCCAGAAGAGGGCTACACGCCAACTCCATACAGAAGGGCTTAGAGGGCTTTTTCTTGGACCAAATTAATTTATATATGTTACATAAGTGTTATGGAACTCACATATTTAATTTGGTTGGATTTGGAATCCATTTGGGTATTTAAATCCAATTAGATGCACAAAGGGCCTAGTTTGTGGATTTTGTGCATGGTCTTTTATGATAAGATTTAATTTGGATTTAATTAAGAAAAAATGATTATAATTAATTCCAAAAGCCCAATTAATAATTCTCCAGCAATTTTAAAGAGCCCAATCTCATTAAGGAGTTGGAATTTTAACCTAACTATAAAAGGCCAACTAATGAGAATTAGGGTTAAGTGATTAAAACAAAAAGGAAAGTCTTTTTCTCTTAATTCTCTCTCCACTTTTGCGCCACTTCCCAAGCTAGCTCTTGGGAATTTCGGCCAGCCCTAGTTGAACACCAATTTGTTGGTTCAATTTACCCCTCTCTAGTGTGGATTACTCATTGGAGGTGTTCGATTTTGGACACTGTGGTTTGCGACAACCCGGTGCGAAGTAAAATCAACTGTTCAACAAAAATCAAAGGTGATTTTTCTTATTCTCATATAGTTATATTGTGTATTCATGGCAAGATCAGATCATATGGTTAAAAAATTTTAAAATTCCGCTCATGTATATGATGCATGTAACCATAAAAATCCAACACTAACCCTAAAAGTGGGATCAAACCACTAAAGGTTAGAGGTTTCCTAATTCGAACTCGATGATCCCTTGGTTTTGGGGGTGAAATCGAGTGTCGATGACTTGAAAAAAGAGACAAAACATTCGAGGTATAGGTGCGCATCATCGTGGTGACTCCACTGGGGAGCTTCCGATATTTCACTCTGAAACCATTTTTAACTTGTGTGACATAAAAGGCTTTCAGTTAAGAAATTTTATCTCTTTTCAAAATTGCATTTAAATCATGCTAGATCCTTATAATAAGTTAGGCATCCCAGTTTTCTAAGCCTGGTGTGTTCCCCAAGCACTGCCTTATTATTCACTTAACCGAGGGTAGTGTTAGGGATAATCACAAGCCTAAGTCTAGTACCTAATGGTATATTAAATGGTGACCCAATCGGTCATTATACTTGTGATGAGCTAGACCCATTGGCAGGGACCATGTTTGTGTAACCTTTTAATTAAGTACCTAGACCAAAAGCCCATCTAATGACATAGAAATCTCCACTAGGATGTCTATAATAATTTTTCCATTGCTTGTGATATGGATCCATGTGTATTAGGTATGCTTGAACAGATTCAGATGTTCACTTATCAAAGGCTGCCATGCCTCGGTAAGCCCATTTTGATTTGTTTAGCTTGCCCGAATATACACCAATGAATACCTTTTCGTGTGCCTTCACGAGAGACGTTATACTACCAAATTTTTGCCGTGCACCATATGCGTTCATCAGGGTCCCCTGTTGACCCATGAATTAAGTCCACCTAGGAAAGAGGACTTTGACCACGTGTGTGGGATGAATAAAGTGGAAAGGATCCCTGTGTATGGTTATCGATGCTACATCCTATGATCATACATCTGCATCTACTCATGCATCACGCTGACAACCCCCATTTTAGTAACCATAAGAGAGCCATCATTTTACAGGTGGCTTCAGGGTTCGAACATTCATCTAGTTAAGAAGTGGTTTGTAGAATAGATAGAGGAATTAGTATCAATAATGAGTTCGAAATTAGGGTCTGAGTTGGGATTAGATAGTATTTTTAAAGAATTTTCAGATGGGTTTTCTAAATAGTTAGATAGGGAAGTTATGGCCAAGCTCACTCCTCTGGTTGGTTCCTTTAGTTCCCAAGATGCTAAAAAGTGGATGGATGATCTTGAGGGAAAAATAATGTCGATGTTTACAAGCCTCACAGCTAGCTTGGCTTCCATTTCGGCTACTCTACTTGTTGCGACAGCTACTGCTCGAGTTAAACCGACCCTTGTAGGGAGACCCTTGTAGCTCCTATCGTGATATCCCCACCTGAAGTCATCGTCAGGAATGTCACCTCGTGAGGAGGAGAAAGGGATGTTACTCGAGTGGGTTCTGAATTTCATTACAAGAAAATTTGGAAATAGCAACGGAAAAATAGCAACGGAATTTATTCCGTTGCTAATTTAGCAACGGAAAAACAATTCCGTTGCTATTTAGCAACGGAAAATAGTTTCCGTTGCTAAAATTGGTTGAACTTTATAAAATTAGCAACGAAAAAATATTTGGTTAGCTTCCGTTGCTAAAAGTGGAGGGAATTTTTGGCACCATTATTTAGCAACGAAAATTAGCAATGGAATTGGTATTCCGTTGCTAATTAAGGCGGCAACAAGTGGCGGATAAAATTTGGGACGAAAAATAGCAACGAAATTTAATTTTCGTTGCTATTTTAGCAACCGAAATAAAATTCCGTTGCTATTTAGCAACGGAATTTTATTTCGGTTGCTAAAATAGCAAAGGAAATTAAATTCGGTTGCTAAATTTCACTTTCAATGAAAAATAGCAACCGAATTTATATTCGGTTGCTAAATAGCAATGGAAATTAAATTTGGTTGCTAAATTTCACTTTCAATGAAAAATAGCAACCGAATTTATATTCGGTTGCTAAATAGAAACGGATATTAAATTCGGTTGCTAAATTTCACTTTCAATGAAAAATAGCAACCGAATTTATATTCGGTTGCTAAATAGCAACGGAAATTAAATTCAGTTGCTAAATTTCACTTTCAATGAAAAATAGCAACCGAATTTATATTCGGTTGCTAAATAGCAATGGAATTTTATTTCGGTTGCTAAAATTGCAACGGAAAACGAAATCCGTTGTTAAAATAGCAACGGAAAAAAATTCCGTTGCTAATTTCCTTTGCTAAATTAGCTAGCAACGGATAAATTTTCCCTTGGCATATTAGTCCCAGAGGTGAAAAAAATTTGGGTTAAAAAATAGCAACGGAAATTAATTTTCGTTGCTAAATTAGCAACGGAAACAATATTCCATTGCTATTTAGCAACGGAATTCATTTCCGTTGGTAATTTGGTCCCAAAGAAGGGAAAAAATTTTGGCTCAAAAAATAGCAACGGAAATTGAATTTCGTTGCTAAAATAGCAACGGAATAATTTTTCGTTGCTAAATTAAATGTTCATTTTAAATGAAAAATCCCTAATTTTCTAATTATTTACATAATTGCCCTTGTCTATAAATACCCCAATTTTTGGATTAACCCGAATTGTATATAAAATTGACAAAAACTATAAATATAAAATAATTTGTGGTGGATTTATAATTAAATTTGGGTGTTATTAAAAAGATTTAAAAGGTTTTGGGGTCGATTTGTAATTAGAGTAAAGATGGAGGACCAAGACGGACATTTGGCCAAAACTACGTCGTTTTGGCCATTTGATTTCTCTTAATTTTTAAGGAACCAAATTAGTTCCTTTTTGCTTGGTCCCAAAGAACCCGAAGTCTCCTCCTCCCACTTCCCTTCTTCTTCTTCTTCTTCTTCTTCTTCTTCTTCTTCTTCTTCTTCTTCTCGGTCCGACCACCACCACCGTTGCCATCACCGCTAGCAGCCGTCGTCGCCTCCTCCTTCTCCTCCTCTTTCTTCTTCTTCTTTTCTTCTTCTTTTCTCTTCCTCTTCCTTGCGTGGCAGCAAAGTGGGTTTGGCTCTTCCTCCACTCCATCTTCTTTTTGTGTTGCTTCTCTCTCTCTTTAGTTGGGTAAGCATGTATTCACTATTAATTATTGATTTATGGTGAAAATATGAGGTAGAGATGATGTATTTTATATTTAGGGTTTTGATTAATTGGGGAAAAATGGAATTGTTGGAAATTAAGTGAATTTATAGTTAAAAATGTATTTTCTTAATAGGGTTAGGAGTTTATATTGTGGTTAAAATCTCTCTTTTGGGGAGTAGGACTCATAATAATATAATTCATCAAGTGCTTAAAGAATTTAATGTTATGTATATCACTTCCGCACTGTATTTGGATCAAAATCTGGTCAAAATCTGACCGTTATACTTTTATTGATATAAAATATTAGAAATTTCTACAACAAAATTTTATGAAAAATGAATAGGTAAACATCATCTTGTCTTTTTCCCATCCAGTAAACTCTGCTTGCTCCATTTGATTTCTGTTCCACGCCATCCTCTTCATCCTATCTCATCTTCTTCTTCTCAGGTAGGCAACTCTTTTTCTTTTGCTTCTGTTTATCTATGTTGGGATTGAGATGCTTTCTGTTCTTGAAAGAAACCAAAACAAACCTAAATGCCTAAATTCTGTTTTAAGGATAGAAAGAATTTTTTTTTATTTTATTTCTGTCCTTCATATCCAAGTTGTTGCTGTTAATTTGGTTCCCAGCTAACCAAAATTCATTCTGATGTATAAAACTGTGTAGAGGGAGATGGATGTAGCAGAGAGCAGCAACCAAGAGACGTGTAAGTCTTATTTTCTTATTCTTGTTGTTCATTGATAGAGAATGTTGGAACTATTGTATGGGTTATATGATTTGTCTTGATATTTTCCTAATGAATTGTCTGTGTCTGTGTCTATATGCGACATTTACCAAATATCGGTTCTTCTTGTTGCTATTATTGATGGCGGGATAGGAACAGCAAAGATGGAGATGATAGCATACCAAATTTGTTGAAAATCGCAGGTCTGATTGTTTTTTGTGTCATTTTGATTAAATACTTATTATTTTGTCTCAATCCCAGCTCAACTTTTGCGTACACTCACCTATGTACTGATTTTTTTTATCTAAAAATACCTTTTCTTTGTTGAGACCAGTTGATTGCTGATAGTTTGATGTGCAACTACAGATTTGCCTCTCATTTACTCAGATTTCAATGCTTAAACAAAATTAAACTATGCGCACTTATTTTGATCCACTTCTGAGCTTACTTTTTATGCTTTGCTTAAATTGGTTGCTTTCTTTCAGGCTGAATGCTATCACTATCTATTTGATGCTGCCATCAAACTTCATCACTTGGGATTGGACTGGTCTACTCCAAATCATGGTCCCATTCAGTATGTCAAAGGAATTTTAGGCACTAAAGGAAGCATAAACACATCTGCCAAGGCTGGAATAGCGATTTTAGATCATAGAAAGGAGCCATTGCTAGTTAGTTCTTAACCTCCGGACTATTCGCTAGATCAAATGCCTTTTAATTCTGATATACTATTCATTTGGACTTCATAGAGTATTAAAATTTATGGTTTCTTTAGCACTTCACTTGTGATTGCAAATTGAATATTGTTTGCATCTCTACTATTTAAACAATTAAAATCGCACATTAATTGAAGTCATTTTGTTGCAGCGCTGCATTGTTCTTGACATTAAAGGGACCACTACGCCCATATCATTTGTTGCTGATGTTCTCTTTCCATATGTCCATGATAATGTTGGGAGGCATTTGTCTATGACATATGAGACCGCAGAAACTCAAGATGATATAAAATTACTGCGATCTCAAGTAAGATTTCTTGAAGTTATGGCATGTTTGTCGTTATCGAATAAATATCCATTCACATTTGTTTATGCTTTCTAGCGCATGATATCTGGTGACTTCTATGGTTCATATATTGGCATATACTTGGGAACATTTATTTTAGGCTTGCATTCCTCCAGAGAAGTTGCAGTGGCCTTGTTTGAACACTGATTTAAGTGTTAAGAAGCTAACTTTGGACTGCTCTATTTCTCTGGTAGTAGTTGGAAGTTGAAACTTTTAAAAGTAGAACATTTGGGATTAGCAATCCATAATGCTTTGTTTTGCTCAAATAGTTAATTATGGTCCTTTTGTTAGATTTAAGTGTTTCTGTAGCTCTGTCGAAATATGTTAACATGGACTGTTTAATTTCTTAACAAACATTTAGCAGGTTGAGGATGATCTGGCTCAAGGTGTAAATGGGGCGGTACCCATTCCTCCAGATGATGAATGGAAAGACGAGGTAATTGCAGCTTTAGTTGCTAATATTAAAGCAATGATCAGAGCAGATCGAAAGATAACTGCCTTAAAACAATTACAAGTAAGATTCAGAAACATTTGATCATAAACTCTACAAGAGACAGTTGTTCTCAGTATAAAACTTGTATTCTGAATATTTTTACAATTTAATTATGCAGGGTCATATTTGGAGAACTGGATTTGAGAATAACGAACTGGAAGGAGTAGTTTTCGATGATGTACCAGAAGCACTGGAGAAGTGGCATGCCTTGGGAATAAAGGTTGTTTTCTTTCTCCCTTTATCCTATCCATTTTCCATTTATTACCTCATATAATGTCAAAAGAACTGTTTGGTGTCCTTGTATCATTTTATCTAGATTTCTTCTCAAATCATTGGACATAACTTTTAAAAATTGAGCAAAACAATAACTTCACTAGGTTACATGCTGTAATTTAGTTTATGATGTGGTTGTAATAGGGAATTTATCAATTAACATGGCATAATCATTTTGTCTGAATATGAGAATATATTTCTCTTGGACCAGTATATATGGGACCCTAAACTTTCTCTTTTCTTGTGAAAGAGTTCACTATTCCCTTTCACTTTTGTTAGAGCATCTCATTTCTTGGTGAATGTGTTAGGTGGTATGGTGCCTATAATAAGCATGAAATATATTAATATGGAGCAGATTGCAACTTTGTGCATTCAAAGCAAATTGTTTGACTCTGTTTATTTGGCAAGGAGAAAGTTTTGAGGCTGTCTATTGTAGATTAGTCCACCATTCAATTATTCTTTGGGGTTCTTACAAAATGTATATGGTATATTCCTAATTAGTTGATTAACTTACCTTGTATAGTATTTTTCTAATTAGGTTAATTGATTTAGTTTTTAATTTACTCTAGATGTTGATTTCCTAAGTTCTTTACTGGATTTGCTACAACTAGTTTGTACACGACTTGAATCTATCATTAATTATTGAGCCCATTCTGTTCGTCACTATGTTTAGTATGCATATAGAGAATGTTTATAGTTATAGTTTTTTATAGCTAAAACACAGTTAAGAAATTTTAGCAACAAAGATAAAGATTACCAGTTTTGAATTTTGAGGACAAAATTCTTTTAAGGAGGAGTGATTTGTAAGGACCCAATCATGACCTTAAGAGGATTAGTGCTAATTAATGAGGATTATCGTTAATTAAGGCAAAATTGGATTATTTTGCAATTATCAAGGTTAAGTTCCAAGAGGGATAATTTGGTAATTTCAGCATGTAAGTATATGAGTTAAGTTAAATTAAATTAAAGAAAAGGATACAATTGAAGTAAATTAGAAAAGTTGGAAGAAATTGAAATAATAGGGGTTTAATTATACTTAAGAGCATTTTGGGGAATTCCTTGGAAAGATATTTTCCCCTCTCATTTATTTTGGGACTTTTAGAGAGGTGGGGGATCGGCATTCTCTCTCTCTCTCTTGGTTACAAGATTGAGGAAGAAACCTAGGGTTTTGGGTGTTTCAATCTCATGAAGGTAATGTTTTCCCTTTGAGATCTCTTCTTCTTTCTTTTCTTTTTTTAATTTGTGATTTCTTTGGTGATGAGAGATTTCAAGATCTTGTTGTTATCATATGTAAGGAAACGAGGGAGAAAGAGAGCTAGATCAATGGATGTTGGAAGAGTTCAAGCTTGAATAACAGGTATGGGATTTGTTTTGGACAAGTTACTGTATATATTTTCCCTCTCATGTTGCATGTGTTTCCTTTGAGAGATTAAGGGTAAATCTAGTACTTGTTGATGATTATAACATGATTAGTAAATTAAATGATAATTCAAGTAAGGGGAATGGTGAGTTTTGAGATTAAATTTCATGTCTGCATAATCGGGATTTGTTCTTTCTCCAGCACGTGGCCACGCATGTTTTTCTTCTTGGAGACATATGGCCACGTGTGTGCATTCCTCTTGGAGACACAAGGCCACGTGTGTGGTTTCCTTTTGGAAACACATGGCCACATGTGTGTTTATTCTTCAAAATACACGACCACTTGTGTTTTTCTCCTTCCCTATGTGTGGCCATATGTGGCTTTCTCCTTCACCATGCACAGCCAAGTGATTTTCTATTCTCCTTGTATGCGGCCACGTGTGTTGGTTCTTCATAACACATGGTCACGTGATGCTTTTCCTTCTTCCCACCCGTGGCCACGCATGTTTATTCCTTTCTTGCACACGGCCATGCATGTTTGCTTTCTTTCCTGCATATGGCCACGTGATGTTTCTCTCTTCCTTGTATATGGCCACATGTGGTTTCTCCTTGCAAACACACGGCCACTCATGTTTTCTCTTTGAGAATGCACAGCCAGCTAAGCATATTTTCTCCCCTCCACAGCATATTCTCACCTAAGATTTAAGCCATGTAACTAGATATGGAACACCGTATTATGTGGTCCATAAAATTATTAAGAGAGCAAGAATTAAGATGAATTGACTAGTAATAAGTAAGATTGAGGATAAATGGCTATTAAGTGAAGTTTGATATGTTACTTGATTGGAGTAATATATTATGAAATTCTCTCTAATGCTAAAGTCTATAAAGATACGTTTTAGAATGGCATGAATATAACATGAATTATTATAAAGATTAAAAGACATCAATGCTATAATAAGAGGAAGAAGAGTGAATTAAGCTATAAGTATCTAAAGACACTTGTGAGGTGAATAAAGTATGATAATTTAATTGAAGGAACCTCCATAAGTTTTATGATAATCAAGCACATTGAGTTAAGTAATGATGGTTCACTTGAACACTAAATTATAGGGGCTTGCACATGGCAATGTTAATGTGATTTATGTTGCAAAAAGGTATGTTAAGGTCTAATGAGCATCGAATTGAGAATAACATGAGGCAATATAGTAACTTAGATGATATTTTATTCAATGTGTCTTATAAAATCAAAATAAGGTATGCACTAGGTCAATGAATGGTTCTGTCCAAAATACTATGATTTAACCTAGTGGTAATAAAAGAATAGTCATAAGGTTGCATGTCCGAGTTAAAAGAAGCGGGATAACACATTTTATGTTAAATTATGAAATCATAAAACCTTGGTTATACTCTAAGTCACAAGAGGAATTAATGATTAGTTGTAATGTGTAATAACATGCTCACCTGTTTGCTCATGCCTGTAATACATTATGATTAGCACAAGAGCATCCGTAGTGTGTTAACGACTAAGATGAAATAAGCTCACATAATCTACCTAAGTATAAAATACAAGTAAGAGGATTGAAATATGTATGTATATATATGACTATATTAAGGTATACAACTTATTGTCTGTAATCTGATGAACCATTGAAGTGAATCAAAGGATTCAACATGAACAAGTGTTGACCTTTAAGCTATAGGAGAACTTACACATGTTACTACTATATGGATCGTAAATGGATAAGTATTTCTTAAAATATTCAAGTTACGTTTATATAGACACACACACACACACACACACACACACACACACACACATATATATATGGACATGCATATGATAATTTGAAGCTTTTTAATTGCAAGAACCTAACTTTCATAATTGTCTCATTAGCTTCATGCATAATTCTAAGCATGACGAGTTAGATTGATTAAAGTAATGTTTTAATATGTTTGCATTATCTTGTAAATCACTACATTGGATATGAATGATGTTGATGCAACTATGTGATGATATGACTTGCATCCATGTGTAATGGAACTTAAAGCTCAACATTGATGTATGATAAGAATGATATACATTCTTTTATGAAAAGTAGCTTTAAGCCAAATGATGTGATAAGTAAAGAAGGATATGTTAAATTAATGATGTTCTTAAGTGGTTAAGCCTACGGGTCTTAGTTCAGTTGTGGATTAGATAGGTATGCCTAGAGGGATACAGTCGTAACTGCCATAGTTAACCCCGTTTGGGTCTTGTTCCTTAATAGAACCATTTATTGACCCCGTTTGGGTCTATAACTTGTTCCTTATTAGAAACATTGTTTGACCCCATTCGGGTCCATTATTTGATATCCCCAAATATCTATAGTTTGATACCTTCGGGTATCCATTGCTCTCGTTATCCACCTTTTGAACTAGTACTTAGGCAGGCTATTAAAGATGATAAAAATGTACACAAGATAAAGTAAAACATGCATTAATTGCCTCACTTATGTAACATAAGCATGAGGAATGGCCTATTATATTGCTTATCATGATTTCCTTTGGCTATAAACCATTTCAATGACTAAAGATTAAGAAAGAGTTTGAAATAAAGGAATTCGTGTATTTATTTCTTTGCTTATATAATGGGAGCATGATGTGTGGCTTATTATATTTCGTTACCATGATTCTTTTATCTATAAACCGTTTCTATGAAAGTAAGTTATTAGAATGTATACCCATGAGATTTACTTTGCCTTGCTATGATGAATGCGTAAAATGTTATAATAAGAACTAATTATGCTATAACATACACCATTGAGTCTCATATGCTTTGATAATCATGAAATCTATACATATGACAATTGGACCTTCCTGGGTACTCATGAAATGTAATGCCATTCTCTATATAATTACATGCAAGACCGGTTAGACACTACACATAGAGGTTACACATGCTCGTGCATAACAATAATTCATACATAATTAAAGGCTATTGTAGAATATAATGTGATGTTGTATGGCATTTAGTTACCACAATAAGATAGCGTGAAGAAATACATGAATATGAGCAGAAGTTATAAACTTTAAATGTATTCTATAATTATGATCGCATGATATATGAGAAGTGAGTTATGCTTAACAGTAATGGTTATAGGTGCTACTAGTCGCATGCACTTCTTGTACTTTGAATAAACACTGAATGGTATAGGATTGAAGCTTACCTCCTTAGTAATCAATGTCAGGAGTCAATAATCAAAGGATTATGAAGCAAATGTATGATGTTAGAGTAATGAGAAAAGAATTAATATACTAATTGTTTTATGAAAGGTCTTGAAGAACTAGATGAGTTCATGAATTTCATTAGGTTGGTAAGAATAATAAAGTTAGTTAAGGTTGGACACTCCTCCGAAGTGTTATGTTAATAATTAATATCGTAAGTTTATATGTTTTTCAATAATGAAAGTTGTGTTGATTTTATGATAACTATTATGAATTATCCATAGAATTGTGGTTCCCTACTAAGCTTTATAGCTTAGCACGGGTTATTTATCCATGTAGGTTTCAAGATAAGCTCTAAAGGATCACGCAAGATGCAGTTGCCTTGAGGATTTTAGGATTCTTGAAGGCCATTTATGTTATAATTATTTAATTATAAGCTTGATTCTTTTATTGTGGCATGTAATTATGGCCTGTGTTATTATTATTATTAGTATTTCTGCCTGATCTCTATGATGATTGATGATGATTGATGATTATTGATGATTATCCATGGTTAAGGAATCAAGGTATTACAAGAAGCATATATCATAGCATCGACCGTACTTGAATAGGAGAATGATTCTTTTACTGATGTAATTTATGTTCCTGAATTATTTCGTAATGATGTACCCTTTCCTGCTCAAGTTAATAAGATGCATAAATTTTCTTATTTGGGTGATGTCTCATCTGATTGCATTGTGTATGATTATAATCATGACTCATTCATATTTCACATTAATTCAACAAACACTACTTCATTTAATCTCAAAATACAAGATGACCCTAAAGAGATCTTAATTGCTTCCGACGTAACTCCTAAAGAGAGAATAAAATTAGAGAGAATATTGAAAAAATATGAAAAGATATTTGCCTAGACCTACAAAGATATACTTGGGATTGATAGAAACATTGTAGAACATACCATTCCAATGTATCCAGAGAGTAAGCCAGTAAAGCAAAAGCTTCAAAGACTTAGGTCAGATGGACATAAAAGGTGAAAAGACAAATTGAAGCAAAGTTCCTGGTAGAAGTCTAGTACCCTACCTAGCTAGCCAATGTTGTCCCTATTTCTAAGAAGGATGGAAAGGTATGAATGTGTGTGGATTACCAAGATCTGAATAAAGCTTGCCTGAAGGATGATTTTGTGTTCCCCCATATAGATCTGTTGGTCGACAGTGTAGCAAAATGTGTGATGTACAGTTTTATTGATGGATATGCAGGGTACAATCAGATCTTAAATAAGATAGTAGACAGGGTAAAGATGGCCTTCATTACTAAATAGGGGACCTATGCATACAAAGTCATCCAGTTTGGACTAAAGAATGCGGAGGCCACCTACTAGTGAATGGCTACCAAGATACTTTGTGATTTGATCCTCAAGGAAGTTGAAGTGTACGTTGATGACATGATGATCAAGTTAGCTACAAGGGAAGGGCATTTTGAAGCCTTGGAGATGTTTTTCCAATGGATCGACCAATACAACCTTTGTCTCAACCTAAAAAAGTGTGTGTTTAGAGTGACCTCTGGCAAGCTGCTAGGGCATATAGTCAGTCAAAAGGGGATTGAGATGGATCTAGACAAGGTGAAAGCCATTCACGAAATGTTGATACCAAAGAAAGAAAAGGAGATCCAAGGGTTCCTGGGCTGAATTCAATACATCAGCCAATTCATCGCTAGAATCACCTCTATATGTGAGGCAATTTTCAAACTTTTAAGAAAAGATCGGCCAGTCAAGTGGAACGATGATTGTCAGAAGGCCTTTGACACCATTAAGTAGTACCTATTACATCCTCCAGTTCTTCAGCCGCCCAGATCATCAAAGCCTTTAATCTTTTACATAGCAGTGGAGCAAAGTTCAGTAGGGGCTATGCTGTCTCAAGAAAATGATGCTAAAGCTGAGTTCGTCGTGTACTACCTGAGCAAGGAGTTCCTGCCATATAAGACCAAGTATACAAACATGAAAAATATTTGCTTGATACTAATATAGGCTTCGAAGAAGCTAAGGCATTATTTCCACTCTTATAAGATCTAAGTAGTGGCTAAGCACAACCCGCTCAAATACCTCCAGTTAGCACCCTCTCTGCTCGGGAAAATGGGAAGGTGGGTATTGCTCTTATAGGAATTCAAAGTGGAGTATGTAACTGAGAAGACGATCAAAGGAAGGGTGGTTGTAGAGTTTCTAGCTGATCACTCATTGGAAGGAGACCAAGTCGAGTATGAATTCCCAGATGAAAGTACCAGTGCCATAATAGTTCAAGGTTGGCAAATGTATTTTGATGGGGTCACCAATAATAAAAGAGCTGGAGTAGGGGTCATTCTTATTACACCTGATGGCAAGAAGCTTCCCTTCACCCAAAAATTAGGATTTAAGGTGACCAATAATGAAGCAAAATATGAAGCCTGTCTATATGGAGTGGAAGCCTTTATAGCATTGGGGGTAAGAATAGTCGAGGTTTTTAGGGATTCATCTTTAGTAATTCATCAAGTAAAAGGTGAATGGTCCATTAGGAGGAGAGACTGGTACCTTATATAGAATAACTAAGGAGACTAAGCATACAATTCGAGACCTGTAACTTCCAACATATGCGTCAAGAAGAAAACCAATTAGCAGATGCATTGATGACCTTGGCATTGATGCGGGACAATTTTGAAGGAGTGGTTATGAGACCTGTTATAATAACAAGCTCAACCAAGCCTTATTTTGAAAATGAGAACCTCATAAGTCTAGATGGGTCTGACGGTAGGCCCTGGTATTATGATGTCCAGAATTATTGGAAACTTCTAAGTTCCCCAAGGAAGTGATAGAGAAAGACAAGAGAATAATTCAAAAGTTATCTAGTCAATTTATCAATGTAGATAGGCTTCTGTATGAAAGGCAACTTGATGGTATTTAGCTAAGATGCCTAGATAAGAGGGAGGCGAAGAAAGTCATGGAAAAAACACATGCAGGGGTATGTGGGGCCTACATAAACGGATTAACCTTGGCCAGAAAGATCATACGACATGGATTCTTTTGGCTAACCATGGATGCTGATTGCTCCAAATATGTGAAGATGTGTCACCAATGCCAACAGTATACTGATTTAAGTCACTTGCCTTTCTTGAAATTATGCAACCTTTCTTCACTCTGGCCCTTTTTAGCTTGGGGAATAGATATTATCGTGGAAAGTCATCTGATGGCTTCCAATGGTCACAGGTATATAGTGGTCACTATCGATTACTTCACAAAATAGGTAGAAGCAGAGTTTTTTAAAAGACTAGGAGCACGGGAAATCACTACAAGAAAATTCTCAAATACCGACGAAAAATTTTCCATAGGCAATTACAGACAGAAAAATGTTTTCTGTAGGGAAAAATGTATGAAAATATATATTTTACGACGGAATAATAAATCCGTCGTAAATAATGGAGGGAAATTTGCCGCCCAAATTTATCGACGGAAATTAGCTACAGATTCGTAAAAATCCGTTGTAAATTTGGCGCCAATATTTCGCTGCTAAATTGGACACGAAATTTACCGATGGAATCCTCATTTCGTAGGTAAATTACCGACTGAATCGTATTTCCGTAGGGAAATTACCGACGGAATATTTTTTCGTCGGTAATTTACCTACGGAACATCATACCGTAAGTAAATTACCTACGGAATAATTTTTCGTCGGTAATTTACCTACGAAAACATTATTCCGTAGGGAATTTCCCTACGGAATCGTAATTTCATAGGTAAATTCCCTATGGAATTATTTTTCCGTAGGTAAATTACTGACGGAATTAATTCCATCGGTAATTTCCCTACGAAAATTTCATTCTGTATGGAAATTGAAAACCCATTTTTATTCTTTGTCTTTAATTTAAAACCATGAAATTATAAGTTAATCTAAACTAAATTAATGTAAATTTTTATTTATTAACTATATTAATAATAAATTTTTATCTAAATAATTTAACATATAAATATGTAATTATTATTATTATCATCATTATTATTATTATTATTAATTAAAGTGGCTAATTAATTATGTTAACATATTATTATTATTAATTAAAGTGACTAATTAATTATGTTAACTAATTAATTATGTTAACATATAAATATGTAAAATAGATTGATGCTACTCTTGGAAATTTAAATTGGTTGCAATCCACAAACTCCACATCCCTTCCTCACTGTTTTTTGCTGAAATTTCATTATGAAATGCTTTAGTTGTATCTAAAATAATTATCCCAAAAAATAATACTTGCTCCTGCAAAACGAACTTTAAAAATGTAAAAATGAGTAAAATGGATTGTTATCAGGTAAGTAGTCTATAGAATTTAAAATGGAATGAATGTTATATGGTGAGTTTATTTATTTAGTTTGCACCTTGAATATGATTCCATTTCTTTAGCAAGAGTTCCATGTATTTCTTTTCTATTGTGATGGAGGGATTTGAAATTATTATCAGGTTAATGAAGTTAGAAGAAGATCAAGATTTTTACGGAGAAGAGGCAGGGAGTCATCCACTGTATTGGATTCAACATTAGTCATTCGTTATTCTCTTTATTTTTTTATTTCAAATACTCAGTACTTGTTAACGAGTTCTGTTCTAGTTTCTGTTATGGTTCATTGGTTTCTTTTATTTTGCTCTAAATGTTTTATGAACTCTATGAAAGAAATTAAAATTTACTTTGTTTGGCTAGAATTATATGTTTGTTAATTATAGGTTTATTTGGTTTTGCTTAATATCTTTATAAATTCCGATTACTTGCTAATTAGAATATCGTCACTAAAAATATATAATATTTTTAGTGACGGAATAGTGACGGTTAATTCCGTCATAAATATTTATAGCAATTTACCGACGGAAATATACTTACCGACGTTAAATTTGACTACGGATTTTATAATTCTGTCGAAAATTTGCCTACGGAATAATTATTTCCGTTTTACAATTGCCGACGGACAATATAATTCCGTCGAAATTTTGCCTACAGAATAATTATTTTCGTCGGTAATATTGTCGACGGTCAATATAATTTCGTCGGTACTTTTACCGACGGAAATATTTTCGTCGGCAAAAGTGCCTACAATCGGATCTCCTTTACCATTTTTTGTCGCTAAATTTCGTCGGCAATTTTATTTCCCTACCAAAATTTACTCAATTTCGTCGGGAATTTTCGTCGGTAAAGTGAATTTTTCTTGTAGTGAATGGTTTGATTTATAGAAAGGAATCTGGTATGTATATATGGGGTGCCTCATCACATAGTATCAGATAATAGGGTCCAGTTCTAAGCAGAGACTAGGCATATACTCAAAAGTATAGAATCCAACACCATAATTCTTCTCCCTACTGTCCACAGGCAAATGGGGCAATTGAAGCCGCAAACAAGAACCTAAAAAAATTCAATCCAAAACTATGCAAATATATGAAGATTGGGCTGAAAAGTTACCATTTGCACTTTAGGGGTACAAAACTACCATTAGAACTTTCACGGGAGCTACTCCCTTCTCCCTTGTGTATGTCTCGGAGGTAGTGCTATTGGTGGAGATTAAACTGCAGTCACTGAGAGTTATCTTGGAAGCCAAGTTGCTAGAGATGGAATGGGTAGAACACAAGATGGCATAGCTGAACCTATTAGAGGAAAATCAGATGAGAGCTTACTACCATAATTAGCTATGCCGAAAAAAGGTTAGCTTGTTCATTCGAAAAAAAGGTCAAAGGTTATTATTTAAAATAAGGGGACTTAGTATTTAAACAGATGAGACCTGGCTTACTCGACTATACAGGGAGCTTCATACCAAATTGGGAAGGCCCCTTTATTCTAAAGAAGTTGCTTTTTAAAGGAGCTGTTATTCTCAAAAATAGCGCAGGGAATGAGTTCAGGGAGCCGGTTAATGTTGATAGGATAAAGAGGTTCTACAGCTAAAAAAAAAGAAGAAATAATTAGCTCGTGGGTCAAAAACCAAAAAAAGGAGGCCTTGCTAAATGAGGCACCCTACTAAGGTGAAAACTAAAAAAAGGCACCTTAGGCAAAAATTAAGGGTTAAGAGAAAATAGCCAATTAAGAAAACCCATGAGGGCTAATTGGCGATAAGAGTTTGATGTAATCAAGATGCAATTGACTGAGATTTAATGAAATTTATTTTTTGTATTAATTGTCATGTCATGATTGTCATCATTGCAATAATGTGGTCATATGATCATGCATCAATAATCTAAGTTATGTACCGCAATTGACTTAAACAAAGATATTTTATTTATTTATAAAAATACAGCTCCTATTAGCAGCAACATAAAGGCATACAACAAAGCAAGCCTCCCACTAAACAAACACAACAGCCACACCGAAGTGTTACACA
Organism: Excoecaria agallocha; assembly: GCA_037975025.1. NCBI lineage: Eukaryota > Viridiplantae > Streptophyta > Magnoliopsida > Malpighiales > Euphorbiaceae > Excoecaria > Excoecaria agallocha. Next base: position 25,109,345 of record CM075815.1, read on the forward strand.
ATCGTACTAGCAACATAAGCAAGAAAAGGAAAGCAAAAGCACTGTTCAAGCAGACGATGCTGCGATATATTACAGGCCAAAATGAAAGAGGTGAAAGAATAACAACAACAACCAACATGGGGCCCTCTGATCACTACAACCCCTACGAGGGTCTTTCTCATTCAGGATGTCTCAATAAAAAGGCTCTGGAGTTCGGTGCCTCTATAGCCCATGAGCGGTATTCCACGCTAGTCTCGAAGTAGCAAGTATTCTGTAAGGACCCAAAGTAGGCCCTAGTAGAATTCAAGGGCAATTACATATTATTAAAGTCTAATTGAGTATTATTGGATGAATTATGAAGAGTTAAGATATTGATTGGGGCAAAAATGTTATTAAGTTATCAATAATTATGTGATAAATGTGTGAATTATATGGTATGAACTTTATAAAGGCATAATTAAATTATTATTGTTGGTATAATAATATTCAAGGTTGTAATTGAAGTATAAAGTATTAGTTCAGGAGTCAATTTGTAAATACGACATCTTTAGGGGCAAATGTGAATAAATGAATAATTGAGGGGTCAATTTAATTGAAGGAATAAATAAAAAGGTTGATTTAAGAAAAATAGTTAGTGGAGGGGTCAATTTATAACATGCAAAAAGGTGTGTGTCATTGTTATGACATGCAAATTTTCAAGGGACTAAAGAGGGAATTTTTCCTTGTTAGTATAAAAGACAAGATGTAGTGGGAGAGAGAAGAGAAAGACATTTTCTGTTGGTGTTGTAAGCTTGGGCGGCATCTCTCTCTCAAAGAATCCCTTTCATCTTTGTTCTTTCTTTGTGAAGATTAAACCTTACACCTCAATTTTATTTCCAAGAGTTGGATGCATGTGTTATGATATGAGATAATCTTTGAACTCAGTTGCTAAGGTAAGAAGAAATTAAACATTCTCATCTCCTTCTCCTTCTTTATCAATGGAAAGATTGTACACTTTGATAGAAAGTAGAATTTTGGAATTTAATACAGAAATGTTGCCTTGTTGTAGAGGAAGATTGTAGTGAGAAGAGTAAGGGCAAAAGAGTTTTTGAAGCAGTAGAGATTTTGTTGTTTCGGCTAAGGTATGGGAACTTAGGGTTGTTCATATTGCATGTGAAATTATCTGCTGAAAAATGTTGTGGTTGACTTGAAATATTGAGAAAAGTAAAGAGAATACAAGATAAGAGATGCATGTGAAGTTATGGTGTGATTCCTTTGATCTAGTGACAGAAATTTTAGTGTAAGTTAAATTTGAGAAAACATTGTGTAAAATGATCAGAATTATGTAAGGTTAATTTCTATGGAAAAATAGACTTCTAAATCTACACTTCTTAAGAAGAAATTTAAGCCTAAATCGGTCTTTAATTATATGAAAATTTGGGGTTAAACCCATACTAGTTCACTGGACTGTTCACAGAAATAGTGTTTAGAAAAACGGGAATATCTGGAGCTTAAAAATAGATATTTAGATGATTCAAATTAGGTGTTAAAATAGACATCCAGGAAAAGATTTCATAAGAGAAATCACATTCAAATTCTGTCTTTAAATGGGTCATAACCCAGCTTAAAAATCGGACAAGGGTGGAGTCTTTTACTCATGAATAGTCTATAGTAATTTCAATATATCTCGATTTATAGAAATGATATTGAAAATATTTTTTGATGTTCTAGAAACTAGAAATGTATATCTACAACTTTGTAGAAGACGACGTTTTCTAAAAAGGCCGTTTAGTATGTCAAAAACAAAGTACAAAATGAGTTTGTTAAGCAGTTTGCAGGATTTTGGGAACAGGGTGAAAAATCTGTATAGCCAAAAATACTGTCGCAAGTACGACACCATGATTTTTACCCATAACGTTTCTTTTTATTCCCCTTTATCAGTATATTTGGCTACCCCCATGTGATACACATAAAACTGAACAAAATAGGCCTTGAATGCAAGTATACGAGAGCTATAGACTCGTGTGTGTATAAATTTGTATCAAAGGATTTATATAGGGGTTTTCATGATTTGTATCATTCACATTGAAAATTGTCTATGAATGTATACCTATGCATCATTGAAAATATGCATTAATAGTTAAATTATAGCACCATGAATAATTACGAAATTTTTTATTAATCATATATGTGTATGATAATATGATTGTGATATGATGTGTTGCCAAAAGATCATATGTTCAAGTATGAGTTCACGATGAAAGGTATGTTTAATTATCGGTACTCGAATTACTATATGAATGTATGAATGCATACTTAAACACTGGACAAGTGTGTACTATAATATGATTATATGCAAGTGCGAGGTGTAAGATATAAATACATACATGATAGTTAATAATTAAAAATGCTACTCATGAATGTTCTATTGATGCTGGAGTATGTGGACCTAGAAAATGAAAGCATATCATGTTATGTATGTTTGTATGCAATGACGTTACTATTTTATTGATTGCATAATGATGAACTTAAAGTTATTGTACTTAGTTATATAACTTAGCTTTGATTGGGCTAATATATATATATATATATATATATACACGTACATGAATGACTAAATCTTTGCTATTAATCTAATAAGGTTAATGGTTTGTATAGTTGAAATGCCAACCTTACATATATAAAGAAGTAATGTGATTAGTGAAATATATGAATATGTCTTTACTTAATTGAAATGACATGATTAGGCATATGCGCTATTACATGTTAGCATGCTATAATACAAATCTACAGTGCTATAGACTAAATTATAGAATTCTTATTGAATTATATAATAGCAATGTTATATGAGAATATGTACACAAGTGTATGCATTAGAGAGGGAGTATTTTGGCATGTGATAGTTACATGAGAAAATTGTATAAATTATTTTATGAATTATGCATATATGTTGATGCACTAGAGAAGATATATATTTGTACATGATTATGCATAAGATATATATTTGTACATGATTATGCATAGGAGCAAATAGTATAATATAGATACAACCATATTATAAGAAATAGTTACATGATTGAAAAATATTTCAAATACAGAATAGTAATACCCAATAGTGAGCATGTTCAAAGGTTTATATAAAGTTACACATGAGCACGTATATGAGTACATTGTTCATTGTTACACAAGAGTATACATGTGTATATAAGAATATGAATGAATAAAGAAAAGATAAAGTAAAGAGATTGTACTGCCTGCGTTGGGTTTAGGAAGTGGATAGATAGGCATGCCTATAAGGGTACCTTGCAGCTGCTTCTGAACATTTAGACCTATTTAGGTCCACTTGAATTTAAAAGTATAGTGACCCTGTTTGGGTTTAAAAGTTAAAGTTAATTTAAACAACCCTCATATGGGTTGTAGCCGACCCCGCTTGGGTCCGCTTGACTGGTCCATGTTATTTGATTGACCTTGTTTGGGTCCATGTTATTTGTTCGACCTCATTTAGGTCCACCGATTTATCATACAGTTTTATCCCTACAAGGGATCATAGTTTAATACCTTCGGGTATCTTAATTGTACCTTCGGGTACTACCATATAACCCGTTATCCACCTCTTTAAAATAGTGCAGGCTTTATTATCAAGGTTAAGAAAAGTTTAATAAGGCATGCAAATTCTTATTTGACTTTATACTATTCTACATATGAAATTCCTTTTGTTGCATACAAAACCCATGTCTAAAAGAATGCTCAATAGTATATGTATCTATACTGCTAGTATAAAAAAAATGCAGGTTAATTGCTAAATGCTCTCTCTATATATACGTCCTTTATTTTTATATGTATTACATTGTATGAGTTATGCTATAACACCCATTGATTTTGAAATATGTGTTTTCCTATGCTTATATATGTCTTCATATTGTTACATGTACCTATTCTTTAACGTGTATTTGTTATGTTTGGTTGATAGGCTTATTCTTATGATGCATCTAGTATGTTATAACATGGATAACTTATGGAATATAAAGTAAGCCTATAGTAATATTATAATCTCACGTTAATTAGAAGTGTTGAATTGTTGTATAATTCTAATGTGTGTATATCATAGACATACAAGAATAAAGGTAAGTTAATTTCAACACTTGTGAAGATTGTTTATGAAATTAGAAATGGATAACTATACTCTTATGATTAAGCATTGATTAATAAAATAACAATATTATCAATGGTTGAACTATATGATTTTTATATGTGAATGTACATGGTTAATTTCTTTCTTTTCTTGAAATAAAATCATTGTTATATTTGAAGCATGTTGGGTGCTTGTTGACGATCACCATGAGTGGTCGTTTATCATGATTTAGTTCCCCACTAAGCTTTATAGCTTAGCACGGGTGTTTCATCCGTGTAGGTTGCAAGGCTAGGACTTTCTCTCAGGATTGATATCTGTAGCAGGCTGGCCAACACAAGTCTTTGAAGAATATAAAGTATATAGTCTTCTTTTTGGTTCCTTTTTGTATTTCGAGGGTTTTATGTTGTGTTGGAAATCTTGTAAAAGTACAACTATTTTGTAAGATGTTATCAGTGGTTCTATTTTGTAAAGAGACTCTAATGTATATTGTGAAGTCTTAATAGTATAGCACTCTTATGGATTAAATATGAATATCAATTCTCTATATAGTTGATATATGTTTTTATTACTCAGTAAAACATGTGTAATGAGATGGATAAAGTGATATGTATAGATTATAGGATAAGGGTGCTACATATTCACTAGTGGAATATTGCTCCTCATAGGTAAATGCCTCTAAATATAGTGATATCCAATGACAAAGGCATCAATTAAGTCTCCTCTAAATTTCAGGCGTGCTCGCACCACTTCCTATCGAAGACCAAACTGGCTGGTATAGTGAGCTATAATACAAAAGGTTGCCTAATGGAGACCGCAGTAAGGCACACATCTGGAGCTCCCATCATAAGTCACATACTCCACCCAGATCCATGAACACATGAAGCTCACCCTTCACTCTACCATGGAGCTCAGCCACATAATGCCTTCTTCCACAGAGGCAATCTAATACCAATGCATGCATGCTCCAAAAAACCTCAAGAAGTATGAATCAATGGCATAAGAGGAAGGTTCATCCAGCATCCTAAGTTTCTTTTACAACCAAATCTAAACAATAATAAAATAATAAAAAAATAAATAAAAAAAGGAGAAGAAAAAAAGAGGTAATTATAAAAGCCACTGGAATGGTTCAACGCCTGTTTCAGGTAAAACTTAGGCACAGATAAAAAGATGCATGTCCTATAAAGAAAAGCTATTGTGAAAACCCACAATGGGCATACTACCTTTAAATAACGACTATAGATACCTAAAAAAGCAAAGGGCTGTCGATGAGTAGTGCGGTAGGATCAGTGTGAACAACATCCAGTCCAAGTAAGGTCTCTGCCTGGATTAAGGGAAATGCAGTAAGCCCCTCGCAAATGTCGTTCACGATGTTGAATAGTCGGTAAACTCCTAAAGTACCTCCTCTATTGGTGATGCAAAGATAGTGATCCAGGTACATAAAAAGAGTAGCACCTATAGTGTAAGTCTCATTCCCATTAAAATAGTACAAATAGTCAAACAAGAAATCAAGTACCATGAGTCCTGAAGGTTCTATAAAGGCACTGAGATTTGAAGGACAGATTCCCAAGGCCTGAACAACCTCTTGAGGGTAATTAGGCATGGCAATTTGGCATACATAGGAGAGTACCTGGTGTAAAAGGGATGACTAGAATGGTAGTAAATTCTTCATGTAATAGACATATCTCCACATTATTAAAATGGAAAACATGAAATCGAGGATCCTAGTAGCTAGTTGAGGCCACAAACAAATATTCATCTAATTCCACCCTGCAAAGGAACTTTAAGTTGGAATAAGATGAAAAAATGGGGTTGTCCCAAGTTGATTAGGTCAGTAACATGTGTTTCGTATTTTTTAAGATGATACTTGGAAAAAAAGAAGAAATTAGGGTTATTTTGCATGATTTTGCATCAAAACCCATGTAAAAATGCTATTCAAGTATATTGCATACATGTAAATAATTTTTGTATATAATTAAATAACATGGGACTTTTCTTAAATAAAACTTGGGCTGATAAATCCCTGTTTTCAAGATCTCACAATGAAATGCTTCTTTAATAATCTACATGCGAGGACCAATGTCCTCACCTCAAAGGATCCTAATGAATTATTCGGGTTATGGATGTCTTTATTGCTTTATTCTATGTCATGATTTACCATTTTATTATGTGATTGGATGTGCCTTTAATTTCTATATTTGCTTTACTCTTGCATGAAAGAAAAAGGGATAACATGATTATCCTAAAGCCGTTATGTAACATTTGTCAAAGGTAAAAATAAGAGTGGAATTCCAAACCCTATATGGGTTTTTGGCCTCATAAGGTTAGAACACCTTTCTTTCCTAATGTCTTATTGGGTGGCAACTCCTTACTATTCAGCCTTGTGGTACCCAACTAGATGCCTCTTGATCATCGATCATTAGCGATAAGATAGGGACAAGTCGAGTTAAGTCTCTTTCCTATCACAAAGCGACCATCGGCCTAGAAGGGGAACCTCAACCTGGTTCTGACCCTAAAAGTGGGATTAAATCGCTAAAGGTAAGAGGTTTCCTCATTCAAACTCAAAGATCCTTTGGTTTTCGGGGTGAAATAGGGTGTCGATGACTCAAAAAAAGAGATAAAAGCTTCGAGGGAAGGGTGTACATCATAGAGGCTAATTTTGGTCAAAAGGGTTTTAATCAAAGGGGAGGATTCAATTCCAATTCCTATAACCCTCAATGGAGAAACAACCCTGGATTTTCATGGTCTAATCCATTGTTAGAACTTAACCCTTCAAATAACCCTATGCTTATACCATAAAGCACAACCAAATTTCCTATGAAGTAACCCTGTAATCCTTCACAACCAAAATCACATCTTGAAACCCTTATAAAACAATTCATTAACCACTAAACTACCATAAATAAACATAATGAGGAGCAATTCGAGCAAGTTAATGCAAAGCTTGAGCAATTTGCTACTTATGATAGAATCCTAGAAACCTAAATTTCCCAATAAGCTTCTTCTAATTCTTAACCTATGGGAAAGCAGCCTAGCCAACTCGAGTTCCCATATAAGGAGACTTGTCAAGCAATAACCTTGAGGAGTGGTAAAGAAGTTGAAAATAATGTGATGAAAGCTAAGAAATTAGTTAATCAAGATGATGAGTTAGGAGGTAAGTCTAGTAAAGTTAATGAGCGTGTTATTGATGATAGTAGTAATATAATGTTGTGGAGCCTAATAATGGTAAAAAGAAAAATGACTATTCTAATAAAAATGATAAACCTAAAGTGGATCTTAAGGCTTTACCTTTTCCTCAAAGGTTCATAAGGCATAATTTAGACAAGCAATTTGGTAAGTTTCTAAATTATCTTAAGGATATAACAATTACAATTCCATTTATAGATGCTATTAAAGATATGCCATCATAGGGTAAGTTTCCCAAAGATATTACCACACAGGAGTAAATTAGAGGATTTTGTCTTACTTTCTTTTGTTAAAGAGTCTAAAGCTATATACTCTAAGTCTTCACTAAAGTAAAAAGACCTTAGTTGTTTTACAATTCCTTTTGTTATTTGTGGTATTCCCTTTGATAAAGCTTTTTGTGATGTAAGTGCTAGTGTGAGTCTGATGCCCCATTTTATTTATAGGTGTTTAGATCTAGTTGAACTTTAGCCTACTAATATGTGTTTATCTATGGCTAACAAATCTTTCGCTCATTCTCTTGGAATTCTTAAGAATGTCCCCACAAAGGTAGGTAAATTTATTATTCTAGCCGATTTTGCTATTTTGGGCATGAAAGAGGACTTAGAAATTCTAATTTTTTTGGGAAGACCTTTCTTATTTACAGCTGGTGCCATCATTGACATGAAGAGAGTTAAAATCACCTTAGAGTTAAACAATGAAATCATAGAATTCGATGTTTTTAAGATGATGAGATCTTCACCTATTTAAAGTATAAGTAGGATTGATTCTCTTGATATTATTGATGAGTTTGTTGATGATGTTTTACATGATTGTTTGAGGCAAGAGCCTATTAAGCCTAATGCTAATTAGGATGCTCATGTGCATTAACTTGAAGATAATAATCACAAATGAGAAAGTTCAATATATCCAGTAATTTAGATTATCTAACATAGTTTTGCTAAGTATTTCTTTTCACACATTTTTCATTATTTTGAAGTTTTTAGTAAGACTTATGTTTGTTTTTGTTTTTATTCATTTTTACACAATATTTGTTAATAGCCTAATGTTTCACTTTAAGTTTTTGGTTGTTTTCATTTTTGAGTTTTTAAGGCAGGGTGTGCCTATTTGTTCCACCTGTGTCAACTTAGCACAGAGATCAAGCATGCCAACTTAGCTAGAGCATGCTGACTTAATACCAAGTGTGCTAAGTCATTCCAGAAAAGCTACATACTGAGTCATAGATGGACGTGCCAATTCACTAAGAGTTGCATTCGTGTTGACTCATTATAGATAGTATGTGTGCCGAGAAAATCCAACCTACCTGATTTTTCAATATTCTTCCAAATATTTATTTCTCTTTTTTAGATTTCTATTTTGGTATTAAACTTCTATTGTTTTTGGAGTTAATTTTTGAAAAATCTTTTGAAAAGGTGTGATAAACCCTAAAGGTCATGACCTTTCCCATTTCAAGTCACGTCCTTTCCTACTTTTTTTTCATCCCTATTCAAAATTTCCTTCTCTATAAATATTAATCTTCATTTCAGTTTATTGTTACAACCTTTTCCTTTCCCAAAGAGTTATTTCCCTATATATATCCCTTCATTTCCTTCTTCTTATTCTTTATTCTTTCGTATTTTCTTTCTCTAAAAATCTGATTTTATCTTTTTTTCTCTCAGAAAATCCATTAACAAGCTTTCTCTTTTCTTCTTATCTTTCATGTGTTCTCCACATTAACATATTTTTCTTTATTTTTCCTTTATCTCTTTCATTAGACATAATGCCAAAGACAAAGGGATCTATATCTTCTAGGCAATAAGAGGAAGCTTCACAAGGAAGGGAGTTGACTTCAGTTTATAAGAGTCCATTTCTAATTTTTATTGATGATAAGGGTGCAAGGTTACTTTCTTTTATACTATGACGTGCGTCGGAGCCACGATTATTTTTAGTTTTGCTTTCGGAGGCCCGCTTTTAGGGTTTGAGATCAAAAGAGGCTTACTTTAACTTATAAATTGGCTACTTTTCAATAAAATGAGGTCAAGTCCAAATTATTATTGGTAGTCAACCCATAAAGATGTCTATTAATAGGCATAAAAGAGGTAAGTGTCATTGAGTTACCACCCAGTAGAACGTCGAGAAATGATTCTCAACCTTTTGATGCCCAAACAGAGATTGGTGTTCGAGGCATCACTCTTATTAGGTATCTTGGTTATGTGTTATTTTATAACTAAGTTTTAATCTTAATCCACTCTCATCTCTCACACAGTACAAACAATAGAATTAAATAAATATCCCAAAGAAACAATAAAGAGGTAAATAAATAAATAAATAAATTCCAACTACTTAAACTTATTACGAAAGCAAATTGTCCAACAATCATTAAGAATAAAATGATATACATACAAAAATTAGGGTATTCGTTTAAATTGGGAATACTGGTTCCCTCATACATATTTTACAAAAATCCTTCTTTTATCCTTTGTTTGGTTTTGGATGGAAAATTTGGCATTGGTCTAAGTTTTGAAGGAGAATCTAATTTATTTATTAGAAATAATTTTAAGTGCATTTTCCTTTTACACATGCACAAAAGCCATTTTTCACTAGCTATTGCATCCCCGAAAGAAGATACATCCAAAAATACCAAAATAATAAATAAGATAAAACATGAAATAATTAATAACAAGATGAAATAAATAAAAGATGTAATCGAGTGATAGGTGGTGATCATCAGTAAAATAGGGCATAAATCCTAGTGAAAATACCTTGTAAAATCTCCCAAAAGTGAATAAAGTCACAAACTCACACAAAACCACAAAAGAAAGGTAAAGAAATTAGCATTACACAAATAAATAATAAAATATAGAAACGAGAATAATTTATTTAGCCATACATTATAGAATAAAAGTATATATAGAACTACATATTATATAGAATGACAAATAAATACTTTGGGAATCAAAGAAATAATGGAAATACAATAAAGTGCACAAAATAGATGTATAAGTGCCTAAAAGATTAGCCACGGATGCCCTTGGAAGGGTGATGGACGACCATGGCTGAATGAGAAAAATAAAAAAGGGAGCCTAGAATATTACCGTCAAGAGATATTCTGTAAGGACCCAATCATGACCCTAATCGGATTATTGTTAATTAATTAGGATCATCATTAATTAAGGCAAAATTGGATTATTTTGTAATTATCAAGGTTAAGTCCCAAGAGGGGTATTTTGGTAATTTTAGCATCTATGTATATGAGTTAAGTTATATTACAATTAAAGACAAGGATATAATTGAAGAGAATTAGAAAGTATTGGGGTTAAGTTGAAAGAAATTGAAATAATGTGGGGTTTAATTGTGTATAAGGGTATAGTGGGAATTTCACTTGGTGAGATATTTACCCCACTATAAATTAGGGTTTTGAGGGAGATGGAAATAGGCATTTGAAGGATCTCTCTCTCTCTCTATATATATATATGGTCACAGTTTAAAGAAGAAGCTCTAGGGTTTTTTCTTCCATGCTTGAGTAATATCTTAGGATTGTAGTAAGATATGATAAGTCATGTTTGTTGTCTCTATGTATAAGGAAATGAAGGAGAAAGAGAGCTAGATCAATGAATGTTGAAGGAGATGAAGCTTGATGTTGAGGTACAGGATTCATTTTTTTTATGGTTACTGTACATATACTCAATCTCCTATTGTATGTGCTTTGATAATGAGATTAAGGGTTTAAACTAATAGATTTGATGATTATAACATGATTAGTAACCTAAATGATCATGTAAGCAAGAGGGGAAGTGAGATTTGGGGTTTAAATCCATGTTATGCACAATCGGGATTTTGGTTTTCTCTTATTTTCTTTCCCACACATGGCCACGTGTGAGATTGTTCTTCCCAACCCGTGGCCACGTGTGTTTGTTCTTCATGATACATGGCCACGTGATGATTTCCTCCTTCCCACCCGCGGCCATGCACCTTGCTTTCTTTCCTACCCATAGCCACGCGATGCTTTCCTTCTTCCCACCCACAGCCACACATGTGCTTTCTCTTTGGAAACACATGGCCACGTGATGCTTTCCTTCTTCTCACCTCTGGCCACATGATGTCTTTCTTCTCCTTGTACACGGCCAGTTATTCTTTAATCTCTGAATATACATGGCCAACCCTTATTTTTATGCATGAAACCAACCATGCTTCATATGTACTCTTTTATTCATTCGAGTAAATTCTCACCCCAAGATTTAAGCCATGTAATTAGATATTGATCATAGTATTATGTGTTCCATAAGATCCTAAAGAGAGCAAGAATTGAGATAATTGGATTAGTCAGTATGAACGATGGTAAATAGTTATTAAATGGAGATGGATATGTTATTTGTTTGCTAAGGGAGTAATAGATTATGAAAGTCTATTCTAATGCAAGAGTCTATAAAGACTTGATTTAGAAAGACATGAATTATTATAGAAATTAAAAGACATAAAAAGATATTATTATAGGATGAAGATTGAATTAAGCGGTAATTCATCCAAAGTCACTTACAAATGAATAAAGCATGATCGTTAAATATGAATTTATATATATATATATATATATATATATATATACTGATGGAATATGACATGGTATGATGGTGATGATAACACAACGGAAAAACAAAAATTTTATCATACATACCATACAATTCCAAAGCAAGAAACGAAACATGCAATTTTAGGGTTGTAAAACTTACAACTTTAGATGCACTTTAATATATGGTTTTGGTGATGACCAGCAATCAAGAGTGATTTATCAACCTTTGATCTTCTTTGCCAATGCCAAAAGAACAGCCTTTACGCCACTCTTCTCTATGTTCACACACACAATTGCAAAGACGGCTTAAAATCGAGATTGCTAGCTCTCTGTTTAAGTATCGTGTAATGGCAATTGATTGAAGCTATAAAATTTAATTTTGCACTTCTATAAGGTTGCTATTACTACCCAAGATCACAAGAGAATGAGAAAAAATCCTTTCTCCTTGTGAAAAATTGGCCAAAATAAAATTGTGAGAGAGAGTTACTATTCACGCCACACACAAAATTAGGTTTTTTTTTTGCTTTTCTCTCTCATCCAATATATTTATTATCTTATTTATTAAGTGATAAATCTCAAATATACTACCTTAGGATAATTAATATTTGCCTTTATCACTTAATTAAAATAAGTAATATTTATTGATAAAAACTCTTTTAATTTATCCAAGATAAAAACAAAAGACATTAATCAAATTAATCACTTAATTAAATAGGAATATACAAGACATATTAATCAAATAAACTACTTAATTAATATAAAGGATATGCCAAAATTCCTTGGTTTCTCTCTAGGAATTTCGGCCAATAGTATTCCTATTTAAGTGATTTATTTGATCATAATTCTTTTAGGCTTTAAAACTCAATTAATTAAATTAATACAAGACATTTAATTAATTGAAATTAAACCTTGTGGTCTGAATTTCTCTCTCTCATAGGCCAAGGTCCAATAGCAATCTAATAATCCATTACACACATTAATTTGACTTTAATTAAAAGCCCAAATTAATGCCCAATACTTAATTTAAATATTTTAAGCCCAATGCTTTATGTGCGATCCTATAGGTCCATTTAATGTTGGCAATGAATTAATTCAAAGACTATATATATTCTCTCGCAAGATATTATAGCATTCCAAATTAAATGAAAATGCATATGGCATTTAGTGACCTAATGCAATTTTGCATAGTCCCTTACCCATAAATATCATAATTAATATAAGGCATGGAACTAGTCATCCTTATTTATATTAATTCCTTTCTTGATATTCCAATGACATTGAACTCTCAGATAAATAATGATTACTCATTATTTCATCTCGGTATGGCCATACACTTCTCAGTTCACTGATCAAGTGGCCGATGATATTTTCTCTCTTATAGAAAGGGGTAATCTCTTCACTTCTCTCATGCTCTCTAACATGAATCAATGTATACCCAAGCATACCCGTACTTGTCACTCTGTTACGAGCACGTTAGGTGTATGTCAAAGCACACAGTAATTCCTAAAGAGTTTTATAGAGATTTTAGGTATAAGAACTCTGATACAAAACTTGCACATGACAAACACTTATGACTTGTACCATGTAGTGTTCTTATGAGTGGATCGAATCCAGATACCATGTTCTAAACATGTATTTATGATCTCTAATTGACACTCTTGTTCTTATGATCCATAAGACAGAACTCAACTTATCAGAGAGAGCATACTAGTCTTAATTCATTGTTATTCCCATAACAATGACTGACTAGGGTTATTTAGAATGAAGTCTCATTTGTTTCAAGGTCTTACAACCATGTGTCTCACACATGATAACTTAAACTGAAACAACATTCTTGGATAGTTATATCTATTGATATGCATAGGAATACAATAGATAAAACAAATGCCTCATTTATTAACCAAAGTGTTTTATTACAATGTATTAGGGCTAGGGCTTACACTAACATATACCTTGTTATGCATAGATTAGAATAAAAGGCTTTAAAACAATAATCCTATAACGATATGAATTAGAGTCCACTCGAACTCTAATTAGAAGAAGTTACACGTAATGATGCAAAATTAATTAGGTTTCTAAAATATGTTTTAGTGCCTAATAGCCAAAAACTAAGAAGAGTGAGAAGAAATACATTAATCATAAGAGTTTATGCTATTTGATATGCCTTTATAGTATAGCATAAAGTATATGCTCGGTCAAAGCAAAAGGGTTCTACCTAGACACTATACTTTGACGATCCTTTCCAAAGATATGAGAATAATATGATTTAGCCTAGCTGATGAGAAAATAGTTGTAATGTTACTTGTAATCTAGTAACTGTAAAGATGCATGCAAATTAATGTATTTTACACATAGGTATAAGGTGTGCAATATGCCTAAGTTAAAAAGAGAAGGAACGTTTTAAGGGGTATTATAACACTATAAAAGCTTGATTATACTTCAAGTCATAATAGGAATTAATGGCGAGCCTTGATGTAAAGGATCATACTCTCCTGTTATCCACACCCTATGATGTAAAAATGAAAGTCACAAATCTTGAAGTATTATTCTAATGTTAAAATGAGATAATCTTATCCAACTCACCTAAGAAAGTAATGTTATAAAATAGAAAGAACAATCAGATGATCATGATATATGTGATAATGTTAAGGTAGATAATCTATTGCCTATGATATAGTAGACTATAGAAGTGAGCTATAGGGGCTAAAGATAAATAAGTGTTGACCTTAAGCTATATGAGAACATAATTATTCTATCATATGGATCTTGACTGTTGAGTGCTACGAAATATGATTATGTCATTATGTGATTAATTACGAGAATAGGGAAACTACTCACGGCAAGCAGTAACAAGGTACATCATCGAGAACTATTCATGGGTTATGTAAGTGTATGTGGTAAAATTGATTCGAGCATGCTATGATGAGTAGCTTGATTTTATATGTGAACAAGTTTGAGTGATGAAATTATGTATTGCCATGTTTAAACTGCACATATATGTATGAGTGCATGTGGTTGCGTACAATGTTAACAACAAGAAATGATGTGTTGTTATTGTTGCATAAACATGTAACCATTACGATATGAATGAAGGAAAATTTGTGTAAGCATACGATTTTATGGTGACATATTTATGTAATAGAGCCTAAAGCTCAACATTGATATATGATAAGAATGATATGCATTCTTTTATGAAAAGTGGCTTTAAGACAAATGATGTGCTAAGTAAAGAAGAATATATTAAATTAAGAGATGTCTTAAAAAGTTAAGCCTGCGGGTTTTAGTTCAGTTTTGGATTAGATAAGCATGCCTAAAGGGATACAGTTGTAGCTACTATATGTTGACCCTGCTTGGGTCTTGTTCCTTAATGGAACCATCATTTAACTCCGTTTGGGTCATAGTTTGTTCCTTGCTGGAACCATTACTTGACCCCATTTGGATCCATTGCTTGATATCTTTGGATATCTATAGTTTGATACCTTCGGGTATCCATTGCTCCCGTTATCCACCTTTCGAACTAGTACTTAGGCAGGCTATTAAAGATGTAAATGGTTCAAGAGACAAAGCAACGTATGTATTGATCGCAACACTTATATATATATTGGAATCATGATAATGATTTATTCTATTGCTTTACTATAAATTTTAGTTAGCAATAAACTATTACTATGAAATGAAATGCCATGTTATGTATTACTTGATTGTGATGTCTTACATCAACCTTGAGAAAGGTCGCCGTGTGACTGATAGTGTAAGTTGGTTTCACGGTGAATAGTTGGGCTGCATGGGCCACAAGCTTACAAGATTGAATTAAACGTTATATGAACTATGACATGTATAATAACATTCATGTATGGGAAAATTAGAAAATGTTTGTAGGTGGTATAGAGACCATGCCAATTAATCAAGAGGTGTAATACCTATTCATTGGAATGGCATGCAAGTTTATGTGTATATGAACATTTATATATATGTACGTGTATAGGTATAATTCTAATATACATAAAAGCACAAAGCATGATATGATATTAATCTATATGATGTTTAAAGTGCCCATGATAATATAGCATTAAGAAAGACATGTGTAGAATCCCGAACAAAAATGATAAGTTTGTATATATGTAATGAAATCATGCCTAGCAATATTTCTTGCAAATGTTATATAACATGAGCACTTCCTTTTGGCTATGAATAAATGTTAAATGCACATGTTAGGTAACTAAATTGGTTAATGTTATTAAGTTGATGGTTGAACAAATATAATGAAGATATCAGTATTCTTGAATAAAAGAATTATAAGATGCATGAATCTTTTAGGCAATAAAAGAGGGATTAAAGATGATCATTAACTAACAAGTATCAGGGATAAGATAAGTTTATACAATGCTTTTGGTTTTGGTAATGATGGCATCAATGGTTAAGGTTAAAAACTCCCCGGAATGTCCAACGTGGTAGGATATATAATGTAATCTCATATGTTATGTTATTGTGATAGCTGATTTTGGTTTGATAAAGAAAATTTTATGAGCTTGTCTATAGTTTTGCTCCCCATTAAGCTTTATAGCTTAGCACAGGTTTGTTTATCTGTGTTGGTTTCGGGATAAGCTCCAGAAGATCAGTTTTGATGCAGTTGCCTTGAGGATATCAGGATACTTGAAGGCCATTTGTGTTATGTTTATCTTATCTATAAGTTTAATTATCTTATTATGGCATGTAATGATGGCCTGTATTATTATTATTATTATTTCTGCATGACCCTTACTAGGTTTATGATGATGATGATTGATGATGATTAATGATAATTGATGATTATCCATGGTTAAGGAATTAGGGTGTTACAGTTAATGGTATCAGAGCCTAGGTTGAGTCTTTTCTGGGCAATAAGGAATTAAGAAATTATTCAGGAAGATTAAGATGATATTAGTCTAGACCATGGTGTTATTGTTATTTGCATACATCTTGATGATTATGTTAAGTTTTTGACCTATGACTGATATAGATATATTGGACCATAAGCAAGATTTTGGTAGAGATTGTGAGATGATATTTGAGGAATTATCAATAGCTCTCACCTCTTGGTATTAGAAGTTCTTAAATGCCTTATTGTTTTATGATTGAGGTATAGCATAAGATTGATTTTAAGTATGTCTAGTTTATTTATTAAGATGTTTGAGTATAGGATCATATGAATAGAAGAGAACTTGATTCCTGGCATAAATGAAGATGTAAGATGTTAAGGTTATTAAGATACTTAGTATAAGAAATACAATGAGCATAAGAGTATCTGAAAATCAGAGACAAATACATATGATTATAGATAATGAGTTTTGTATGTGTGTAGAGAATGCTTATGGTTATAGTTGTTTATAGCTAAAGTATAGTTAAGAATTGCTAGCAATAAAGATAAAGATTACCAGTTTTGAATTTCGAGGACGAAATTCTTTAAAGGAGGAGTGATTTGTAAGGACCCAATCATGACCCTAATCGGATTATTGTTAATTAATGAGGATCATCATTAATTAAGGAAAAATTAGATTATTTTGTAATTATCAAGGTTAAGTTCCAAGAGGGGTATTTTGGTAATTTCAATGTGAAAGTTTATGAGTTAAGTTATATTATAATTAAAGACAATGATATAATTGAAGAGAATTAGAAAGTCTTGGGGTTAAGTTGAAAGAAATTGAAATAATTGGGGGTTTAATTGTGTATAAGGGTATAGTGGGAATTTCACTTGGTGAGATATTTACCCCACTATAAATTAGGGTTTTGAGGGAGATGGAGATTGGCATTTGAAGGATCTCTCTCTCTATATATATATATATATGGTCATGGTTTAAAGAAGAAGCTCTAGGGTTTTGGTGTTTTGGCATGAAGGTAATGTCTTCCTTCCTTAGATCTCTTCTTCCATGCTTGAGTAATGATCTTAGGGTTGTAGGAAGAGATGATAAATCATGTTTGTTGTCTCTGTGTATAAGGAAATGAAGGAGAAAAAGAGCTAGATCAATGAATGTTGAAGGAGATGAAGCTTGATGTTGAGGTACGAGATTCATTTTTTTTATGGTTACTATACATGTTTTCCCTCTCCTATTGTATGTGATTTGATAATGAGATTAAGGGTTTAAACTAATAGATTTGATTATTATAACATGATTAGTAACCTAAATGATCATGTAAGCAAGAGGGGAAGTGAGATTTGGGGTTTAAATCCACGTTATGCACGATCATGATTTTGGTTTTCTCTTGTTTTCTTTCCCACACATGGCCACGTGTGAAATTGTTCTTCCTAACCCGTGGCCACGTGTGTTTGTTCTTCATGATACATGGCCACGTGATGATTTCCTCCTTCCCACCCGCGGCCATGCACCTTGCTTTCTTTCCCACCCATAGCCACGCGATGCTTTCCTTCTTCCCACCCACGGCCACACATGTGCTTTCTCTTTGGAAACACATGGCCACGTGATGCTTTCCTTCTTCTCACCTCTGGCCATATGATGTCTTTCTTCTCCTTGTACACGGCCAGTTATTCTTTAATCTCTGAAAATACATGGCCAACCCTTCTTTCTCTGTATGAAATGCTTAACCAACCATGCTTCATATGTACTCATTAATTCATTCGAGTATATTCTCACCCTGAGATTTAAGCCATGTAATTAGATATTGATCATAGTATTATGTGTTCCATAAGATCCTAAAAAGAGTAAGAATTGAGATAATTGGATTAGTAGTCAGTATGAGCGATGATAAATAGTTATTAAATGGAGATGGATATGTTATTTGTTTGCTAAGGGAGTAATAGATTATGAAAGTCTGTTCTAATGCTAGAGTCTATAAAGGCATGATTCAGGAAGACATGAATATAGCATGAATTATTATAGAAATTAAAAGAAATAAAAAGATATTATAATAGGATGAAGATTGAATTAAGCGGTAATTCATCCAAAGTCACTTACAAATGAATAAAGCATGATCGCTTAATATATATATATATATACCTTGTTATGCACAGATTAGATTAAAAGGCTTTAAAACAATAATCCTATAACGATATGAATTGGAGTCCACTCGAACTCTAATTAGAAGGAGTTACAGGTAATGATGCTAAAATAATTAGGTTTCTAAAATATGTTTTAGTGCCTAATAGCTAGAAACTAAGAAGAGTGAGAAGAAATACAGTAATCACAAGAGTTTATGCTATTTGATATGCCTTTATAGTATAGCACAAAGTATATTCTCGGCCAAAGCAAAAGGGTTCTACCTAGACACTATACTTTGACGATCCTTTCCACAGATATGAGAATAATATGATTTAGCCTAGCTGATAAGAAAACAGTTGTAATGTTACATGTATTCTTGTACTGTAAACATACATGGTAATTAATGTATTTTACACACAGGTATAAGGTATGTAATACGCCTAAGTTAAAAGGAGAAGGAACATTTTGAGGGATATTATAACACTATAAAAGCTTGATTATAATTCAAGTTATAATGGGAATTAATGGCGAGCTTTGATGTAAAGGATCATACTCATCTGTTATCCATACCCTATGATGTAAAAATGAAAGTCACAAGTCTTCAAGTATTGTTCTAACGTTTAAAATGAGATAATCTTATACAACTCACATAAGAAAGTAATGTTATAAAATAGAAAGAACAATAAGATGATCATGATATATGTGATAATGTTATGGTAGATAATCTATTGCCTATGATATAGTAGACTATAGAAGTGAGAAACAGGGGCTAAAGATAAATAAGTGTTGACCTTAAGCTATATGAGAACATAATTATTCTATCATATGCATCATGACTGTTGAGTGCTACAAAATATGATTATGTCATTATGTGATTAATTACGAGAATAGGGAAACTACTCACGGCAAGTAGTAACAAGGTACGTCATCGAGAACTATTAACGGGTTACGTAAGTGTATGTGGTAAAATTGATTCGAGCATGCTATGATGAGTAGCTTGATTTAATATGTGAACAAGTTTGAGTGATGAAATTATATATTGCCATGTTTAAACTGCACATATATGTATGGGTGCATGTGGGTGCGCGCAATGTTAACCACGAGAAATGATGTGTTGTTATTGTTGCATAAACATGTAACCATTATGATATGAATGACGAAAAATTTGTGTAAGCATACGATTTTATGATGACATCATTATGTAATAGAACCTAAAGGTCAACATTGATATATATAAGAATGATTTGCTTTATTTTATGAAAAGTGGCTTTAAGCCAAATGATGTGCTAAGTAAAGAAGAATATATTAAATTAAGAGATGTCTTAAAAAGTTAAGCCTATGGCTCTTATTTCAGTTGTGGATTAGATAGGCATGCCTAGAGGGATACAGTCGCAGCTACTATATGTTGACCCTGTTTGGGTCTTGTTCCTTAATGGAACCATCATTTGGCCCCATTTGGGTCCATAGTTTGTTCCTTGCGAAACCATTGCTTGACCCTATTTGGGTCCATTGTTTGATATCTTCGGATATCCGTAGTTTGATACCTTTGGGTATCCATTGCCCCCATTATCCACCTTTCGAACTAGTACTTAGGCAGGCTATTAAAGATGTAAATGGTTCAAGAGACAAAGCAACGTATGTATCGTTCGCATCACTTATATATATATTAGAATCATGATAATGGTTTATTTTATTGCTTTACTCTAAATTTTAGTTAGCAATAAACTATTGCTATGAAATGACATGCCATGTTATGTATTACTTGATTGTGATGTTCTACATCAACCGTGAAAAAGGTCGTCGTGTGACTGCCAGTGTAAGTTTGTTTCACGATGAATAGTTAGGCTGTATGGATCATAAGCTTACAAGATTGAATTAAATGTTATATGAACTATGACATGCATAATAACATTCATGTATGGGAAAATTAGAAAATGTTTGTAGGTGGTATGGAGACCATGTCAGTTAATCATGGGGTGTAATACCTATTCATTGGAATGGCATGCAAGTTTATGTGTATATGAACATTTATATATATGTACGTCTATATGCATAATTCAGATATACATCAAAGTGCAAAGCATGATATGATATTAATCGATATGATGTTTAAAGTGCCATGATAATATAGCATTAAGGAAGACATATGTAGAATCCCGAAAAAAAATAATATGTTTGTATATATGTAATGAAATCATGCCTAGCAATATTTCTTGCAAATGTTATATAACATGAGCACTTCCTTTTGGCTATGAATAAATGTTAAATGCACATGTTAGGTAACTAAATTGGTTAATGTTATTAAGTTGATGGTTGAACAAATATAATGAAGATATCAGTATTCTTGAATAAAAGAATTATAAGATGGATGAATCTTCTAGGCAATAAAAGAGGGATTAAAGATGATCATTAACTAACAAGTTTTAGGGATAAGATAAGTTATACAATGCTTTTGGTTTTGGTAATGATGGCATCAATGGTGAAGGTTAAAAACTCCCCGGAATGTCCAACATGGCAAGATAAATAATGTAATCTCATAAGTTATGTTATTGTGATAGCTGATTTTGGTTTGATAAAGAAAATTGTATGAGCTTGTCCATAGTTTTGTTCGCCACTATGCTTTATAGCTTAGCACGGGTTTGTTTATCAGTGTAGGTTTTGGGATAAGCTCCAAAATATCAGTCTTGATGCAGTTGCCTTGAGGATATCAGATACTTAATGGCCATTTATGTTATGTTTATCTTATCTATAAGTTTAATTATTTTATTATGGCATGTAATGATGGCCTATATTATTATTATTATTATTATTATTATTATTATTATTATTATTTCTTCATGACCCTTACTAGGTTTGTGATGATGATGATGATGATTGATGATAATTGATGATTATCCATGGTTAAGGAATTAGGGTGTTACATATTCTAACTTTGAATTCCTTGAAGTCCAAATCTTCACTCCAATTGTATTCTTTGTGTTTCAGAAAATCTAATGATTCTTTGTGCGTGTGTGTGTTTAGATTAAAAGAGCTGTTAGATAGATTTCCTCTTGGAAAAAGAGAAATCGGTTTTCTTCCTTTCTAAAAATTTCCTCTATATCAAAATGTGATTTTTTCCCTTGGAAACCCTAAAATATTTTCCTTTTATACCTAGGGTTGAGTTATAGTTGAAATCTAACTCTATCTTCCCAAATCTAGATATATAAATCCCCTAAAATCTAGATAGAAATCCCTTAAAACTTATGTACCTATTTTTAATTTCCAAAAACATAGGAAATCTTGGTTTTTAAGCTCAAATGACTGTTCCTCATGACAGGAAATCATCCCTCAAGTGAAAACCATAAAATTTACAAAAATGCCCCTAATATAACCTAAAGAGGAGAGAGACGGCCATAAACGACCATCCCTTACAAGATAAACGACTGTCTATCACCACTAAAGGAAGAAATCTAGGTCTCTCATGATCTTTTGTTAGAAAACTTGAAAACACTTGAAAAGTCATGAAATCTTTGAGAAAAATGTGAGATATTCACAATTGGAGCTTCGAGATCTGCACCTAGCATCAGAAATATAGTACTTCTTCATCATTAAGGACTATTCTAGGCAGCCTCGGGTCATGGTGTCTACAACTAGCCCCAATTTTGGGGAGCTAGTACATTAGTGCTAAAGTGAGCCAAAATTTTGAGTAAAAGGTAAAAACTATGTACCTGAGGCAGTAAATCTCTTAGTTGATTAAAACATGTACCATTTGAGGCAGTGAGCCTTTTGGTTAATTAAAATATTTACCTTCTAAGGCAGTGATTCTCTTTGTTGATTAAAATACATACCATCTGAGGTTATTATTTTTTATTGGGTAGTTATCGTTTGCTTGCTAGTGCGTTAACCCTATTTCATGTAGTTAACATCAATTTATTGATGTGTTAGCCCTAGTTTAACTATCTGATTAGTACCAACTTGTTGGCATACATAATTGAGATGAGTTGACTGAATTTGATTAGCACCTGGGGTATGCAAAATTAAGTTATTATAGTGTGTTTGATTAGTGCCAGCTTGTCGGCATGCAGAATTGAAAGGACTTGATTGAATCTGATTAGTGCCTAAGGTATGAAAAATTAGGTTGTTTGAATAATACTTGGCTAGTGTCATCTATAGACATACCTAACCTCCAATTGTGTTGATTAAGGCTCCCTATGGGCATAGCTATCCCCCTTTAAAATAATATTTTACTTAAGGGATTTCTGGCAAATATGTATATGTGAGGAATCACTGACATGCTTAAAGCTTGTGCTTTGTAAGTCTATATTAATCTCGAAGATGTTTTAGCTCAATACTGTGATCTTGGCTAGATTTTATACTCTTCCTAGTGACTGTGTCCCCACTCTAAAAATTGATACCAATATAGGGAAAACCATCATCATTAAGTTTGTCCATATGCCTGGCCTTACCCTATGTCTTCCTAGGGTTTGCATTATTATCAGGTTCTTGCCTCTTGTCCAATAGTTCCTTGTTGTCAATATCAGTCTTATGACTTCTAAGGTGTTATGATCAAAACATCCTATGCTCTAAGAAGTATGGCTCATTGCCCAAGAGTCCTCTTAGTTATAGTCCAAATGAACATTAATTGCTTTAATGGCATTTTGACCATTATACAACTCTGGCTTTGGTTGTATTCCATTCTGACCTTGTGATAATCTATGCAAAAGGGGATGTAAAATTCTCTAAAATCTAAAAGTATCTACACTTCTCTTTGCTATGCATCTCTCTTATTTCAACCTATTTAGGCAACTTCTTGTGATGAGGATGGATATTTTAGCCCGTACTTTGGTTGTAGTGGTAGGTATATGCCCCTTGATAGGGGTTTTAGGTACCTGTAAGAAGAATTTGATATTAATGTTATGTTTTTTGAGTTTGTGTGGTTGTTTCCTTTCCTTTTAGTGTTTATTTTGTTCTCCTTATTATTATTACCCTTTTTTAATCTATAATTGCATATTAATTACGTGTTTTAATGTTAGTTTTATGGTTTTTTTCATTTTTTTTTCTTTTTTTAAGCATATGAAGCATGGATAAATTAGACAAATCACATAGTAAAAATTTAAATCAGATACAAGTTCTATCTTTATATACATCAAAATACTTAAAAAATGTTTTAAAATTACTGAATACAAAATAACAAATCTACTAAGATGGTCCCGATCCTCTATAGTAAGCTAGCCTAGAAGGAGGTCTGAAGGCTAAGGGCCTAGGAGGTCTGGCTGATGTTATAGCTTGGGGTGCTATTGGTGCCTTCTCATCGTCCTACCTAAACCTAAAATGAAACACTAGCAATACGGCTATTAAGGGCTGTAGAATTTATGTTATCACTTCTGCTAGCCGCTCTAATCCCTGGCCAACCTCAATGACTACCTTGGAGTACTATTTAAGATACCTCATCGGATTGCCACTCAGGTACCCGATGTACCTCCTCAACCCGTTCATCCATCTCTACTACAATCTATCTGCCTTTGGGGACCTTAGCCTCAATACGAGTGCCCTGCTCCCTATTTTGGGTAAACGACTCATCAACCACCTACAGGGTCACATTATAGCCATTAGCTTAGCTTTGATATCTTATATGTCAGATTATAGGGGTTGTACTGCTACTGGTAATGACTATAGAGATTGTACTGCTATAAGTAGGGCTTATAGTGTCTAATATTAGCGTCTAATAGTCTCCTTCATAGCCGTCAATCTCCTAAAGACATTATAATGTGAAGGGATTAAGATGGATATGCAGGTGGTATAATAGATGAGGATGCCTCTTGATGTGCTGGGGGTGGTAGAGTAGCCAATGTAGATGCCTCCAGATGCCCATATGGCAGAAGAGCTATAGAGGTGGATTCACTTGGATGCTCGTAAGGAGAAAACCTACCCATCCTCTTAGTTGGCAACTGCTGGAGTTTGATAGGTGATCAAGGATGTGTTGGTGGCTGAGGTGACCCATCTAAAAGATCCTATAGGTCTATCTATATATCAAACTCATAATCAAAATCAACCCTGCCTCCTGATGCTCCTGTGGCTCGTCTACTTGATTATCTTGTTATGGTAGATATACTGGAGGTGCCTGTGGGGCTGCTAGTGGCTCTTATGGTGGCTGGTCCTAGACATCCCCCTCTGCAGGTGTATCTAGAACTATGGGTTGTAGGTCACACTTCTGTTTGGTCTCTGGAATGGTCAAAAGTCGGTACTAACCCTTTTGTCCCTAAATTACCTCTACCATCTTTATAGTGAGCATAGCCTGTAAGTTGACATATATATCCTCCTGAAGAGGATCCCTAAATGTGCTTTCTTCTGGCCCTAGTGATAGCAATAGTCGAGTCAGGATGCCTCCTATGCAAATCTGTGTGGTTGACTAAATGGCCACCCTAACCACTAATGCAATGATCTTATAGGTGATGTCCACATGCTTGCACTCTTGCATCCCCCATAGACTAGTGATGTCAGTGGAGTTAATGGACCTCAGACTTCTTGTGTGTCCCAAATAGGATGCAAATAACACCCTTTGAATGTACCAGTGTTCCTGGGCAACAAACATTATACTCTTTACAGTTTCTGATTGATATCTTATCCTTGGGAGCACCACTATTATCCATCTGGTCTGATACACAATTTTGTCGGGTGTGACCACATCAAGCCCAACTAGAAGGCCTATGGCCTGAGTGAATCGTCGGCATGTAATGCTGTAATGGATGCCTAACACCTATTTCTGTACCATACCCTCCTCGGTGTCTGGCCTCTGAAAGACACTATACTCTAGTGTGGCTAAAACCTCTTCGGTGGCATCTGAGTAGGCTTGAAATGGTGAGGCAAAGAACTCTATCCACTCTACTCTAGCTAGGAGTCAATCAACCTCATCTATCAACTCGATAGATAGTAGAAACTAGTTAAACATGAAGATATTGGATCGAAACTACATTTGTAGCAAGGCTCAATATTTAGCAGCCTACTCGGGCATCATGTATGCTGGTATGGGTTAAACCGAGGTAGTGAGTGCAATTCTCTAAGGCATCCTACAAAAAGATCATATGTTAATTCTTGTGGCTGACTTGGGTCACAAGCAAGCTAAAGCATTAGATTTAGTCAAAATTTCGGGTGCATATCGGCTTAAATGGAAATAGCCAACCTGCATGGAAATGCATGCTAAGCAACACAATATGATGAACAATATCCTAAGCCTATTATTAAGCAATCTAGCAAGCATGGATGGCTAATGAGATACAATGAATGTTTTAGATTTTACAAAAATTGAATAACATTCTAGCTAGGAATGTGCCTACTACCTATACAAAAATTCATTTTAAACCAACCTGCAGGCCATTATTAGCCATCAAGAAATACAATCTAAGTTTTTCAACAAAGGAAACTACATTTGCCTCAAATTATATTAGTGCAATTTTAGTCCTAAAGCAACATGCTTTTAAAGGTATGAGGAATAAAACCTATCTATACTAGTTGCTAAAAAGGTTTACAAATTTGTGTGCTCATACACATGGTTGTTCCTGGCTATAATGTCATACAAATAGTTTTTACAAACTTAAGTTACACTTCTAAAGGCATTGTTCAATTCTAAAGTAAAAGGCAGCAAGCTTACGCATATTATCTATTGCTAAAGTGTAAAAAAAATACAAATAAAAATCTGAAGCATCATTAAACTAACAAAATAACTAAATAAAATGTAGAAAAATGCAAATGGTATTTACTTGTAAAGTGAACAAAGGATGAAAGAAAACACAAAAGGAAATAGAAATGGACTGCTCCTTGAAGTGTATGTCGCTTCCAAGAGAATTTAGGCATAAATGGCTCAAAAAATGAACCAAAAATGGGGGAGAAAGCTCAAGAAAATTGAGATAATTTCTAAACCTTTAAAAATGGCAGTTATAGGAAGAATAAGGAAGAAAAAAAAAAGAAAAGTCTTTTATTTTCAAAATTTTGAGTGATAAAAGGGAAGCCAATCCCTAGCTAGCAATAGACGGTCATCTAATATGTTTCGTTTGTCACTACTTTTTAATCTTTTTTCCTTTTTATTTCTTTTTAATTTTTCTTTCTTTATTTTTTTATTTCTTATTATATTATTTACGTGAAAACATATTATTTTTATCCTTGTTACATATTTACTGCACTATTTTATTTTATTTACATATTTACATACACATATTGCTTATTTTAGTTGTTCATATTTACTGAAAACCCTAAAAATACTTATTGAAATTTATTGTGTCTCTTGAATTTTTTGGACTTTTCACATCCAAAATCCTCTGAGATTATTTGTCCTAGCTATGAAACTTTTGAATTCCCTACAAAAAAATGAAAGAAAAAGGAAATGCAACAATATGTATGTGCAATGCATGGGACATGCTGAAAAATACATTTTGGTCATCCGGAGGTGACAGATGGGATAAGCATGGCTTTTCAAGGGACAACCATCTATAATTCTTTTCTTATAAATAGTGCCAACTTTCCATAGTCTTTATGCCTTTGACTTCTCCCTTTGCCAAAGAAGCTTCTGCTAGGTATTTTCTCTTTCTTCCCTATCTTTTTTTTTCTTTCCTTCTTGGTTATTTTTCTTTTAGTTATTTATTTTTTCCTTGCCATTCTTGGACTTAGACCATTTAAAAATTACTATTACCATGACTTCTGCACTCGTAAAATTACATCGATTATTAGATAACCTGAAAACCCGATAGGAGCCTCTTCTGGCTTCGTATTTGTATATGAGGTTCCTAAGAAGAGTATCCTTTGGCAGAAATTTGATTTTTGTTACCGGCCAACATTGGGACCCTAGGTTTCATGTGTTTAGGTTTACACACCAGGAACTTATACCCTTTACTAGAGGAATATGTTGTGATAGTTGGCGCTAGTTTTACCCCTAGTACCCGGCCATGTCTGTTTTCTATTGTTCTTAGCTATCCTAATGTGGTAGCTTGTGCCCTAGGCATTCTTTCTTTTGAGGCTAGAGGTTTAGTAACTTATGGGAGGACCTTTTCTTTGAAGATGTACTAGATGAATTTGATCATGTGCCCACTTCTTAATTTACTGTGATTCTAATTTGCTGCTTTGCCCAATGTTTGTTGATGCATACTGATGACTTGATGATTGGTGATTATACATGTAAGGCCCCAATTACGACCCTAGTCGAAAAGGCATGATTTTATAGAATTACATTTGATTAATATTAAATTAAATAAGTGAATTTTGGACATGAGCTATGGGACTAGGGGAAATTTTATTTTATTATATGAATTGAATGTGAATTATTTAGCATAAAAATATTTAAGGGTGCAATTGAAGTATAAAATAAAATGTTTGGGGTCAAATTGTAAAGTTGGCTCATGTGGGATCATTTTTAAAAAGTAGAAACTAGTTGGGGTTAATTAGAAATTAGAGGATAAAAAGATAGGGTTGAATCTATAAGATGAATAAAGGAGAGGGGATATTTCATAACATGCAAAAACAAAAAGGAGCTAAAGGGATTTTTTATAATGCATTTTATTCTCTCATTGTTTGCATGAAATGGAAAGAGACTTTAGGGATTAGAGGGACGGCTTAGGGAAGGGAAAAACTCAAATTTCCCTTATCTGTCATCTATCACTTATCTCTCATCTCTCTCTACAAAGTCTTTCATCTTTAGTCCTCTTAATTCTTTAAGATAAAATCTCTTTAATATGGATGATTTAGAAGTTTTTAGAGGAATCATCAAGGTATGGATTCAAGATTTTAATTTTTCTCTTCTTCTTCTCCTTCTATCTTGTTGGATGTCTTTCTTAAGAAGAATGAATTTTTTAATTTTGATATATGATGGCTTGAAACACATGATTTGTAGAGGAGGAAGCTAAGAAAAAGAAGAAAGTCAAAGAGGTAGCTAAAGATTTTAGCTAGGTGTTATTCGGCCAATGTATGGGAATGAGTGTTTTGAGGTTATTTTTAGTGTATTAAAAGATAGGAATTTTAGTAAAGATATGCTTTATAGCATGATTCAATAAACCTAAAAGAATTGAGTCAAATATTTTAGATAAGATTTGTAAAGAAGCAATGCATATAAAGAATTGTTGAAACCAGCTTCTGTAATTTTAGGATATTTCAAACTATAGACCTTAAATTGACTTTAATCTAGTTGGTAATTCTTACTAAGATTTAGACGTAAAATTTTGTTGAAGGAATCCATCTTCGATTTTGCCTCTAATTGCCCCTAAATCTAACTTCAAATTCGTTTTAATCTATTGCCTAGTTGTTATGATGATATTGCTGTATTTTTTCTATAACTTTTTATAGAGAAGTCGAAATCCTTTGAGAAAAACTTTTGGTTAAAATAGATTCATATGAGCACAGCTTTAATGAAGGAATATTGTCAAAATTCTATACCCATTTTATACTATGAATTTTCTAAGTGATGATAAAAACCAAATGGGGTACAGTGAACTATTGTTTAGAGAATAGGAATAGATTTTAGTAATTTGATTGTATCTCTTAATAAAGACACTGAAGTTCTATGAATAAAATTTTTGGTTAAACTAGACTTATATTTCTACAATTTAGAAGAAGAAATCTTGATTTGGTTTTATTTCTAAATATTTCAAAAAAATGACTTAAATCCGGAACTATTGTCTGCATTGTTTTCAAGAATAGTGCTTAATGTTTTTGTAATATCTTGAAATGTAAAAATGATAATTAGGTAATTCAAGTTGGGTTATAAAATAAACTCTTATATTTATATTTTTATGAAGAAAACAAAGTCAAAATCGAAATCATATGCTGCCTATCACATTGAATAGTCAGCATTAATTTCTAATTATCTTGATTTATAGAAATGATATTGCAAAGATTTTTAATATTCTTAAAACTAGAAACATATAGGATCACATTTGTAGAGATCATTTTGGCCATAAATTCCTTTGATAGATCAAAAATAACTTTAAATATAAGCTTTAAAATCTGTCCCTATGAAGGATTGCTGCAAGAATTTATCACCATTATTAATATGCATTTTTTGGAATATTCCTTTGCATTTAAATAAATTTAAGCATTTATAGAACATCATTTTGACTATATGCAAAAATGATTTTAAGTGTTTTAGGCACATTTATAATGGAAAAGTAACAAATTGAGAAAGATAAGTAATTAGTATATAAAATATTATCATATTATGAGCATGAAAGCATGACTACTTATTCAAGCATATTTATGATAAAGGTATGTTATTATTTACCAAATTGACAAAACATAAACATGCTTATATGTTATAGTTATATGACATGTTTATAAGTTAAAAATGTCAATGTATATTTTTATAACTACCGGGATAAATGCATCATATACAAGTTGATCATATTGTTATAAAGAAGATGAGAATGCATGCCTATGTATTAGGGACTATATGTCTTTTTCAGATCACATGAATATATGATGAAGCATGATTACATGGAAGTAAGTTAATTATAAATAATCTAGTAAAGTACATGATCTCTTTGTTAAATGAGAATCAGTATACAAGTATATACACTAGAGATTGTATAGTTTTCCATTGATTACTTACTTGAGTAAAATTGAATAAATTGTTATATGAATTGTGCCTATATGTTTTTGCACTATATAAGGTATATTTTTACATGATTATGTACACATGCAAATGGAATAATATAAGTATAGTCTTGATATATGAAATGAACATTAACATGGTATTGCTTGTAAATAGAGTTTAATTATAGATAGATAGGCGCCTATAGGGCTAATTATAGCTGCCATAGTTTGGCTCGATTTGGTCTATAGTATAGTTGATCCCGTTTATATCATGAACAAACCCATTTGGGTTGTTAGCCAACCCCATTTGGGTCCCCTTGACCGGTCCATAGTATAGTTTAGCCCCATTTGGGTCTACTGATTTGGTATCTTCAAATTTCCACTGTTTTGATACCTAAGGTTATCCACCATTCTCGTTATCCACTTTTAGAACTTAAGCATGCTAAATTCCAATTATATAAATGACCATACTGAAGGAATATGACATGGTATGATAATCATGATAGCACAGCGGAAAAACAAAATTTTTATCATGCATACCATACATATCCAAAACTAGGAACGAAAACATGCAATTTTAGAGTTTTGAAACTTACAACTTTAGATGCTCTTCAAGACTTGATTTTGATGATGACCAGCAACTAAGATGAATTTATTTACCTTAGATCTTCACCACCAATGCCAAAGGAACAGCCTTTATGCCACTCCTCTCTATGTTCACACACACTTGCAAAGATAGCTTAAAATCAAGAGTGCTAGCTCTATATTTGTGTATTAGGCAATGGAATTGTTTGAAAGACACAAGAACTCTTCTTGTTCTTTCTTCTTTTTTTCTATCTTAGTCACCTTCCATGAGAGAATTAAGAGCAAAAGGAATCTCTACCAATCCCATTAATAGTCTCATGGCCAAAAGAGAGAAGAAGAATAAAAGTGGCACCCACCATTATTCCTTTAATTCATTTAATATATATCACTTACTTTAGTCATGTGTGAGTGCCTTAAATTAGGTAGCAATTTCAGCCACTAACACTTAATAATTAAGAGATATATATTTTAATTTAAATTCTATTAGAATTTAAATTCAAATGGCATCATTTAGTTAATCAAAACAAACTTACTTAACTAAGGTAATTAGTTGCCAAATTTAACTAGGATTCCTAGTTTAAACTTTGGTTACTTTAATTCCCTCTCAAGTATTATATTTTGATTAAACATAATTTAGGATTTAATACTCAATTAACTTAATTATACATAGATAATTAATCAATTGAAATTAAACCTAACACATGCCAGTAAATTTCTCTCGTGACCAATTGTTAACAGTAAAAAATCTGTTCACCCATTGCATGCATTAATTTGACTTTAAATAAAAGTCTAAATTAATTTCCAATACAATTTTAAGCCCAGTGCTTTATGTGCGATCCTATAGGTCCATTTAATGTTGGCAATGAATTAATAAATTAATTCAAAGGCTATATATATTCTCTAGCAAGATATTATAGCATTCCAAATTAAATGAAAATGCATATGGCATTTGGTGACCTAATGCAATTTCGCATAGTCCCTTACCCATAAATATCAGAATTAATATAAGGCATGGAACTAGTCATCCTTATATACATTAATTCATTTCTTGATATTCCAGTGACACTGAACTCTCAGATAAATAATGATTACTCATTATTTCATCTCGGTATGGCCATACACTTCTCAGTTCACTGATCAAGTGGCCGGTGATATTTTTCTCTCTTATCGAGAGGGGTAATCCCTTCACTTCTCTCATGCTCTCTAACATGAATCAGTGCATACCCAATCATACCCGTACTTGTCACTCTGTTACGAGCACGTTAGGTGTATGTCAAAGTACACAGTAATTCATAAAGAGTTTCATAGAGATTTCAGGTCTAAGAACTCCGATACAAAACTTGCATATGAGAAACACTTATGACTTGTACCATGTAGTGTTCTCATGAGCGGATCGAATCCAGATACCATGTTCTTTAACATGTATCTATGATCTCTGATTGACACTCTTGTCCTAATGATCCGTAAGACAGAACTCATAAGATCAGAGAGAGCATACTAGTCTTAATTCATTTGTTATTCCCATAACAATGACTGACTAGGGATATTTAGAATGATGTCTCATTTGTTTCAAGGTCTTACAATCCATGTGCCTCACACATGATAACTTAAACCGAAACGACATTCTTGGATAGTTTTATCAATTGATATGCACAGGAATACAAAAGATAAAACTAATGCCTCATTTTATTAATTTCAAGTGTTTCGTTACAATGCATTGGGGCTAGGGCTTACACTAGCACATAGTATTTGAATCAGTGCAGGATTTGCTCAAATGTTATTTGTTTATCTTTGTTGCCTTAATGATCATATACTTGAAATGTTGCTAGAATTACAAACTTGTTATCATAATGTTACATATGATGCATTATTGATTGAGTATGTGAATTGTTCTAATTACAGTTATGGTTGAAATTATGGGATTTGTATCATGAATGTATATCATTGGATGTCATTTATATTCTATATAGATAAAAATAAGACAATAAATATTATAAATGTATCAATAATATAAGGTACATATTATATTATTTATCTTCAAGTTTTATGTATATATATTGAGATTCTAGTTGAATTGGTTACATTGTAAATCACATGTGTTGCTGTAATGCTATTTTTGAGACATAGTATGATTGCCATGGACATGTATATATGCATATGTATATTATTATGTATTACGTGTTATTTTAATGACCATTATAAGTGGTCGTCCATTATGATTGGTCCCCACTAAGCTTTTTGGTTTAGCACAGGTTATTTTATACATATAGGTTCCATAGATAAGAGTTTTGCTCAAGGACATTCTCTACATCAGGAAAAGGCCAACACAAAACTGACAAGAGTTGATGTAGGGAGTTTTTTTTGTAAGTATTGTATAAAATTTTGTATTATGGCTGAAGGCATATGATTATATAGTTAATATGTGTATATTGAATTGTAACCAACTCACTATATAACTAAGTAAGTACATGTGTTAATGTCATACATAAATTACCATATATATAGCTTGGTATGCATAAAGCTGGACATGAGATAAAGTATGTAAACAATCAAAGTAGCACCTATATGATTATATGATATATTATGATATGAGTAATAGTAACATAATGATCATATGATTGGTAATATACATGCATGATAGTGATAAAAAGCATGATTAACATGATTAATTTGATATGGTTAATAGGGTAATAGTATAACGGTGTTAAAATTTGGTATCAGAGCCTCGATTTAGTCTTTTCTAGGCAATAAAAGTTTAGGATTCCATAATATTAAATAGTGTTGTGTTGGCCTAATACAGAAGTCCCTGTTTTTCTTATAGATTAAAGATAGAGGATTTTAGAGAAGCTTTCGAAGAATCGATTGAAAGTAATTTGCCAGTTAGATCTAATCCTTCCAATCTTAGATTGCCATCCTCTAATTGGAATGAGAATCCTACAGCTAGTCCTGGTGAAAGAATATTAAAACTTTCACAGGATATGGCCCAAATTCTATAGAGAATAACTGCACCTAAAGCGCCAATATTTGAAATTAGAAAGCACGGTGTAGAGGAGTTTTTACGCAAGAATCTAGAACAGTCAGAGAAAGCTAAATTTTGGTTGGAAAAGCTAGGGAGAATCTTTGATGAAATTCACTGCCCAATAACTCATAAAGTGTCTTGTGCTGTGTGTAAGGACCCTAAATAGGCCCTAGTAGAATTCAAGGGAAATTATACATTATTAAAGTATAATTTAGCATTATTGGATGAATTATTAGTAGTTATAATCTAATGAATTCGTGATCTTATGTAATAGAGTATATAATAGTCAATTGATATTATAGTGTATAGTGTGTATAATTAGAGCAAAATATAGTTAAGATATTGTTTAGGGCATAAATGTTATTAAGTTATCATTAATTATGTGATAAATATGTGAATTATATGGTATGAATTTTATAAGGGCATAATTAAATTATTATTGTTGGTTTAATAATATTCAAGGGTGTAATTGAAGTATAAAGTATTAGTTTAGGGGTCAATTTGTAAATTTGGCATCTTAAAGGTCAAATACGAAGAAAAGAGAGATTTGAGAGGTTGATTTAAGAGAAAGAAAAATTGGATAGGCCAATTTATAACATGCAAGAAGATGAGAGGCAAAGGTGTAACATGCAAGAAATTGAGAGAAGTTAGTGGAACATGCAAAATTAAGGGACCAAGAAAGAAATTTACCTTGCCACTAAATATATATTATAATTCCCAAGAAAGAGAGAGAAATGGAGGGGGACAGCATTCTAAAGAGAGAGTTATAGAAATTTATTCTTCTTCTCATCTCTTATAATCTATAGTTAATCTTTCTCTAAGAAAAATCTTTAAAGAGAAATTCATGCATGTTTAATTAATCAAGAGGAGTTAGTATGTATCATTAAGGTAAGATTATTAATTAATAATTCTTCTTCTTCATCTTCTTGTTTTGATTGATAATAGATTGATTTAAATGCTGGAAGTTTGTGTTAATGGATGAAATTGTTGTGAAAGGAAAAGAAGGAGAAAATTAGGATCTTGAAAGAAGAAGATAGTGAGAGAAAAAGGAGAATTTTGAAGAAGATTTGAGTTGCATGTCTAGGTTTGGGAACTATTATTTCATGCATGCATTAATACTTGTGTTGATTATGGATTTTATAAGTATATTAACTTGAATTAAGATATTAGGCATTAGAAATTCGGATTGACCTCCAATGACTATTTTGATCATAATTTGAGTTTTTGAACTCCAAATTTTATGATTCTAGCTGGGATAGAACTGTGCCTACAAATGTTA
Source organism: Excoecaria agallocha (assembly GCA_037975025.1). NCBI lineage: Eukaryota > Viridiplantae > Streptophyta > Magnoliopsida > Malpighiales > Euphorbiaceae > Excoecaria > Excoecaria agallocha. The sequence goes on from CM075815.1 coordinate 25,144,568, forward strand.
TAGAAATAATAATAATGAAAGTTTTCCTCTAAGGTCCTAAACAATGCCCAAAACAGTAGCCCTTTTGCATTTAGTGAGTCATTGGAGCAGTAGGTGTTTCTTATGTTATAACTCCTGGGATATACATTAAAATGACTTGAAATATTTATATTATATAGTTAAGATCTTAAGTATCAATTGTTAAGAAGAAAAGTTTCTTGAAAAATGTCATTTTCTATGTGAAAAATATTATGCAAAAATCGGACAGTGAGCAGTAGAGAGTGAGTATGTTTAGCATGAAGGAACAATTGCAAATACATTGTTAATCACTTAAGGACTCAATTAACAAGTTCTCAATCAACAAGCTTACTAGGATGAGCATGTGAATGGATAATTATAATATCTATAAAGTCGAAACTAAGGATTTTTAGATTAATTTAACTTAATAATTTAATCTATAGTATGGCATAGATATGTACATAAATGAAAGTATATAATTGAGCTTAATGATTATTAATAGCTTGTCATTATATGAGAGTAATTATATGTTGATGTCTTTATGTATCAAATTAGAGTCTAATTTCATAGCATTAAGTATATACAGATAAGTGCCATTAAATGATTTAGAGTTTAAATTGCTTGACAACGTATAGAAAATATAGATAGCATAAATAATATATGGTGTTTAGGAGTGCAATATAGTAAAATTGATTTCATAATAAAGAGAGATGATGAGGTATATATAAGATAAGTTGATATTAATAATAGATTATGTTTTTCATTAGCTTAGAGTTATATGGAAAAGTAGAAAAAATATATTTGACTTCATAAAAAGAAAAGATAATACCCATAGTCATAGTGTATCAACTTTGATAATAGTGAAAGCAATTTATTTTGTAATTGTATTTTATCGATATTGAAGCATCTATAGCTACCTTACCTGAATACTGTGCCATACGATGACTGGGGTTGGAATAAATGTAATTGTGTGCTTAACTCCTATTATACCATGTGTTTATCTACAACTTAAATTTAATGTAATTGCAAGTGTCTATTAAAGAAACATCCATACAAGTTAATTATGGAACAGCTTGTGGTAAAAATGAGATATCTTTATGTACAATGGTCAGAATGCTATGAGATTCCTATGTATAATAGATTCCTAAATACACATTGTTTTATGTAGGAAGTATGAATTAAAATCGTATGGAAGCATGTCAAATGTTGACTTGAAATTCATAGGGACTGGATGTACTATTAGGGAATAGACCTTAGTAAATTGGGCATAACGTTTAGTAGAGTTGTTACAATGCTACAAAGTAAAATTTTGGTAAAACTAGAGACATGGAAGTATAACTTTTATGAAGAAATGTTGGTCTAATTCTTTCTTAATTTTATTCTATGAATTTTTATAAGTGGTAGCAAACACTGTTTTGGTTCTATGAACAGCCTATAGTTTTTCTCATATATCTTGAGCAATAGATAAGATATTAAGATTAATTTTGATTCTTTGAAAACTAGAAACAAAGGGGAATATGATTTTAGAAGGTCATTTAGCCTAAAAAATGACGTTTTCAAAACCATAAGTGGCTCACAATTTAGGCCCAGAATGCTGCCCCTATACAGATTTGTGTAGGCAGAATTTTAATTTGTTTTCTATATTTGCTTTAAATAGTTTTATGTTAAATATGTGTTTATATAATAATAAATTGGATTGGATATATCATATGATATGATTATTGATAAAAGTCCCTAAATATATATACATATATACATGTTCACATATGTATTTAAGTAAAGATTGCTAACAATTTTATCAAATATGCATATGTGATTGAAATTAAATACTTGCTTGTTATATGCAAAATTATTTATATTTATGTACTCCTATGAAGAGTAAATTTGTATTTCAACATGCACTTATACTATGAAATAAAGAAATACATTAGTATGATCATGTTCACATATAGTGCCTTATTGATAACATGTTAAAGTACATAATGTGATGACATATGCTTAATAGTAAGTACTTGTCTTGTTATATGCCTATATGAATGCATGTGTATATATACACACACACACACACACACACACACACACACATGTGATTATGAATCTTTTTACATGATCATATCCATATGATGTGCTATAGTGCAAAGTTCTTATAACAAGGCATGTTTTATGATGAGCACTTGAACAGGTACAACACATTACATGATTGTCATACTATGATCAAGTTAATATGTGAAATCTAATGATAGCATGATTAATAAAGTATGTGAAGCATTATAGGAACCTTGCATACATAATTATGCCATGGCAATAATATGTCTATTTTATGGTTATACATGTGAAAATTAACTAGTTGAGTGCAAGCATGATATATGAAAAGAAAATTAAATAGAGTATTGCCTGCAATTAGAGTTCAATTGTCGATAGATAGGCACCTATAAGGATGTTGCAGCTGCCACCATTGACCTTTTTAGGTCTAAAGTACAGTTGATCTTATTGGATCATGCACAGCCCTATTTGGGTTGTTAGTTGACCCCGTTTGGGTCTATTTGATCGGTCCACTGTACAGTCGACCCTATTTAGGTCTATAGTTTTGATATCTTCAAATATCCACTGTTTTGATACCCTCGAGTATCCACTGATCCTGTTATCCACCTTTCAAACTTAGGCAGGCTAAACTATAAGTACAGTACATACATTAAAGTATAAAGTATAAGCAAGCATCATATAAGAGTTAAGGATATTGCTTGATTACATGTCTGACATGATTTGCTTGTATTGTTTCCTAAGTTTAAATAAATAGAGGTTACCAACTAACATATGATATGTATGCTATTTATAGTTGGTTCCAAATGTTCGAAATTACTTAAATGAGTTAAATGCATGAAGAATTCTCAGTCAGTATACAATACAAGCATGCTAAGTTAACTGTTAAGCTTTTCAAATGCTTTTATTGTTTACTACATGAGGTTGTTAGATTTGTCAAGATTTTCTAATCCATTGATTACATGTTAAATAAATGTATATATATAAAGTGTGCTGAGTGTGATTACTGATGAAGCAATGGTAATATCAAAATGCTTTAAAAGTTGAAAAATATACAAGGTAGAGATATAATAGTTTAATAAAAATAATAAGTATTCAAATGAATGAGAATGCATCTTATACATGGAATATATTATACATATGTATAAGGAATATAATTTATCTAAATACAGTACCATGTTTCTAAGATAGTTAAATATATCAAAGTGATCACTAAAATCAAAATGTGGGAACTCATAAAGTATAGATGAAGTATATATAAATATTTGTAAATAAGTGATAGAAATATGGCATAATTATTAAAATGTTTGGCAATTGATATTAATACATGAATAATACAGTCATCAATGTTTGACAACTAATAATTAAAAGTAATTGGTCAATAGTAACATATAAAAATACAGAAAGTAAGCTTGATGTATATGATTCAAAGTAATGAATGAATAATGATAAAGGTAATAAATTGATAAGCATAGGAAATATCAATAGGTATTGATATTGGTTATAAGTATAGCAAAAGAGAATATAATTATGGGAGATTATTGTGAATATTGTTTATAATGATTGGTTTATTTGCTTTAAGATGTGTATATATGGGTTTTCATCTTGAAGACCTTTAAAAGGGGTCGTCCACATGTTTTTGTTCCCCACTAAGCTTTATAGCTTAGCACAGCTGTTTCATCTGTGTAGGTTGCAAGTAAGGAATTTTTCCTAGGATGATATCTGCAGTGGGATGGCCAACACAAGAGAGAGATTGAAAGTATAGTCTACTATTGAATGCATTTTGATTACAAGATTCTTATTTACTTTGACAAGGATGTGATGTACAGATGATTAATAGATGTAAATATTGTATTGTTTAAAAATACTCTTAAGTATGCAGTAAAGTGTTAATAGTATAGTTTATATGTCGATTTTATGTTTGAAGTTTGACAAAAAAAATTTCGAGCATTAAGCTTGGCAAGCATGCTTAATGATACAGGATATAGTGTTTACAACTATGTAGGGGATAAGGGTGTTACACTGTGTCCTTACTTCAATGAGTAGCTTATGACTGGTGGAAATTAGTACTAAAGCAACCTTAGTTACTAGATCCCCTTACATGGGAATTTTTTGAAGCTGAATTCAAAAAGAAACATATTATTGAGGCGTATAAAGAAGAGAAGCTAAAGCAATTTTTTAATTTGACACAAAAAGCCATGATTGTGGTTGAGTATGAGAAGGAATTCAGTCATATGTGTAAATATATTCTGACCCAATGCTGACAGAAGCTTTTAAGTGAAGACAGTTTGAAGTTGGTTTGAATGATCAGATTAGAGAAAAGCTGATTGGACCTACATCCTGACAATTGTTGGATACTCATCAACTTGTTTTAGCAACTATGAGGGTAGAAAAGAATGAAGTAGCTAAAAGAGAAAGAAAAAAAAAGAAGTAGGTCTAAAGGTGGATTTGCCATTGGAAAAAGAGTTAGAGGAGCTTAGGGAAATTAGCCAGCTGAGTCTGGGTATAATTCTACAAAAAGGGATAATTAGGGAAATTAGTTAATTGAGTTTGGGTACAATTCTACAAAAAAGGATAAAAGACAAGACTTATCTATAGGGTCTAAATAAGGTAGAGAAGTTTTAGGGAGATAGAGTGGGGGTCAGCCACGAAAATATCCCCATTGTGCTAGGCGACACTGAGGTGAGTGCAAAAAATTGGCTGGAGCATGTTTTAGATCTGGTAGTACTGACCACTTTGTGGCAAATTGTCTATCGAAGCAAGAATAAGGTTCTGGACAATAGGGTAGTAGGGGAGCTTTTAATTTACCCTCTTCTAGTAGAGGCAGAGGCATAAGGTGCGGTGGATTAAATTATCATAGATCCCAATTTGAAAATATTTTTGAATCAGTTGATCAACCCATAACTTCAATTGTTTCTAGTCGGGCTTATGCAATGTAAGCTTAAGAGGATTAAGATGCTCTAGAAGTGATAACTGGTATTTTCTCTCTCTTTGATTCTGATATTCATACACTCATTGATCCTGGTCCACTCATTCTTATGTTTGCATTGGGGATATGAGTAGAAATATGTCAATCGCACATGAACTAGAATATGATATTTGTGTAACCAACCCTTTGGGGCATAGTGTTTGTGTTAATAGAATTTATAAAGAATGTCCCATTATGATCCAAGGGAAGGAATTTTAGGCCAATATCATTGAGTTGCTATTTCAGGAGTTTAATGTGATTTTAGGCATGGATTGGCTATCGAGGCATCATGCAGTGGTAAATTATAGGGCTAAGATAGTAAAACTTAGAGATATAGATTGTGAGGAAGTAGTAGTATAGGGTATTCAAACTAAACCTTTGGCCAATGTGATATTGGCTATGCAAGCCAGTCAATTTCTAAGAAAAGGATGTGAAGCATATTTAGCCTTGGTACTTGATTCAAAAAGGGAAAAGTTAAACTTCAAGACATCCCTATTATAGACGAGTTTTGATGTATTTCCTGAAAAACTACCAAGTCTTCCACCTGAAAGAGATGTAGAGTTGTCTATAAAATTTTTATCGAGTATAGGTCCTATTTCCAAGGTGCCATATAGAATGGTCCCAATAGAATTAAAGGAGTTAAAGGTATATTTACAGGAATTGCTTGACAAAGGCTTTATTAGGCCTAGTGCATTGCCTTGGGGTGCACTAGTTTTGTTTGTGAAAAAGAAAGATAGGACTATGAGAATGTGTATAGACTATCTTCAATTGAATAAAGTGACAGTGAAAAACAAGTATCCATTGCCAAGAATTGAATATTTATTTGATCAGTTGCAAGGTGCTAGAGTGTTTTCCAAGATCGATTTACGATTGGGGTAATATTAACTTTGAGTAAAGGATGTGGATGTTCCCAAAATTGCATTTAAAACTCGATATGGTCATTACAATTTTCTAGTAATGCCATTTGGGTCAATAAATGCATTAGTTTCTTTCATAGATCTTATGAATAGGGTATTTAGACCCTACTTGGACCGATTTGTGATTGTGTTTATAGATGACACATTGGTTTATTCAAGAAATGAAGCAGAGCATGCTAAACCTTTGAGAATTTTGTTACAGACTCTGAGGGAGAATTAACTATTTGCTAAATAAAGCAAGTGCAATTTTTGGCTTAAGGAAGTCTCTTTCTTTAGGCATAAAGTGTCGTCTGATGGCATTAAAGTAGATCTCGTCAAAATTAAAGCTAGAATGAATTGGAGACTGCCTCAAAATGTGATAGAAGTGAGAAGTTTTTTGGGTTTAGCACGGTACTACCATCGCTTTGTAAAAGGCTTTTCAATTATAGCTTCACCACTCACTAAATTTTTAAGAAAGGGTATCAAATTTGAGTGGACTAATTAATGTCAGGCAAGCTTTGACCAGTTAAAGAAGATGTTAACAGAGGCTCCAGTTTTGACACAGCCAGTTTCTGGAAAAAAGTATGCCATGTACAATGATTTTTATAAAGTGCATTTAGGTTGTGTGTTAATGCAAGATGGCAAGGTAGTAGCTTATGCATCTAAATAATTGAAACATGAGCAAAATTACCCAGCCTATGACTTAGGGTTGGCAGCAATAGTGTTTGCTTTGAAGATTTGGCGACATTATTTGTATAGAGAAAGATGTAGAATCTATACAGATCACAAGAGTCTTAAGTATTTGCTTACTAAAAAAGAACTCAACTTGAGACAATGAAGATGGCTAAAACTGTTTAAGGATTATGATTGTATAGTAAGCTATCATCCAGACAAAGCTAATGTTGTAGCTACTGCCTTAAGTTGTAAGACAATGGTAGCTATGATGTTAACCATGGTAGTTAGAGATTTGCATCGGATGGTGCTTTGATAGCTCAGTTGAAGGCTAGACCTTGTGTGAGGCAATTAGTGTTAGATGTTGAGAAAGGTGATGGAAAATTTCAACAAATTACACAATCATCTCAGGAAGGAAATCAACTTGAGTACACAGTAAAATAAGATAGGTGTGTGTACTACCCAAATAGATTATATGTTCCCGATCACAAGGAATTGAAAAGAACTTTGTTGCATGAAGCTCACAATACAGTGTTTACTATGCACCCTAGGGGAACAAGAAGTATCAGGATTTCAAATAGTTCTATTTGTAGCCTGGTATAAAGAAAGATATAGTAGACTATTTTTCAAAGTGTTTAACTTGTCAACATGTGAAGACGGAACATCAGTTGCCCTCAAGATTGTTGAATCCCATTCCAATACGACAATGGAAATGGGAAGACATTACCATGGATTTTGTAATAGGTCTATCTCTCACACATAAGAATTATGATGCAATATGGGTTATAGTTGATAAGTTGACTAAAATAGCTTATTTCTTACCAGTTCGAATAGATTATCCTATGGATAAGTTGGTAGAACTCTATTAATGAGATTGTTCAGTTAGATGGTATACCGATGTCTATAATTTCTGATAGAGATTTGAGGTTTACATCTAGATTTTGGCAAAGCCCATAAAAAGCATTAGGAACACAACTTCGATACAGTATAACTTTCCATCCTCAAACAGATGGACAATCTGAGAGGGTTATCTAAGTCTTAGAGGATATGTTGAGAGGTTATGTCTTGGATTTCACAGGAAGTTAAGATAGATATTTGGCTTTAATAGAGTTTGCTTATAGTAACAATTATTAGAGGAGTATTGTTATGGCACCATCTCAGGCTTTGTATGGCAGGAAATGTAGAAGTCTAGTTTGTTGGATTGAGTTATCTGAATGCAGAATAATTGGTCCTAACCTTGTTAAGGACACAAGGGGAGAAGGTATAGGTTATTAAATGGACATTAAAAGAAGCTTGTGACATACAGAAGTCCTATGCTGATTTAAAAGAAAGGACATTGAGTATTAAGTTGGTGAGAAAGTGTTTCTGAAAGTGTCCCCATGGAGAAAAGTATTGAGATTTAGGAAGAAATGTAAATTGAAACCGAGGTATATTGGTCCATATGAAATACTTCAAAGAGTTGGACTGGAGCACACAAATTGGCTCTTCCTATGGAATTAGCCAAATTACATGATGTGTTTAATGTGTCGATGTTTCGTAGATATAGTTTGAATGAATCCTAGGTTCTACTAGTACAAGATATTCAAGATCAACTAGACTTCTCTTATGATGAAGAACCTAAAGAGATTTTTGCAAGGGAAATTATACAGTTGAGGAAGAAGCAAATTCCTCGTGTCAAAGTACTTTCGCAACACCATGGTATGCAAGAAGTAACTTGAGAACTGAAAGCAGCTATGAAAGAGTAGTATCCCCAACTGTTTAAAACATGTATGAATTTTGGGGATGAAATTGCTTAAGGGGGAGAGAGTTGTAAGGCCCCAATTATGACCCTAGTCAAAAGGCATGATTTTATAGAATTACATTCGATTAATATTAAATTCAATAAGTGAATTTTGGACATGAGTTATGGGAATAGTGAACATTTTATTTTATTATATGAATTGAATGTGAATTATTTGGCATAAAAATATTTAAGGGAGCAATTGAATTATAGAATAAAAAGTTTAAGGTCAAATTGTAAATGTGGATCATGTGGGGTCATATTAAAAAGTGAAAACTAGTTGGGGTTAATTAGAAATTAAAGGATAAAAAGATGGGGTTGAATCTATGAGAAGAACAAAGGAGCAGGGATATTTCATAACATGCAAAAACAAAAAGGAGCTAAAGGGATTTTTTACAATGCACTTTATTCTCTCATTGGTTACATAAAATGGAGAGAGACTTTGGGGATGAAGGGGATAACTTAGGTAAGGGAAAAAATTGGATTTTCCCCATATCTCATCTCTTACTTATCTCTCATCTCTCTTTAAAAAGTCTTTCATCTTTAGTCCCCTTAATTCTTTAAGATAAAATCTCTTTCATGTAGATGATTTAGAAGTTTTTTGTGGAATCATCATGGTATGCATTCAAGATTTTAATTTATCTCTTTTTCTTCTCATTCTATCTTATTATATGGCTTTCTTAAGGAGAATAAATTATGTAATTTTGACACATGATTGTTTGAAAACATGATTTGTAGAGGAGGAAGCTAAGAAGAAGAAGAAAGGCAAAGAGGTAGTTATATATTTTAGCTAGGTGTTATTCGGCCAAGGTATGGGAATGAGTGTTTTGTGGTTGTTTATAATGTATTTAAAGATATGAATTTTTTTAAAGATATGGTTTATGGCATGAATTAATAAACCTAAAAGAATTAAGTTAAATATTTAAGATAGGACTTGTAAAGAAGTAATTTATATTGCTAAAACTAGCTTCTATAATTTTAGGATATTTTGAGCTATAGACCTTCAATTGACTTGAATCTAGTTATAACTTCTTCCTAAGATTTAGACCTAAACTTTTGTTGAAGGAACCATCTTTGATTCTGCCTCTAAGTGCCCCTAAATCTAACTTGAAATTCGTTTTAAGTTATTGCCCAATTGTTATGATGATATTGCGGTGTTTTTGCTATAAATTTTTGTAGAGAAGTCAAAATCCTTTGAGATAAAATTATAATTAAAAAAGATTCATATGAGACAAACTTTCATGAAGGAATGTGGTCAAAATTCTGTACCCATTTTATACTATGAATTTTCTAAGTGATGATAAAAACCAAATGGGGTACAGTGAACTATTGTTTAGAGAACAAGAACAAATTTTAGTAATTTGATTGTATCTCTTGATATAGAGGTTAGAATTATATGAATCCAATTTATGGTTAAACTAGAATTATATTTCTACAATTTATATGAATAAATCTTGATTCGGTTCTATTTCTAAATATGTCAAAAAATGACATGAATCTGGAACTATTGACAGCATTGTTTTCAAGAATAGTCCTTAATGTATTTGTAATATCTTGAAATGTATAAATGATAATTAGCTAATTAAAGTTGGGTTATAAAAAAAACTCTCATATCTACATTTTTTATGAGAAAATAAAGTCTAATTATGCTTTTAAACATGTCTAAATTTAGGATGAAAACCAGAATCTTATGTTGCCTATTACATTGAATAGTCATCAGTAATTTCTAATTATCTTAAGTTATAGAAATGATATTGAAAATATTTTTAATGTTACTAAAACTAGAAACATATAGGATCATGTTTGTAGAAGATCATTTTGGCCAGAAATTACTTTTCATAGGTTAAAAATAGCTTTAAATATAAGCTTAAAACTCTGTGTCTATGAAGGATTGTTGTAAGAATTTATCACCATTGTTGATATGCATTTTTAAAATATTATTATGCATTTAAATAAATTTAAGCATTTATAGAACATCATTTTGACTATATGCAAAAATGATTTTAAGTGTTTTAAGCACATTTATGATTGAAAAGTAATACATTGAGAGAGATAAGTCATGAGTACATAAAATAATATCATATTGTGAGAATGTAAGCATCACTACTTATTAAAGCATATTTATGATAAAGGTATGTTATTATTCACCTCATTGACATATGATAAGCATGCTTATATGTTATAGTTATATGACATGTTTATAAGTTAGAAACATCAATGCATATTTGTATGACTACTGGAATAAATGCATCATGTACAAGTTGATCATAGTGTTATACGAAGATGAGAATACATGCCTATGTATTAGGGACTATGTGTCGTTTTGACATCACATGAATATATGATGAAGCATGATTACATGAAATCACGTTAATTATAAATAATCTAGCAAAGTACATGATCTCTTTGTTAAATGAGAATGTGTATACAAGTATATACACTAAAGATGGTATAGTTTTCCATTGATTACTTACTTGAGTAAAATTGTATAAATTGTTATATGAATTATGCCTATATGTTTATGCACTAGAGAAGGTATTTTTTTACATGATTATGTACATGTGCAAATGGAATAATATAAGTATAGTCTTGATATATGAAATGAACATGAACACAGTATTACCTACAAATAAAGTTCAATTGTGGATAGATAGGCATGTATAGGGATAATTGCAGTTTCCACAGTTTGTCCCAATTGGGTCTACAGTATAGTTGATCCCATTTGGATCATGAATAGCCTCGGTTAGGTTATTAGTCGACCCTGTTTGGGTCCTCTTGACTGGTCCACAATATAGTGTGGCCCTATCTGGGTCTACCGATTTGAAATCTTTTGATATCCACCGTTTTAATACCTAAGGGTATCAACCATTCCCGTTATCCACTTTTAGAACTTAAGCATGATAAATTTCAATTATAAAAATGACTACAGTATTTGAATCATAACATGATTTGCTCAAATGTTATTCGTTTATCTTTGTTGCCTTAATGCTCATATACTTGAAATGTTGCTAGTTTGCATATGATGCATGTTATTGATTAAGTATGTGAATTGTTCTAATTATAGTTATGGCTGAAATTATGGGATTTGTGTCAAGAACATATATCATTAGTGCCATTTATGTTCTATATAGATAAAAACGAGACAATAAATATTATAAATGTATCAATAATATAAGGTATAGATTATATTATTTATCTTTAAGTTTTATGTATATATATTGAGAGGGTAGTTGAATTTGTTACATTGTAAATCACATGTATTGCTATAATGCTATTTTTGAGATGCAGTATGATTGCCATGGACGTGTATATATGCATATGTATGTGATTACATATTACGTGTTGTTTTGACGATCATTGTGAGTGGCCATCCATTATGATTTGTCCCCACTAAGCTTTATAGTTTAGCATGGATTATTTTATTCATGTAGATTCTGTAGACAAGATTTTTGCTCAGGGACATTCTCTTCATCAGGAAAAGCCAACACAAGACTGACAAGAGTTGATGTAGAGAATTTTTGTATAAGTATTTTGTATTATGGCTGAAGGCATATGATGATATAGTTAATATGTGTATATTGAACTGTAAACAACTCATTATATGACTAAGTAAGTACATGTATGCATGTCATACATAAAGTAACATATACATAACATGGTATGCATGAAGCTAGACATGAGATAAAGTATGCAAATAGTCAAAGCAGTACCCATATGATTATATGATATAGCATGATATGAGCAATAATAACATAATGATCATATGATTGGTAATATACATGCATGATAGTGATAAAAAGCATGATTCACATGATTAATTATATATGGTTAATAGGGTAATAGTATGAGGGTGTTACGATACACTATTTCGTATTTTGGTTGGCATGTGGAGAGGACATAATCATTTTCCTCTAATTTTAGCGGAGACCGTCATTCACTTGGATGTTGTCCATCATGACCCTTATTCCTGTTTCACTAGTAGTCCCATGCTACTTAAAGTATATCCCTAGTTTGCAGGTAGTACGCCCTCTATGGGTTTTCATACTAGCTTTTCTTTTTAGAAAATGCATCTTTTCAGATTTTCACATATTTCCTTGCCTTATTTTTGCTTGAGATGAATCCAACTCACCCTAGCGGCTCTTTTTTTAGGTATGGCTTAGGGAGAAGTTAAAGCTGTTGTCAGAGCCTCCCTCTCGAGTCAGAACCTCAGGTACTTATCCTATGATATATTTCATACTCAGGCATCTGTAGTGTGAGTTTCTATTGGTGCAGGATAAAGTTGATTGGTTGGCCCATATAATAAATGATAATATTATGTTCAGGTGCACTTGGCTGCCTATCACTTTCATGGTTCGAGATGGAGCATCTAGATGTGTCCCTCTATACAGATTGCGTTGGGCTACCTTTTATATTGTTGGAATTTATCGGTTATATGAATCTCATACATAAGCGAAATTTAAAATTTTTAATCAATATTACCAATTTTTCCATGAATGTACAATATTCATATTAATAAGAATAAGAAAAATCACCTTTGATTTTTGTTGAATAGTTGATTTTCCTTCGCACCGAGTTGTCGCAAACAACAATGTCCAAAATCGAACAACTCCAATGAGTAATCCACACTAGAGAATGATAGAATGAACCAACAATTGGTAAGGCACAAGGGGCTGGCCGAAAATCCCTTGAGCTATCAAGGGAGGTGGCGGCTAGGGTAGAGAGAAAAAGAAGAAACCCTTTCTTAAGTGTTTTCTCACTTAACCCTATTTCCTCATTATTTGGATTTTTATAGTTAGGTTAAAATTCCAACTTCATAATGAGATTGGGCTCTTTAAAATTTCTGGAGAATTATTAATTGGGCTTTTGAAATTATTTATAATTCATTTGGGCTCAATTAAATCCAATTTAAGCCCTTTAACAAAAGATTATGAACAGAACTCATAAACTAGGCCCTTTGTACAAATACTTGGATTTAATTACCTAAATGAATTTCAAATCCAACAAAATTAATAATGTAGGCTTCATAACACTTATGTAACATATTTAATTTATTTTGGTCTAAGAAATAGGCCTCTAAGGCCTTCTGTTTTGGAGTTGGCGTATGGCCCTTCTTCAAGAGGGCTTCTATGCTAACTTCATTTCTTTGGCCCTTTATAATTCCTCCAATGGACCTATTAATTATTATTTCAGCCCTATAACACTTATAGTCCAATAATAATTAATTATGAAATATATTATTTCAATTAAGTCCATTTTTGCAGAATGTTTTCTCAAAAGTTCCACGAACAATTTTACTTGATCATAATTAATTAAACTCGTTAATTAATTATTATCTTATTCACTTATCTATCCCCATAATAATATCAAATATTATTATCCTTGTCATTTTACTATTTTATCCTTTTTCTCTATATGTGTGTGACCTATTGGGTTTCTGTCTATGTTGGCAGTATAATATGTAATTGTGAGTTCTATTCAAAACTCACATGATTTAAACTCCTTTAAATCATTTTATCAATCCCTATTGATATTCTTGATACATTATTATACAAGTCATGATTGGCCTCTAGCTAGGCATCATGACTACCCAAATGTCAGGAAAGTCGAGTGGTTTGACTATACCCTTCCATAGAAATGGTTATCGTGTAATTACTCCTTTCGCCACTCTTATCTCAATTAGATTCTGAGTATGGATTTCTGTCAACTCATATAAATCTAATCATGTATTTTCTATTAATTTAACCATTGTTCCCAAAATGCCCTCCATGGATCTCATCCATCTTGGCATATTACTCTGGCCAGAGATTCTCTGAACAAGGCAATTATAGAATCATGCGAGATAACTTCCCTTATTAAATCTGGGATGGTGAATCCTTTGTCAATCACTCAACTATCTTCAAGTAGGTAATGATATATCCAATCTCCTAACTATGTTCACTCCCAGTTGGAAGTAATCAGTTATGGAGTCAAAACATACCACTTGCTACTTAAGATAACTTTGGTGATCTAAAGTCTAAGGATACTTGCACAACTGCTATGAAGAGATTCCTCACTAACATAGATTTAATATCAATGTGAGGACTCTCTATGCAGGTCTCCAATGAACTTATTCTTCTAACAAGCATCCACATGTTAGCTTTGATTATCTTTCATAGTTACAGTTTTGAGAACCACTGCTTGAACCATTCAAGAAGGATAACATGTGCTCGTCTGTCCGAATTAACAATATCCGTATCTTGTTAATTCTATGACTAGGGATATTTAGATATTAACACATTTTCATGTAATAGACATCTCATATCACGAACACTCTAACTATCTCCCACTTGCACTAGTGCCAATCACTCATATGTCTCAGACCCATGCTATTTATATGGTGATCGTACTTTATCTAGGAAAGTTCTTTAGTGAGGGGATCAGCCACATTATCATCTGTAGGGACCTTTTCTATTTTCACATCATTTCTAGCTATTATTTCCCTTATGAGATGATAGTGTCTGAGAACATGCTTGGATCACTGATGAGACCGTGGTTCCTTTGCTTGCATAATGGCTCCATTGTTGTCACAATATAAAGGAATCAGATCAACAATGCTAGGTACCACTCCTAGTTCAGTTATGAACTTTTTGATCCAGACTACTTCTTTGGCTGCTTCTGAAGCAGCAATGTACTCAGCTTCTATCATGGAATTAGCAGTTGTTTCTTGTTTGGAACTTTTCCAACTAACTGCTCCTCCTCCCATTATGAACACATAACCAGACTGTGATTTACAATCATCTTTGTCAGATGTTGGAATTTAATGGTTACATGCATCACATACATGAGCGGAATTTTAAAAATTTTTTTAACCATAAGATCTGATCTTGCCATGAATACACAATATAACTATATGAGAATAATAAAAATCACCTTTGATTTTTGTTAAACAGTTGATTTTACTTCGCACCGGGTTGTCGCAAACCACAGTGTCCAAAATCGAACACCTCCAATGAGTAATCCACACTAGAGAGGGGTAAATTGAATCGACAAATTGGCGTTCAACTAGGGCTGGCCGAAATCCAAGAGGCTAGCAATGGAAGTGGCGCAAAAAAGGAGAGAGAAATAAGAGAAAAAGACTTTCCTTTTGTTTTAATCACTTAACTCTAATTCTCATTAGTTGGCCTTTTATAGTTAGGTTAAAATTCCAACTCCTTAATGAGATTGGGCTCTTTAAAATTGCTGGAGAATTATTAATTGGGCTTCTGGAATTAATTATAATCATTTGGGCTTAATTAAATCCAAATTAAATCTTTTCATAAAAGACCATACACAAAATCCACAAACTAGGCCCTTTGTGCATCTAATTGGATTTAAATACCCAAATGGATTCCAAATCCAACCAAATTAAATATGTGAGTTCCATAACACTTATGTAACATATATAAATTAATTTTCTCCAAGAAAAATCCCTCTAAGCCCTTCTGTATGGAGTTGGCGTGTAGCCCTCTTCTGGAGGGCTTCTTCCAACTTCTTCATTCCTTTGGCCCTTTATAATTTCTCCAATGGTCCTATTAATTATTATATCAGTCCTATAACACTTATAGTAGTCTTATAACACTTATAAGACAACAATAATTAATCATGAAATACATTATTTCATTTAGGTCCAATTTACAGAACATTTCTCAAAAGTTTCGCGAACAATTTTATTTGATCATAATTAATTAAACTCTTTAATTAATTATTATCATATTCTCCTCTCTACCTTTATAATAATATCAAATATTATTATCCTTGTCATTTTACCATTTTACCCTTTTCTCTATATGTGTGTGACCTATTGGGTTCCTGTCCATGTTGGCAGTATAATATGTAATTGTGAGTTCTATTCAAAACTCACATGATTTAAACTCCTTTAAATCATTTTATCAATCTCTATTGATATTTTGATACATCATTATACAAGTCATGATTGGCCTCTAGCTAGGCATCATGACTACCCAAATGTCAGGAAAGTCATGTGGTTTGACTGTACCCTTCCATAGAAACAGTTACCGTGCAATTACTCCTTTCACCACTCTTATCTCAATTAGATTCTGAGTATAGATTTCTGTCAACTCATATAAATCTAATTATGTATGTTCTATTAATTTAACCATTGTTCCTAAAATGCCCTTCATGGATCTCCATCCATCTTGGCATATTACTCTGGCTAGAGATTCACTGAACAAGGTAATTATAGAATCATGTGAGATAACTTCCCTTGTTAAATCTGGGATGGTGAATCCTTTGTCAATCACTCAACTATCTTCAAGTAGGTCATGATATACCCAATCTCCTAACTATGTTCACTCCCAGTTGGAAGTAATCAGTTATGGAGTCAAAGTATACCACTTGCTACTTAAGATAACTTTGGTGATCTCAAGTCCAAGGATACTTGCACAACTGCTATGAAGAGATTCCTCACTGACATAGATTTAATATCCATATGAGGATTCTCTTTGCAGGTCTCCAATGAACTTGTTCCTCTAACAAGCATCCACATGTTAGCTTTGATTATCATCCATAATCACAATTATGAGAACCATTGCTTGAACCATTCAAGAAGCATAACATGTGCTAGTCTGTCCGAATTAACAATGTCCTATCTTGTTAATTCTATGACTAGGGATATTTAGATATTAACATATTTGCATGCAATAGACATCTCACATCATGAACACCTTCATGATTGCCTTTGCACTGTGTTTATAATATCTAGGACTTCATTTATAAATTTAAGATTTACAAACTCATGTATTCAAACACAGCATTAATAAATGAATGATGCCTTTTATTAAGAATATAAATTTCATACATATGAAAAACATCCCTATTACATGGGCTCTAGGGCATACTCTCTAACAATCTCCCACTTGTACTATAGCCAATCACTCATATGTCTCAGACCCATGCTATTTATATGGTGATCATGCTTAATCTGGGAAAGTGCTTTAGTGAGGGGATCCGTCACATTGTCATCTGTGGGAACCCTTTCTATTTTCACATCATTTCTAGCTACTATTTCCCTTATGAGATGGTAGCGTCTGAGAACATGCTTGGATCGCTGATGAGAACGTGGTTCCTTTGCTTGCGCAATGGCTCTATTGTTGTCACAATATAAAGGAATCGGATCAGAAATGCTAGGCACCACTCCTAGTTCGGTTATGAACTTTTTGATCCAGACTGCTTCTTTGGCTGCTTCTGAAGCAGCAATGTACTCAGCTTCCATCGTGGAATCAGCAGTTGTTTCTTGTTTGGAACCTTTCCAACTAACTGCTCCACCTCCCATTATGAACACATAACCAGATTGTGATTTACAATCATCTTTGTCAGATTGGAAGCTGGCATCTGTATACCCGTTTACTTCCAAACTGCCCTCTCCATATACCAAGAATATATCCTTAGTCCTTCTCAAGTACTTAAGAATATTCTTGACAGCTGCCCAATGTTCCTCTCCAAAATTAGATTGGAATCTGCTTGTGACACTCAAAGCAAATGCTACATCTGGACGTGTACATAACATAGCATACATGATAGAACCAATTGCAGATGCATATGGTATTCTATTCATGCTCTCTCTATCCTCCAGTGTCTATGGACACATAGACTTAGAAAGGTATTTCCCATGCACCATGGGTATAAACCCTTTCTTAGAGAGATCCATACTGAACCTCTTCAATACTTTATCTATATATGTACTTTGAGAAAGACCTAGCAACCTATTGGATCTATCTCTATAGATCCTTATTCCCAGAATATAGGATGCTTCTCCAATGTCTTTCATGGAGAATTGCTTGGATAACCATATTTTAACAGATTGGAGAAGAGAAATGTCATTTCCCATGATCAATATGTCATCTACATATAGAACTAGGAAGACAATTGCACTCCCACTGACCCTTTTATACACACGAGGTTCATCTTCATTCTGTGAGAAACCAAACTCTTTGATTGTCTCATTGAATCGTATGTTCCAGCTCCTAGAGGCTTGCTTCAATCCATAAATGAATCTTTGAAGCTTGCATACCTTTTCGCCATTTCCTGATGTGAATCCTTCTGGTTGTGTCATATACACATCCTCGGTAAGATTTCCATTAAGGAAAGTTGTCTTCACATCCATCTACGAAATCTTATAATCATAATGAGCTGAAATGGCTAAAAGTATTCTTATAGACTTAAGCATCGCTACAGGAGAAAAAAGTTTCGTCACAGTCAATACCTTCTTTTTGACGATAACCTTTTGCTACTAAGCGAGCTTTATAGGTAACTACATTACCTTCCATGTCAGTCTTCTTTTTGAAGACCCATTTGCACCCTATGGGTTTTATCCCTTCGGGTGGTTGAGTTAAAGTCCATACTTTATTCTCATACCTGGAGTCCATTTCGGACTGCATAGCCTTAAGCCATAAATCACCTTCTGAACTGTTCAAAACTTCTTGATAGCTTATAGGCTCATTGTCCTCTACTACAGTTATGCCTCTATCCGAATCAACGTGAAATCCATATCTCACAGGGATAGAATGCATCCTAGTAGATCTTCTATGATTTTGTGTATAATTAGGTTCAACTGTAATCTCATCATTATGAAATTCAGTTTCGGGTTCAATCGGTTGATCATCTTCTATTTGTGGGTCTTGAAATTCACCAAGCTCAATTTTACTCCCACTGTCCTCTCGTAGGAGAAATTCTCTTTCCAAGAAATCTCTTTCCAAGAAAACAGCATGCCTTGAAACAAACACCTTTTGTTCTAAGCGATGATAGAAATAATATCCAAACGTTTCTTTTGGATATCCCACAAATAAACATTTATCAGACTTAACATCGAATTTGTCTGACATTATCCTCTTCACATAAGCAGGACAGCCCCATACTTTCATATGAGAAAGCGTGGGTTTCTTGTTATTCCACATCTCATATGGAGTAACATCAACCGATTTACTAGGAACTCTGTTTAACACATAAACAACAGTTTCTAGTGCATATCCCTAAAAGGACTTAGGCAACTCCGCTCGGCTCATCATTGATCGAACCATATCTAATAGTGTTCGATTTCTCCTTTTAGATACACCATTGTGTTGTGGTGTATATGGAGGAGTCCATTGAGATAAAATCCCATTATCTCTAAGATAATCCTGAAACTCTTGACTTAAGTATTCTCCACCTCGATATGATCTAAGTGTTTTAATACTTTTGCCAAGTTGTTTCTCTACTTCATTTCTGAATTCTTTGAACTTTTCAAATGCTTCAGACTTATATTTCATTAGATAGATGTATCCAAACCTAGAATAATCATCTATGAAAGTAATGAAGTAGGAGTAACCTCCTCTAGCATGTGTAGTCATTGGACCACATACATCTGAATGTATTAAGTCCAAAACCATTTTAGCTCGTTCTCCTTTACCAATAAAGGGAGCTTTTGTCATTTTTCCCAATAAACAAGATTCGCATGTATCAAATGATCCCAAATCACCTGACTTGTGCAATTTGGTCATGCGTTTTTCATTTATGTGGCCTAAATGACAATGCCATAAGTATGAGGTATTTAGATTATCATATTTCATTCTCTTGGTATCCACATTATGTACTTCTTTAATTAAATCAAGAACAAATATACCATTCTCAATGATAGCTTTTGCATAAAATATATTGTTCTTAAAAATGTAACAACATTTGTCCTTTAAAGAAATATCATAATCGTTCATCAAACAACTGAAAGAAATAATACTCTTGGACAAAGCTGGAACATAATAACAATTATTTAATTCCAGTACTAATCCACTAGGAAGAGGCAAATAGTAAGTCCCCACAACTGTTGTAGAGATGTTCTGTCCAGTAGCTGACTGCAAACATATCTCTGCCTTTCCAACTCTTCTAAAGCTTCTAAGCCCCTGTAGATCATTACATAAATGAGATCCACATCCGGTATCTAATACCCAAGATTGTTTTGAAGCAATAGAATAAGTATTAAATTCAATCATATGAATACCTGAAGTAAAAGCATCAGCTTGCTTCTTCTCCTTGAGAGAATCTAGATAGGCCTTGCAGTTACGCTTCCAATGACCATCCTTTCCACAATGGAAGCAAGTTCCTTTGGGATTCTCTTTCTTGGCAACCTTCTTCTTCGAGATCCCACCATTCTTTGGCTGCGCCTTGGTTATCTTCTTCTTCTTCTGCTTCTTGCCTTTAGCAGAAGTGACAACCATGACACTTTTTGGATCTTTCTTAAATGATCCATCAGCTCTCTTGAGCATATTGATTAACTCAGGAATGGATACTTGGATCTTGTTCATGTTGAAGTTAAGCACAAAAGGTGCATAACTTGGAGCCAACGAATACAAGATTAAATCTATGTATAGATCATTATCCATAACATAGCCAAGTCTACTCAAATGCTCAATATACCCATACATCTTCAATGCATGAGTAGCAGCTGAAGTGCCTTCCACCATTTTGCAGCTAAATAGAGCTCGAGCAATCTCATATTGCTCAGTTCTAGCCTGAGAAGAATAAAGCTCCTCTAGATGCAAAATGATGGTTCTAGCATCCATCATTTCATGTTGCTTTTGAAGCTCCGAGGACATAGCACCCAGCATCAGACATGCTGCTGTTTCACTATCCTCCATGTATTTTCGATAAATGCCTTTGATCTCATCAATGGCATCATCTGATGGACATGGTGGTGGATCTTTATCCAAGACATAATGGATCTTTTCAGCCCTGAGAACAATTCTCACTTGCCTGATCCAGTCAGCATAGTTGTTGCCAACCAGCTTGTTATCCATGATTGATCATATATTAATGTTTGATGTGCTCATGATGATGACCTAGATGTGAAAAAGAAAAGATATGAGAGTATGTTCATATATATGTATGCATTAATAAGGTCTTTAATTAATCCATTTACTCCCACTATTTTATTGCGAATTAATAGCCCTCACTATATAATCCGAGAAAACCTTATGGTTTTCTTAGTGGGCCAATATCCAATCCTTGATATGTAATTTGACCTTGACTGTGGTCAACAAGCCAAATTCCATACCCTTGAAAGGTAGGTATCTTTATACCAATTGTGTGTCTACACAACTATTGGATCATTAGGTTATCAACTCTTGATGCATGCATATCATATATGCATTCCCTAATCTTGCCTCTAGAACCATTAGCCTTGACTGTGGTCAACAAACTAATGGGCTAGCTAAGATGACCCATTTAATTAGATTTGAACATATTCGATATAATGTGAGCTTGACTGTGGTCAACAACCCACACTATAAAGAACTCTGGTTCTCCTCAAATTGATGGAAGGCTTATATACCTTAGTATTTGTTTGAGGGTTTTAGTTAATTAAGTCTCATCATACATGGTTGGCATACATTGGTATGCATCTTATATCTATCACATAAATATAAGCATACAAATATGGTATAGTTATGGACTTCACTACATTGATTTCCCCGAGCCAAGACGGAAATCAAAAGGTCACACCTAGGTAGTATGCATGATTCAAACAAGAAAATAATTACATTATCTTCAAGCTTGTTGGATCTCCATCCGGCCCATCTTGCTCCTTGATATTGGTCTCCATCTCTATTTCTAATTCTAATCTAAGTAATCTAATTACATATTACAATTTGAAATGAAATACAAACCAAAAACAAGTGGCCGGGACATGAAAGTCCTCATTGGGCCAAAACATGCATAATGCTCAATCACATTGGGCTTTGTCCATAACTATCCATCATGCCAATCATACACCCTTATATGCCTTTCTAATGGATAAAGAAATGGATTACTAACTTTGTTTCAACCTTTGAAACTATATTTTGAGTTATTTTAATGATGTGATCAAATTAGAAAACTTTTTCCATTTTGGAAACTTTCATTTTAGGAAACCTTTTTGCATGAATGTGTTCTTGCCTTAATAATCAATCAAATTGATTATTAATTAATTATAAATTGATTATTTAATTAATTAATCATATTAAATAATTAAAAGAATCAATTTTGGGCTTAAAACAAGTGTAGGCCGAAACCCACAGAAGAAAAACCCTAATTGTGTTCACACACAAACTAGTTTTGTGTCATTTGGACCATTTGGGCTTTTTGGAATGAGCCAAGCCCCCTCCAGCCCTTAAAACCCATTAATAAACTTAATTAATGTTTATAATAGTTAATTTAAATCAGCTCCTTGGGCCTACCAAGTCATTTACTAATTTAAACCAAGTCCGTAAACATAATTAAGTCCATTAAGTGGTTTTAATGAATTAAAATTAATCAAATTAATTTAAGGCCCATTTTAATTAATCCAATTAATTAAAAACACTTTAATATATCATATATATCAGATTTAGAAGATCAAAAGTCGTTCTAACCAAGAACACACGAAGAACACCAATTTATCGAACTTTTCGACAAAACTAGTTTTCATGCAAAACTTGTTCGATTTTAATTTCGTTCGATCCTACAGCTTAATATCACATATTAAACACATAAAATATCATCTAAATGATTTTTAAATGGATCCATAAGAAATTAAATTAGAACAGGCCCTACATTACCTAGGGTTTAATGCCAAACCCTAATGGGTTTCACGCCAAAACCAAATCTTAATCATTCAAAAATTTCGTTTTTGTTTCCACAAAATTTATTTGATCACACATACAACCCGAAATCAATATTTCTCATTCATGAACAATCAAATCTACTATTTTAAAGTTCATGAAATAAATAACTCAAAACAAAATAAAACTTATTCCGCAGAAAAAATATAGAATTGTATATCCATGGCAAAACCTGGCTCTGATACCATGTTGGAATTTAATGGTTACATGTATCACATACATGAGCGGAATTTTAAAAATTTTTTTAACCATAAGATCTGATCTTGCCATGAATACACAATATAACTATATGAGAATAAGAAAAATCACCTTTGATTTTTGTTGAACAGTTGATTTTACTTCGCACCGGGTTGTCGCAAACCACAGTGTCCAAAATCGAACACCTCCAATGAGTAATCCACACTAGAGAGGGGTAAATTGAACCAACAAATTGGTGTTCAACTAGGGCTGGCCAAAATCCAAGAGGCTAGCAATGGAAGTGGCGCAAAAAGGGAGACAGAAATAAGAGAAAAAGACTTTCCTTTTGTTTTAATCACTTAACTCTAATTCTCATTAGTTGGCCTTTTATAGTTAGGTTAAAATTCCAACTCCTTAATGAGATTGGGCTCTTTAAAATTGCTTGAGAATTATTAATTGGGCTTCTGGAATTAATTATAATCATTTGGGCTTAATTAAATCCAAATTAAATCTTTTCATAAAAGACCATGCATAAAATCCACAAACTAGGCCCTTTGTGCATCTAATTGGATTTAAATACCCAAATGGATTCCAAATCCAACCAAATTAAATATGTGAGTTCCATAACACTTATGTAACATATATAAATTAATTTGCTCCAAGAAAAAGCCCTCTAAGCCCTTCTGTATGGAGTTGGCGTGTAGCCCTCTTCTGGAGGGCTTCTTCCAACTTCTTCATTCCTTTGGCCCTTTATAATTTTTCCAATGGTCCTATTAATTATTATATCAGTCCTATAACACTTATAGTAGTCTTATAATACTTATAAGACAATAATAATTAATCATGAAATACATTATTTCATTTAGGTCCAATTTACAGAACATTTCTCAAAAGTTCCGCGGACAATTTTATTTGATCATAATTAATTAAACTCTTTAATTAATTATTATCATATTCTCCTCTCTACCTTTATAATAATATCAAATATTATTATCCTTGTCATTTTATCATTTTACCCTTTTCTCTATATGTGTGTGACCTATTGGGTTCCTGTCCATGTTGGCCGTATAATATGTAATTGTGAGTTCTATTCAAAACTCACATGATTTAAACTCTTTTAAATCATTTTATCAATCTCTATTGATATTTTGATACATCATTATATAAGTCATGATTGGCCTCTAGCTAGGCATCATGACTACCCAAATGTCAGGGAAGTCATGTGGTTTGACTGTACCCTTCCATAGAAACAATTACCGTGCAATTATTCCTTTCAACACTCTTATCTCAATTAGATTCTGAGTATGGATTTCTGTCAACTCATATAAATCTAATTATGTATGTTCTATTAATTTAACCATTGTTCCTAAAATGCCCTTCATGGATCTCCATCCATCTTGGCATATTACTCTGGCTAGAGATTCACTGAACAAGGTAATTATAGAATCATGTGAGATAACTTCCCTTGTTAAATCTGGGATGGTGAATCCTTTGTCAATCACTCAACTATCTTCAAGTAGGTCATGATATACCCAATCTCCTAACTATATTCACTCCCAGTTGGAAGTAATCAGTTATGGAGTCAAAGTATACCACTTGCTACTTAAGATAACTTTGGTGATCTCATGTCCAAGGATACTTGCACAACTGCTATGAAGAGATTCCTCACTAACATAGATTTAATATCCATATGAGGATTCTCTTTGCAGGTCTCCAATGAACTTGTTCCTCTAACAAGCATCCACATGTTAGCTTTGATTATCATCCATAATCACAATTATGAGAACAATTGCTTGAACCATTCAAGAAGCATAACATGTGCTAGTCTGTCTGAATTAACAATGTCCTATCTTATTAATTCTTCGACTAGGGATATTTAGATATTAACATATTTGCATGCAATAGACATCTCACATCATGAACACCTTCATGATTGCCTTTGCACTGTGTTTATAATATCTAGGACTTCATTTATTAATTTAAGATTTACAAACTCATGTATTCAAACACAGCATTAATAAATGAATGATGCCTTTTATTAAGAATATAAATTTCATACATATGAAAAACATCCCTATTACATGGGCTCTAGGGCATACTCTCTAACATCAGATTGGAAACTGGCATCTGTATACCCATTTACTTTCAAATTGCCCTCTCCATATACCAAGAATATATCCTTAGTCCTTCTCAAGTACTTAAGAATATTCTTTACAGCTGCCCAGTGTTCCTCTCCAAAATTGGATTGGAATCTGCTTGTGACACTCAAAGCAAATGCTATATCTGGACATGTACATAACATAGCATACATGATAGAACCAATTGCAGATGCATATGGTATTCTATTCATGCTCTCTCTATCCTATAGTGTCTGCGGACACATAGACTTAGAAAGGTGTTTCCCATGCACCATGGGTATAAACCCTTTCTTAGAGAGATCCATATTGAACCTCTTCAATACTTTATCTATATATGTACTCTGAGAAAGACCTAGCAACCTATTAGATCTATCTCTGTAGATCCTTATTCCTAGAATATAGGATGCTTCTCCAAGGTCTTTCATGGAGAATTGCTTGGATAACCATATTTTAACAGATTGGAGAAGAGAAATGTCATTTCTCGTGATCAATATGTCATCCACATATAGAACTAGGAAGACAATTGCACTCCCACTGACCCTTTTATACACACAAGGTTTATCTTCATTCTGTGAGAAACCAAACTCTTTAATTGTCTCATTGAATCATGTGTTCCAGCTCCTAGAGGCTTGCTTCAATCCATAAATGGATCTTTGAAGCTAGCATACCTTTTGACCATTTCTATATGTGAACCCTTCTAGTTGTGTCATATACACATCCTCAGTAAGATTTCCATTAAGGAAAGTTGTCTTCACATCCATTTGCCAAATCTTACAATCATAATGGGCTGCAATGGCTAAAAGTATTCTTATAGACTTAAACATAGCTACAGGAGAAAAAGTTTCGTCATAGTCAATACCTTTTTTTGACGATAACCCTTTGCTACTAAGCAAACCTTATAGGTAACTATATTGCCTTCCATGTCGATCTTCTTTTTGAAGACCCATTTGCACCCTATGGATTTTATCCCTTCAGGTGGTTGAGTTAAAGTCCATACTTTATTCTCATACATGGAGTCCATTTCAGACCGTATAGCCTTAAGCCATAAATCACGTTTTGAACTGTTCAAAACTTCTTGATAGCTTGTAGGCTTATTGTCCTCTACTATAGTTATGTCTCTATCCGAATCAATGTGAAATCCATATCTCACAGGGATAGAATGCATCCTAGTAGATCTTCTAGGATTTTGTGTATAATTAACTTTAACTGCAATCTCATCATTATGAAATTCAGTTTCGAGTTCAATCGGTTGATCATCTTCTATTTGTGGGTCTTGAACTTCACCAAGTTCAATTTTACTCCCACTGTCCTCTCGTAGGAGAAATTCTCTTTCCAAGAAGACAGTATGCCTTGAAACAAACACCTTTTATTCTAAGGGATGATAGAAATAATGTCCAAACATTTCTTTTGGATATCCCACAAATAAACATTTGTCAGACTTAACATCCAGTTTGTCTGACATTGTCCTCTTCACATAAGTAGGACAACCCCATATTTTCATATGAGAAAAGCGTGGGTTTCTTGTTATTCCACATCTCATATGGAGTAACATCAACCGATTTATTAGGAACTTTGTTTAACACATAAACAGCAGTTTCTAGTGCATATCCCCAAAAGGACTTAGGCAAGTCCGCTCGGCTCATCATTGATCGAACCATATCTAATATTGTTCGATTTCTCCTTTTAGATACACCATTGTGTTGTGGTGTATATGGTGGAGTCCATTGAGATAAAATCCCATTATCTCTAAGATAATCCTAAAACTCCTGGCTTAAGTATTCTTCACCTCGATCTGATCTAAGTGTTTTAATACTTTTGCCAAGTTATTTCTCTACTTCATTTCTGAATTCTTTGAACTTTTCAAATGCTTCTGATTTGTATTTCATTAGATAGATGTATCCATACCTGGAATAATCATCTATGAAAGTAATGAAGTAGGAGTAACCTCCTCTGGCATGTGTAGTCATTAGACCACATACATCTGAATGTATTAAGTCCAAAACCATTTTAGCTCGTTCTCCTTTACCAATAAAGGGAGCTTTTGTTATTTTTCCAAATAAACAAGTTTTGCATGTATCAAATGATTCATAATCAAATGATCCCAAATCACCTGACTTGTGTAATTTTGTCATGCGTTTCTCATTTATATGACCTAAATGACAATACCATAAATATGAGGTATTTAGATTATCATGTTTCATTCTCTTGGTATCCACATTACGCACTTCTTTAATTAAATCAAGAACAAAAATACCATTCTCAATGATAGCTTTTGCATAAAACATATTGTTCTTAAAAATGAAACAACACTTGTCCTTTACAGAAATGTCATAATCGTTCGATAAACAACTGAAAGAAATAATACTCTTGGATAAAGCTGGAACATAATAACAATTATTCAATTCCATTACTAATCCACTAGGAAGAGGCAAATGATAAGTCCTCACAACTGTTGTAGAGATGTTTTGTCCAGTAGCTGACTGCAAACATATCTCTACCTTTCAAACTCTTCTAAAGCTTGTAAGCCCCTGTAGATCATTACACAAATGAGATCCACATCCGGTATCTAATACCGATGATTGTCTTGAAGTAATAGAATAAGTATTAATTTCAACCATACGAATACCTGAAGTAGAAGCATCAGCTTGCTTCTTCTCCTTGAGAGAATCTAGAGAGGCCTTGTAGTTATGCTTCCAATGACCATCCTTTCCACAATGGAAGTAAGTTCCTTTGGGATTCTCTTTCTTGGAAACCTTCTTCTTGAAGATCCCACCATATTTTGGTCGCGCCTTGGTTGTCCTTTTCTTCTTTTACTTCTTGCCTTTAGCAGAAGTGACAACCATGAAACCTTTTGGATCCTTCTTAAAGGATCCATCAGCTGTCTTGAGCATATTGATTAACTCAGGAATGGTTACTTAGATCTTGTTCATGTTGAAGTTAAGCATTAAAGGTGAATAACTTGGAGCCAACGAGTACAAGATTAAATCTATGTGTAGATCATTATCCATAACATAGCCAAGTCTACTCAAATGCTTAATATATCCATGCATCTTCATTGCATGAGTAGCAGCCTAAGTGCCTTCCACCATTTTGCAGCTAAATAGAGCTCGAGCAATCTCATATTGCTCATTTCTAGCCTGAGAAGAATAAAGCTCCTCTAGATGCAAAATGATGGTTCTAGCATCCATCATCTCATGTTACTTCTGAAGCTCCGAGGACATAGCAACCAACATCAGACATGCTGCTGCTTCACTATCCTCCATGTATTTTCGATAAGTGCCTTTGATCTCATCAATGGCATCATCTGATGGAAGTGGTGGTGGATCTTTATCCAAGACATAATGGATCTTTTCAGCTTTGAGAACAATTCTCACTTCCCTGATCCAGTCAGAATAGTTACTGCCAACCAGCTTGTTATCCAAGATTGATCTGATGTGCTCATGATGATGACCTAGATGTGAAAAAGAAAAGATAAGAGAGTATGTTCATATATATGTATGCATTAATAAGGTTTTTAATTAATCCATTTACTCCCACTATTTTATTGTGAATTAATAGCCCTCACTATATAATTCGAGAAAACCCGATGGTTTTCCTAATGGGCCAATATCCAATCCTTGATATGTAATTTGACCTTGACTGTGGTCAACAAGCCCAACTCCATACCCTTGAAAGGAAGGTATCTCTATACCAATTGTGTCTCTACACAACTATTGGATCATTAGGTTATCAACTCTTGATGCATTCATATCGTATATGCATTCCCTAATCTTGCCTCTAGAACCATTAGCCTTGACTGTGGTCAACAAGCTAATGGGCTAGCTAAGATGATGCATTTAATTAGATTTGAACATATTTGATATAATTTGAGCTTGACTATGGTCAATAACCCATACTATAAAGAACTCTGGTTCTACTCAAATTAATGGACGGCTTATATACCTTAGTATTTGTTTGAGGGTTTTAGTTAATTAAGTCTCATCATACATGGTTGGCATAAATTGGTATGCATCCTATATCTATCACATAAATATAAGCATACAAATATGGTATAGTTATGGACTTTACTACATTGATTTCCCTGAGCGAAGAGGGAAATCAAAAGGTCACACCTAGGTAGTATGCATGATTCAAACAAGAAAAATAATTACATTATCTTCAAGCTTGTTGGATTTTCATCCAGCCCATCTTGCTCCTTGATAGTGGTCTCCATCTCTATTTCTAATTCTAATCTAAGTAATCTAATTACATATTACAATTTGAAAAGAAATACAAACCAAAAAAAAGTGGTCGGGACATGAAAGTCCTCATTGGGCCAAAACATGCATAATGCTTAATCACATTAGGCCTTGTCCATAACTATCCATCATGCCAATCATACACCCTTATATGCATTTCTAATGCATAAAGAAATGGATTACTAACTTTGTTTCAACTCTTGAAATAATCTTTTGAGTTATTTTAATAATGTGATCAAATTAGGAAACTTTTTCCATTTTGAAAACTTTCATTTTAAGAAACCTTTTTGCATGCATGTGTTCTTGCCTTAATAATCAATCCAATTGATTATTAATTAATTATTAATTAATTATTTAATTAATTAATCATATTAAATAATTAAAATAATCAATTTTGGGCTTAAGATAAAGGGTAGGCCGAAACCCACCAAATTAAACCCTAAATGTGTTCACACACAAACTAGTTTTGTGTCCATTAGACCATTTAAGCCTTTTGGAATGAGCCAAGCCCACTCCTGTATGGCCCCTAACAAGACCCTAATCTGATTTGTATATTTGAATGGGATTTTTATTTGATTAAGATTAAATGAAACGAGGAATTTGTATAAGTATGGGTCAAGAGGGGGTAAATTATCATGTTATTATGTTATTTGCATGAGAATAAAATTTTAAAGCATGGTTTAATATTAATTAAGGGTGAAATTGAAGTAAAAAGTATTAATTTGGGGTAAGTTTATAGTTTCGGAAACTCAAGGGTCAAATGTGGATAGAAATTTATGTTTAAAGGTCAATTTGAGAGAAGGAGCAAATTGATAGGTTAATGTTTGAAAGGAATTAAATGGAGAGGTTAAAGTTTAACATGCAAAGATTAGCTAGGTTATTTTGTAGCATGAAAAAGGTTAAAGGACTAAAGAGGGAATTATCCCTTGCTATTATAAAAAGCCAACTTTGAAGAGAGAGAAGAAAGAGTGGGACGGCATTTCTACAAGAAAAGCGCAGAAATGTTTTTCTTTCTCTCTCTTTTATGATTCAAAGTTGATTCCTTAAGTAATCTTGAAGAGAAAATTGTGCATATTGGTTAATCAAGAGTTTAAGGCATTAAACTAAGGTAATTAATCTATCAATGAGCCCTTCAGCATCTTCTTCTTCTTCTTCTTCTTCTTCTTCTTTTCATTTTAACTGAGGAGAACGTTAACTGTATGCTGGAACTTGAATGTCCATGATTTTTGTGAAGGAGAAGAGGAAGGAAGGAAGAGCAAAGGAAAGGGTATTGCTAGAGGTTGAAGATATTGGTTTTTCGGCCAAGGTTTGGGAATTTAGAATGTTCATATTGCATATGGAATTGATTGCTGGAATATGGTATGATTTACAGAATTTAAGTTACGTTTTGCTGGATTTTATTGATGTGAGGTTGAAGAACAGATTGTGTCCTTGCCGAGTCATGAATATCTTCATGAGTCGTGAACTATTGTCCGACTCGTGAAGCTCTTCACGAGCCGTGCATCTTCTTCCTCTGGGAATGTTGGGTTCACTCGTGAAACTCTTCACAAGTCGTGAATATTAGTCCGACTCGTGAAACTCTTCACGAGTCATGAAATGTAGCTTTTCTTCTCCACTCGTGAACCTCTTCATGAGATGTGAGTATTGGCCTTATTAGCTTCACTCGTGAATCTCTTCATGAGTCGAACTTGTCGTCATGATTGAATGACCTGTATGGATTGTTTTGCTCATAAGTTGAGCTATAAAGCAGAAAATTGAATGATTCTTTTTGCATTGGAAAATAGACTTCTATACCTATATTTCATGTGAAGGAACATAGACTTAAATCTGCATTTAATTACATGAAATTTAGGATTGAATCCGAACTAGTTCCCTAGACTGCACACAGAAACAGAATTTACAGTAATGGGCATATCTTTATGTAGAGATGTTGAAATGTTACAAAATGAAATTCTGAAAAAATTAGAGACATGAAAGTCTAACTTTGATGAAGAAATTTTGGTTTAAATCCTTCTAAATTTTACATTATAAATTGTTTTAAATGAAAGTCCACATGATTTGTTTTAAAACAGCCTATAGTATTTTTCAAATAACTCAATCTATAGGTAAGATATGGAGATGAATTTTGATGCTCTAGAAACTAAACACATAGGGGGATAAAATTGTGGAGATCATCTTGACTAAAAATGACTTTTTCCTTTCGAATTATGGCTCACAAGTTGAGTCCGAAATGCTACCCTATATAGATTGTTGTTGCACTTGACTTTATGATTACTAATTGAATTGAGACAAATAGTTGTTTTTATGATAGTAAAATAAATTGGACAGGGCATGTAATATGACTATCAATGAAAGATTTATATGCATACGTGTACATTCGTTGTGTATATGAATAAAGATTAGTGATGAAATATCTAACCTATACATGTAATTAGACTTGTACATGATTGTCATATGCCTAATTGATCTGTACATATGTAATCCTATGACATGAAAGTGCACATGATCTGAATGATGATAAATGCGTATATATATATTGGTAAACATGCTTATAGGAATAAGCCTACTATATGCGAATTTACCTACAGGTATGTACATTTAATATTATGTACATGAGTGTATGAGCATGTAATTGCCCTATGAGATAGAAGATGTTGTAGCATGACTATGAACATGTGAGATGCTTAATGAGAATATGATCAAGTATATGATATGATAATTATATGTCATGCCTATATGTCATGATGCAAACTTATAGTCACACAAAATGGATGAGCTAATTGTGTAACTTGGCTTATGAAATGTGCATAATCTGTTTATACACCAGAGAACTTATAGTTTTACAAGACTCTATATATGTACAAATAGTATACTATGAATACAGTCTTAATATGTGAATTGAACATGAATATAGTTCTGCCTGCGGTAGAGTTTTAGATGTGGATAGATAGGCGCCTATAGGGAAATTGCAGCTGCCATAGTTTGGCCCAATTGGGTCCATAGTATGTATCAAACCGTTTGGATCATGAATAGCCCCGTTTGGGTTGATAGGCAACCCCGTTTGGGTCTGGTTGAACGGTCCATAGTATATTTGGCCCTATTTGGGTCTATCGATCCGATATCTTCGGATATCCTTCATTTTGATACCGATGTGTATCCATAGTTCCCGTTATCCACTGATAAAGCTAAGGCAGGATAAACGTTATTCATAGTAATGATCAAAATTAAATAGTTAATGTTATTTGACTAAAGATTGATATTATAGATTACATTGTTGGTTGGCCCATAGGAATTATGTTTCATTTGAATATGTTCACATGGTAAATTGCTGTCTATATGAATTATGAATATGAGAATATTTGTTACTCTTTTGGGTACAATGTTTAGGTACATGAGGACATGTTTTATGCTTTAAAGTATTTGTTATTAATGACATGATATGTTGTACATGTTATTTATAATTCATTATATGTATATTTTGATGACCATTGTGAGTGGTCATCCATCTATAGATATTCCCCACTAAGCTTTATAGCTTAGCACGGGTTATTTATTCGTGTAGGTACTGTTAATAATACTTTTGCTCAGGGACGATATCTGCATCAGGAAGGGCCAACTACCGACTGTTAATCTTGATGTAGGATGTTTTTGTATTAGTATTATCATATGTTTTGCTTTATGGCCAGTTATGTTATAAAATGTATATAACTGATGAGAAGTGTTGTAACTCACAAGTAATAAAGCTAAGAAGAGTATGTGTGCATGTGATATGCATAAAGTAATATTCATATAGTATAGTATGCATGATACTAAGTAGGAAATGCAATACAGGAATAAACTAGTAGTACATACATAGGTTTATGAATCGTATGACATGATTAAGGGTAAAATGATTGTTAAACAAATATATTGCATAAGCATGATTAATAGTAATCAAATTATCTGATAAATAGGGTTTTGCATAGAGGGTGCTACAATTTGTGGTATCAGAGCCTAGGTTTAGCCTTTTTTGGGTAAAAATAAACCTAGGATTCTATAGTATGATATAGTGTTTTGTTGGCCTGATGCAGAAGTCCCTGTTTTCTTATAGATCGAAGATAGAGAGCTCCAGAGATGCTTTTGAGGAATCGTCTGAAAGTAACAGGCCGATTAGAACCAATCTCTCCAATCTTGGATCTTCATCATCCAATCCAAATGAGGTTCCAGCAGCCATCCCTGCAGAACCATTGTTAAAGATATCACAAGATATGGCTTAAATTCTTCAAAGGATGACCGCACCCAAAGCTCCAATATCTGAAATTAGGAAGCATGGTGCTGAAGAGTTTTTAGGCACTAATCTGGAATAATATGAGGAAGTTGAATTTTGGCTGGAAAGGCTAGAGAGAATTTTTGATGAAATTCATTGTCCAGTGGGTTATAAGGCATCTTCTGCTGTGTCCTTGTTACAGGGAGCTGCTTATGATTGGTGGAAGTTGGTGTTGAAGCAACCCCAATTACCAGATCCTCTTACATAGGAATTTTTCATAGCTGAATTAAAAAAAAGTATGTTACTGAGGCGTACAAGTAAGAGAAGTTAAAGCAATTTCTCAACTTAAAGCAGATAGTTATGTCTGTGGTTGAGTATGAGAAAGAATTCAGTCACTTGTTCAAATATGTTCCTAATGAGATATTAATTGATGCTTTTAAATGTAGACAGTTTGAAGATGGGTTAAATGATCATATCAGAGAAAAGTTAATTTGATCTACATCTTTGCAAGTGGTTAACTTCACTCAACTGGTTACAGCAACCTTGCGAATTGAAAAGAATGAAATTGCAAAAAGGGAAGAAGAACATAAAAGAAGTGGGTCCAAGGGTGGATCTTTCAGAGGAAAGAGAGCTAGAGTAGCTCAAAGAAATTAGCCAGCTGAGTCTGGCTATAGTTCTGCAAAAAGGGTCTGGAGACAAGAATCTTCTGCAATGTCTAAGCTACGAAAGGGAGCTTCAAAGAAATAGAGTGGGGGGAAACCTCCAATGTGTCCCCATTGTTCTAGGCAACATTGAGATAGTTGTAGGAAATTGCCTGGGGCATATTTCAAGTGTGGTGGTACTGATCACTTCATGGAAAATTATCCTTCAAAGAAGGATCAGGGTGTTGGACAGCAGGGCAGTAGAGGAACTTACAATGCACCATCTTTAGGTAGAGGCAGGGGAAGAGGACATGGGGGATCGAGGCATCAGGGATCCCAGTCCAGGAACATTTCTGAATCAGTTGACAGGCCCATAGCTCCAGTTGTTCCTATTCGGGCTTATACAATGAAAGCTAGAGAGGATTAGAGTGCTTCAGAAGTTATAGCTGGTATTTTCTCTCTCTTTGATTCTGACATGCATGCACTGATTGATCTCGGTTCCACTCATTCTTATGTTTGCACTGGGGATATGGGTAGAAATGAGTCTATTGTACATGAATTGGAATATAATATATGTGTAACCAACCCTTTGGGTCACAGTGTTGTTGTTAATAGAGTGCATAAACAGTGTCCTATTGTAATCCAAGGGAAAGAATTTCTTATTGATCTTAGTGAATTGCCATTTCGGGAGTTTGATATTATACTGGGTATGGATTGGCTGTCTAGACATCATGCAGCGATTAATTGTGAAGCTAAAACTGTAACTCTTATTGGTGCTGATGGTAAAGAAACTTTAGTTCAAGGCATTCAATCTAAACCCATAGCTAATGTAATAACAGCTATGCAAGCTAAGCAATTTCTGAAAAAACGGTGTGAAGCTTTCTTAGCACTTATGCTTGATTCAAGAAAAGAGATTGTGAATCTCCAATAGATTCTAGTGGTGAAAGAATTTCCTGATGTGTTCCCTGAACATTTACCTAGTCTTCCACCTGAAAGGGATGTTGAGTTGTCTATAGAAATTCTACCTGGTACAACTCCTATTTCGAAGACACCCTACAGGATGGCTCCTTTGGAATTGAAGGAACTAAAGGTTCAACTACAGGAGTTGCTTGACAAAGGCTTCATTAGGCCTAGTGCATCACCTTAGGGTGCACCAGTTTTATTTGTGAAGAAAAAAGATGGGTCTTTGAGGATGTGTATAGATTACAAATAGTTAAATAGGGTAACGGTGAAAAATAAGTACCCTTTACCTAGAATTGAAGATTTATTTGATCAGTTGAAAGGTGCTGGAGTGTTTTCCAAGATTGATATGCGAACGGGTTATTATCAACTTCGGGTTAAGGATGTGGATGTTTCCAAAACAACCTTTAGAACCCGATATGGGCATTATGAGTTTCTGGTGATGCCATTTGGGTTAACAAATGCACCGGCTGCGTTTATGGATCTTATGAATAGGGTATTTAAACTCTACTTAGATCAATTTGTTGTTGTGTTCATATATGACATTTTGGTGTATTCGAGAAATGAAGTGGAACATGCTGAGCATTTGAGAATTGTTTTACAGACTCTAAGGGAGAATAAGTTGTATGCTAAGCTGAGCAAATGTGATTTTTGGCTTAAGGAAGTTTCTTTCCTTGGTCATGTAGTATCTTTTGAAGGCATTAGAGTGGATCCGGCAAAAATTGAGGCTATAGTGAATTGGAAGCTGCCTCGAAATGTGATAGAAGTGAGAAGTTTTCTGGGCTTAGCAGGTTATTACCATCGTTTTGTGAAAGGCTTTTCAGTTATAGCTACACCACTCACTAAACTATTGAGAAAGGGCATAAAGTTTGAGTGGACTGATCGGTGTCAGACAAGCTTTGATCAATTGAAGAAATTTTGGACAGAGGCTCTAGTTTTGACACAACCAGTTACAGGAAAACAGTATGCTATGTATAGTGATGCTTCCAGAGTTGGCTTGGGGTGTGTGTTAATGCAAGATGGTAAAATAATTGCCTATGCTTCTAGACAGTTGAAGCCGCATGAGCAAAAT
Source organism: Excoecaria agallocha (assembly GCA_037975025.1). Lineage (NCBI taxonomy): Eukaryota > Viridiplantae > Streptophyta > Magnoliopsida > Malpighiales > Euphorbiaceae > Excoecaria > Excoecaria agallocha. Next base: position 25,181,035 of record CM075815.1, read on the forward strand.
TATCCAACCCATGACCTAGAGTTAGCAATAGTGTTGTTTGCCTTAAAAATTTGGTGACATTATTTTTATGGGGAAAGGTACAGAATTTATACAGATCACAAGAGTCTCAAATATTTATTCACTCAAAAGGAACTTAACTTGAGGCAGCGAAGATGGTTAGAACTGTTTAAAGATTATGATTGTATAGTGGATTACCATCTAGGCAAAGCTAATGTTGTAGCTGATGCCTTAAGCTGTAAGATGATGGCTGCTATGATTGCACATCACTGTAGATGGAAACTTGCATATGATGGTGCTTTAATAGCACAGTTGAAGGTTAGACCTTGTTTGAAGCAAACAGTGATTGATGCTCACAAAAATGATGAAAGGTTACAACAGATTTTGAAGTCTTCACATGAAGGGACCCAGTCTGAGTATTCAGTGAAAGAGGATGGGGGTGTGTATTACCAGAATAGATTATATGTTCCTGATGACAAAGAATTAAGAAGAACAGTATTGAATGAGGCTCACAATACAGTATTTACTATGCACCCTGGTGGGAATAAGATGTACCAGGATTTGAAACAATGTTATTGGTGGCCTGGCATGAAGAAAGATGTGGTAGCATATGTCTCAAAATGTTTGACTTGTCAGCAGGTGAAAGCAGAGCACCAGTTATCCTCTGGTTTGTTGAACCCCATCCCAATTCCATAGTGGAAATGAGAGGATATTACCATGGACTTTGTAACAGGATTGCCCCTTACACAGAAAAAGCATGATGCAGTTTGGGTTATAGTTGATAAGCTAACTAAATTAGCTCATTTCATACCAGTTCGGATGGATTACCCTATGGATAAACTGGCATAATTTTATGTAAATGAGATTGTTAGACTGCATGGCATTTCGGTGTCAATAATCTCTGATCGAGATCCGAGATTCACATCGAGATTCTGGCAGAGTTTGCAACAAGCACTAGGGACTCAGCTCCGTTACAGTACATCATTCCACCCTCAGACGGATGGTCAATCTGAACGAGTTATCCAAATTTTAGAGGATGTGTTTTGGATTTTGTAGGAAGTTGGGATAGATATTTAGCTTTAATGGAGTTCGCCTACAATAACAGTTATCAAAGGAGCATCGAGATGGCACCTTATGAGGTCTTGTATGGCCAAAAATTTAGAACTCCTATTTACTGGACTGAATTGTCAGAGCGCAGAGTTATTGGTCCAGATATTGTTAAAGATACAGAAGAAAAGGTACAAGTTATCAAGCAGAGATTGAAGGAAGCTAGTAATAGACAGAAGTCGTATGCTGATTTAAAAAGGAAAGACATTAAATATCAAGTGGGTGACAAAGTGTTTTTGAAAGTGTCCCCTTAGAGAAAAGTATTGAGATTTGGGAAAAAGGGTAAATTGAGCCCGAGATTTATCGGCCTATATGAGATTCTTCAAAGAGTTAGGCCAGTGGCATACAGGTTGGCTCTCCCTATGGAACTAGCTAAACTCTATGATGTGTTTCATGTTTCAATGCTTTGGAGGTATCGATCAGATGAATCCCATGTGATACCAGTTCAAGATGTGCAAGTACAGCCGGATTTCACTTATGATGAAGAGCCTACAGCAGTTCTGGCTAGAGAAGTTAGACAGCTAAGAAATAAGCAAATTAAACTTGTTAAAGTGCTCTGGCAACATCATAATTTACAAGAAGTTACTTAGGAGCCAGAAACAGTTATGAAGGAACAACATCCTCACTTATTCAAAATAGGTATGAATTTCAAGGACAAAATTCTTAAAGGGGAGAGAATTGTAAGGCCCCTAACATGACCCTAATCTGATTTGCATATTTGAATGGGATTTTTATTTGATTAAGATTAAATGAAATGAGGAATTTGTATAAGTATGGGTCAAGAGGAGGTAAATTATCATGTTATTATGTTATTTGCATGAGAATAAAATTTTAAAGCATGGTTTAATATTAATTGAGGGTGCAATTGAAGCAAAAAGTATTAATTTGGGGTAAGTTTATAGTTTCGGAAACTCAAGGGTCAAATGTGGATAGAAATTTATGTTTAAAAGTCAATTTGAGAGAAAGAATAAATTGATAGGTTAATGTTTGAAAGGAATTAAATGGAGAGGTTAAAGTTTAACATGTAAAGATTAGCTAGGTTATTTTGTAGCATGCAAAAGGTTAAAGGACTAAAGAGGGAATTATCCCTTGCTATTATAAAAACCCAACTTTGAAGAGAGAGAAGAAAGAGTGGGATGGCATTTCTTCAAGAAAAACACAGAAATATTTTCTTTCTCTCTCTTTTATGATTCAAAGTTGATTCCTTAAGTAATCTTGAAGAGAAAATTGTGCATGTTGGTTAATCAAGAGTTTAAGGCATTAAACTAAGTTAATTAATCTATCAATGAGCCTTTCAGCATCTTCTTCTTCTTCTTCTTCTTCTTCTTCTTCTTCTTTTCATTTTAACTGAGGAGAACGTTAACTGTATGCTGGAACTTGAATGTCCATGATTTTTGTGAAGCAGAAGAGGAAGGAAGGAAGAGCAAAGGAAAGGGTATTGCTAAAGGTTGAAGATATTGGTTTTTCGGCCAAGGTATGGGAATTTAGGATGTTCATATTGCATGTGGAATTGATTGCTGGGATTGGGTATGATTTACAGAATTTAAGTTACGTTTTGCTGGATTTTATCGATGTGAGGTTGAAGAATGGATTGTGTCCTTGCTGAGTCGTGAATATCTTCACGAGTTTTGAACTATTGTCCGACTCGTGAAGCTCTTCACGAGTCGTGCATCTTCTTCCTCTGGGAATGTTGGGTTCACTTGTGAAACTCTTCACAAGTCATGAATATTAGTCCGACTAGTGAAACTCTTCACGAGTTGTGAAGTGTAGCTTTTCTTCTCCACTCGTGAACCTCTTCACAAGAAGTGAGTATTGGCCTTATTAGCTTCACTAGTGAATCTCTTCATGAGTCAAACTTGTCGTCATGACTGAATGACCTGTATGGATTGTTTTGCTCATAAGTTGAGATATAGAGCATAAAATTGAATGATTCTTTTTGCATTGGAAAATAGAATTCTATACCTATATTTCATGTGAAGGAACCAAGACTTAAATTTGCTTTTAATTACATGGAATTTAGGATTGAATCCGTACTAGTTCACTAGATTGCACACAAAAACATAATTTACAGTAATGGGCATATCTTTTTGTAGAGATGTTGAAATATTACAAAATGAAATTCTGGAAAAATTAGAGACATGAAAGTTTAACTTTGATGAAGAAATGTTTGTTTAAATCCTTCTAATTTTTACATTATAAATTGTTTTAAATGAAATTCCACACGATTTGGTTTTAAAACATCCTATAGTATTTTTCAAATAACTCAAGCTATAGATTAGATATGGAGATGAATTTTGATGCTCTGGAAACTAGACAAATAGGGGGATAAATATGTGGAAGATCATCTTGACTAAAAATGACTTTTTCCTTTCCAATTGTGGCTCACAATTTGAGTCCGGAATGCTGCCCTATACAGATTGTTGCTGCACTTGACTTTATGATTACTAATTGAATTTAGACAAATAGTTGTTTTTATGATAGTAAAATAAATTGGACAGGGCATGTAATATGACTATCAATGAAAGATTTATATGCATACGTGTACATTCGTTGTGTATATGAATAAAGATTAGTGATGAAATATCTAACCTATACATGTAATTAGACTTGTACATGATTGTCATATGCCTAATTGATCTGTACATATGTAATCCTATGACACGAAAGTGCACATGATCTAAATGATGATAAATGCATATATATATATATATATATATATATATATATATATATTGGTAAACATACTTATAGGAATAAGCCTAATATATGCGAATGTACCTACAGGCATGTACATTTACGATTATGTACATGAGTGTATGAGCATGTAATTGCCCTATGAGATAGAAGATGTTGTAGCATGACTATGAACATGTGAGATGCTTAATTAGAATATGATCAAGTATATGATATGATAATTATATGTCATGCCTATATGTCATGATGCAAACTTATAGTCACACGAAATGGATGAGCTAATTGTGTAACTTGGCTTATGAAATGTGCATATATCTGTTTATGCACCAGAGAACTTATAGTTTTACAAGACTCTATATATGTACAAATAGTATACTATGAATACAGTCTTAATATGTGAATTAAACATGAATATAGTTCTGCCTGCGATAGAGTTTTAGATATGGATAGATAGGCGCCTATAGGGAAATTGCAGCTGCCATAGTTTGGCCCAATTGGGTCCATAGTATGTATTATCCCGTTTGGATCATGAACAGCCCCGTTTGGGTTGATAGGCGATCCCGTTTGGGTCTACTTGACCGGTCCACAGTATATTTAGCCTCGTTTGGGTCTATAGATCCGATATCTTCAGATATCCTTCATTTTGATACCGATGTGTATCCATAGTTCCCGTTATCCACTGATAAAGCTAAGGCAGGCTAAACGTTATTCATAGTAATGATCAAAATTAAACAGTTAAAGTTATTTGACTATAGATTGATATTATGGATTACATAGTTGGTTGGCCCACAGGAATTATGTTTCATTTGAATATGTTCACATGGGAAATTGTTGTCAATATGAATTATGAATATGAGAATATTTGTTACTCTTTTGGGTACAATGTTTAGGTACATGAGGACATGTTTTATGCTTTAAAGTATTTGTTATTAATGACATGATATGTTGTACATGTTATTTAGAATTCATTATATGTATATTTTGATGATCATTGTGAGTGGTCATCCATCTATAGATATTCCCCACTAAGCTTTACAGCTTAGCACGGGTTATTTATTCGTGTAGGTACTGTTAATAATACTTTTGCTCAGGGACAATCTCTGCATCAGGAAGGGCCAACTATCGACTTTTAATCTTGATGTAGGATGTTTTTGTATTAGTATTATCATATGTTTTGCTTTATGGCCAGTTATGTTATAAAATGTATATAACTTATGAGAAGTGTTGTAACTCACAAGTAGTAAAGCTAAGAAGAGTATGTGTGCATGTGATATACATAAAGTAATATTCATATAGTATAGTATGCATGATACTAAGTAGGAAATGCAATATAGGAATCGACTAGTAGCACATACATAGGTTTATGAACCGTATGACATGATTAAGGGTAAAATGATAGTTAAAAAAATATATTGCATAAGTATGATTAATAGTAATCAAATTATCTGATAAATAGGGTTTTGCATAGAGGGTGCTACAACTACAGCCCTTAAAACACATTAATAAACTTAATTAATGTTTATAATATTTAATTTAAATTAGCTCCTTGGGCCCACCAAGTCATTAACTAATTTAAACTAAGTCCGTAAACATTATTAAGCCCATTAAGTGGTTTTAATGAATTAAAATTAATCAAATTTGTTTAAGGCCCATTTTAATTAATCCAATTAATTAAGAACACTTTAATATATCAGATATATCAAATTTAGAAGATGAAAAATCATTCTAAATGAGAACACACCAAGAACATATCAAGAACACATGAAGAACACCAATTTATCGAACTTTCCAACTAAACTAGTTTTCATGCAAAACTTGTTCGATTTTAATTTCGTTTGATCCTATGGCTTAATATCACATATTAAACACATGAATTATCATCTAAATGATCTTATAATGGATCTATAAAAAATTCATTTAGAATAGGCCCTAAATCTAAAAGCTTCTCACGAAAAAACACAGAATTCTTTTCTCAAAAAAAATTGTTTTTGTTTCCGATATATATATTTGATCACACTTATATCCATAAATCAATATTTCTCATTCATGAACAATTAAATCTAATATTTTAAAGTTCATGAAATAAATAACTCAAAAATAAAACTTATTCCGCAGAAAAAATATAGAATTGTATATTCATGGCAAAACCGAGGCTCTGATACCATGTTGGAATTTATCGGTTACATGCATCTCATACATAAGTAGAATTTAAAATTTTTAACCAATATTACTGATCTCGCCATGAATGTACAATATTCATATTAATAAGAATAAGAAAAATCAACTTTGATTTTTGTTGAACAGTTGATTTTCCTTCGCATCGGGTTGTAGCAAACCACAGTGTCCAAAATCGAACACCTCCAATGAGTAATCCACACTAGACAATGATAGAATGAACCAAAAATTGGTAAGGGACAAGAGGCTGGCCGAAAATCCCTTGAGCTAGCAAGGGAGGTGGTGGCTAGGGTAGAGAGAAAAAGGAGAAACCCTTTCTTAAGTGTTTTCTCACTTAACCCTAATTCCTTATTATTTGGATTTTTATAGTTAGGTTAAAATTCCAACTTCATAATGAGATTGGGCTCTTTAAAATTGGTGGAGAATTATTAATTGGGCTTTTGGAATTATTTATAATTCATTTAGGCTCAATTAAATCCAATTTAAGCCCTTTCACAAAAGACTATGCACAAAACCCACAAACTAGGCCCTTTGTACATATACTTGGATTTAATTACCCAAATGAATTCCAAATCCAACCAAATTAAATATGTAGGCTCCATAAAACTTATATAACATATTTAATTTATTTTGGTCCAAGAAATAGGCCTCTAAGGCCTTCTATTTTGGAGTTGGCGTGTGTCCCTTCTTCGGGAGGGCTTCTGTGCCAACTTCATTTCTTTGACCCTTTATAATTCCTCCAATGGACCTATTAATTATTATTTCAGCCCTATAACACTTATATTATAATAATAATTAATTATGAAATATATTATTTTAATTAGGTCCAATTTTGCAGAATATTTTCTCAAAAGTTTCGCAAATAATTTTACTTGATCATAATTAATTAAACTCTTTAATTAATTATTATCTTATTCACTTCTCTATCCCCATAATAATATCAAATATTATTATCCTTGTCATTTTACCATTTTATCCTTTTTCTCTATATGTGTGTGACCTATTGGGTTCTTGTCCATGTTAGTAGTATAATATGTAATTGTGAGTTCTATTCAAAACTCACATGATTTAAACTCCTTTAAATCATTTTATCAATCCCTATTGATATTCTTGATACATTATTATACAAGTCATGATTGGCCTCTATCTAGGCATCATGACTATCCAAATGTCAGGAAATTCAAGTGGTTTGACTATACCCTTCCATAGAAACAGATACCGTGTAATTACTCCTTTCACCACTCTTATCTCAATTAGATTCTGAGTATGGATTTCTGTCAACTCATATAAATATAATCATGTATGTTCTATTAATTTAACCATTATTCCCAAAATGCCCTCCATGGATCTTTATCCATCTTGGCATATTACTCTGGCCAGAGATTATCTGAACAAGGCAATTATAGAATCATGCGAGATAACTTCCCTTATTAAATCTGGGATGGTGAATCCTTTGTCAATCACTCAACTATCTTCAAGTAGGTCATGGTATATCTAATCTCCTAACTATGTTCACTCCCAGTTGGAACTTTTTCAAATTTTAATATGTAATTAGATTACTTAGATTAGAATTAGAGATAGAGATGGAGACCATTATCAATGAGCAAGATGGGCCGGAAGGAGATCCAACAAGATTGAAGATAATGTAATTATTTTTACTTGTTTGAATTATGCATAGTACCTAGGTATGACCTTTTGATTTCCCTTTTCACTCAAGGAAATCAATGTAGTAAAGTCCATAACTATACTATATTTTTATGCTTATATTTATGTGATAGATATAGGATGCATACCAATGTATGCCAACCATGTATGATGAGACTTAATTAACTAAAATCCCTCAATCAAATACTAAGGTATAAAAGCCTTCCATTAATTGGAGGGGAACTAGAGTTCTCTATAGTGTGGGTTTTTTACCACAGTCAAGCTAACATTGTATCGAAAATGTTTGAATCTAATTAAATGGGTCATCTTAGCTAGCCCATTAGCTTGTTGACCATAGTCAAGGCTAATGGTTTTAGAGGCAAGATTAGGGAATGCATATATGATATGCATGTATCAAGAGTTGATAACCTAATGATCCAATAGTTATGTAAAGACACAATTGATATAGAGATACCTACCTTTCAAGGGCATAGAGTTTGATTTGTTGACCACCCTCAAGGTCAAATTTCATATCAAGGATTGGATACTGGCCCACTAAGAAAATCATCAGGTTTTCTCGAATTATATAGTGGGGGCTATAAATTCGCAATAAAATAATGGGAGTAAATGGATTATTTAAAAACCTAATTAATGCATACACATATATGAACATACTCTAATATGTTTTCTTTTCACATCTAGGTCATCATCATAAGCACATCAAACATTAACATACAATCAATCTTGGATAACAAGCCGGTTGGCAGCAACTATTTTGACTGGATTAGACAAGTAAGAATTATTCTCAAAGCTGAAAGATCGATTATGTCTTGGATAAAGATCCACCACCACTTCCATCAGATGATACCATTGATGAGATCAAGGGCACTTATCAAAAATACATGGAGGATAGTGAAGTAGCGGTATGTCTGATGTTGGGTGCTATATCCTCACAGCTTCAGAAGCAACATGAAATGATGGATGCTAGAACCATCATTTTGCATCTAGAGGAGCTTTATTCTTCTCAGGCTAGAACTGAGCAATATGAGATTGCTCGAGCTCTATTTAGCTACAAAAAGGTGGAAGGCACTTCGGTTGCTACTGATGCATTAAAGATGTATAGGTATATTGAGCATTTGAGTTGACTTGGCTATGTAATGGATATGATCTTTACATAGATTTAATCTTGTACTCGTTGGCTCTAAGTTATGCACCTTTCATGCTTAACTTCAACATGAACAAAATCCAAGTGACCATTCCAGAGTTAATCAACATGCTCAGAACAACAGATGGATCCTTCAAAAAGGATTCAAAAAGTTTCATGGTTTTCACTTTTGCTAAAGGCAAGAAGCAGAAGAAGAAGAAGAAGAAGAAGATGATGATGATGATGATGACCAAGGCGCAGCCAAAAAAATGGTGGGGTTTCCAAGAAAGAGAATCCCAAAGGAACTTGCTTCCATTGTGGAAAAGATGGTTATTAGAAGCATAACTACAAGTCCTATCTAGATTCTCTTAAGGAGAAGAAGCAAGCTGATGCTTCTACTTCAGGTATTCATATGATTGAAATTAATACTTATTTTATTACTTCAAAACAATCTTGAGTATTAGATACCGGATGTGGATCTCATTTGTGTAATGATCTACAGGGGCTTAAAAGCAGTAGAATAGTTGGATGGACAGAAATATGTCTACAATTAGGTACTGGACAAAACATCTTTACAACAGTTATGGGGACTTACCATTTGCCTCTTCCAAGTGGATTAATACTGGAATTAAATAATTGTTATTATGTTCCACCATTATCCAAAAGTATTATTTCTTTAGTTGTTTATTGAACTATTACGATATTTCTTTAAAAGACAAGTGTTGTTACATTTTTAAGAACAATATGTTTTATGCTAAAGCTATCGTTGAGAATGATATATTTTTTCTTGATTTAATTAAAGAAGTGCATAAATACCTCATATTTATGTCATTGTCATTTAGGCCACATAAATGAGAAAGGCATGACCAAGTTACACAAGTCAGGTGATTTGGGATCATTTGATTATGAATCATTTGATACATGTGAATCTTGTTTATTGGGAAAAATGACAAAATCTCCCTTTATTGATAAAAGAGAACGAGCTAAGATGGTTTTGGACTTAATACATTCAGATGTATGTGGTCCAATGACTACACATGCCAGAAGAGGTTACTACTACTTCATTACTTTCATTTGATATTATTCCAGGTTTGGATATATCAATCTAATGAAATATAAATCAAAAGCATTTGAAAAGTTCAAAGAATTTAGAAATGAAGTAGAGAAGCAACTTGGCAAGAGTATTAAGGCACGTAGATCAAATCGAGGTGGAGAATACGTAAGTAAAGAATTTCAAGATTATCTTAGAGATAATGGGATTTTATCTTAATGGACTTAACCATATACACCACAACATAATGGTGTATCTAAAAGGAGATATAGCGTAACAAGAAACCTATAGTTTCTCATATGAAAGTATGGGGTTGTCCTGCTTATGTAAAGAGGACAATGTCAGAAAAACTTAGAACAAAAGGTGTTTGTTTCAAGGCATGTTATCTTCTTGGAAAGAGAGTTTCTCCTACGAGAGGACAGTGAGAGTAAAATTAAACTTGGTCAAGTTCAAGACCTACAAATAGAAGTAGATCAACCGATTGAACCCGAGACTGAATTTCATAATGATGAGATTATAGTTGAACCTGATTATACACAAAATCCTAGAAGATCTACTAAAATGCATTCTATCCCTATGAGATATGGATTTCACATTGATTCAGATAGAGACATAATTGTAGTAGAGGACAATGAGCCTACAAGTTATTAAGAAGTTTTGAATAGTTCAGAACATGACTTATGGCTTAAGGCTATACAGTCTGAAATGAACTCCATGTATGAGAACAAAGTATGGACTTTGACTCAAACACCTGAAGGGATAAAACCCATAGGGTGTAAATGGGTCTTCAAAAAGAAGATTGACATGGAAGGTAATATAGTTACCTATAAAGCTCACTTAGTAGCAAAAGGTTATCGTCAAAAAGAAGGTATTGACTATGATGAAACCTTTTCTCCTATAGCAATGCTTAAGTCTATAAGAAACTTTTAGCCATTGCAGCTCATTATGATTATGAGATTTGGCAAATGGATGTGAAAATAGCTTTTCTAAATGGAAATCTGAATAAGGATGTGTATATGACACAACTAGAAGGGTTCATATTAGGAGATCGAAAAAAGGTATGCAAGCTTCAAGGATCCATTTATGGATTGAAGCAAGCCTGTAAGAGCTGGAACATACGATTTAATGAGACAATCAAAGAGTTTGGTTTCTCACAGAATGAAGATGAACCTTGTCTGTAAAAAAGGGTCAGTGGGAGTGTAATTGTCTTCCTAGTTCTATATGTGGATGACATATTAATCATGGGAAATGACATTTCTCTTCTCTAATTTGTTAAAATATGGTTATCCAAGCAATTTTCCATTAAAGACCTTGCAGAAGCATCCTATATTCTAGGAATAAGGATCTATAGAGATAGATCCAATAGGTTGCTACGTCTTTCTCAAAGTACATATATAGATAAAGTATTGAAGAGGTTCAATATAGATCTCTCTAAGAAAGGATTTATACCTATGGTGCATGGGAAATACCTTTCTAAGTCTATGTGTCTGTAGACACTAGAGGATAGAGAGAGCATGAATAAAATACCATATGCATCTGCAATTGGTTCTAACCGAGCAACAGCAGACTTCTTATTTTAACAAAAGACTTTCTCTTTCAGTAGAACTCTTCTTGAACCAGTGGAATGTAACTTAAAATCACCGAATAACCCTACTCTCGTCTTCTCCAAATAGGCATTCAATAGAAACACTTTGTGATTCCACCGAAAGGGTTGCCTTCACTACATTTAAAAGAGCCATTCGGTAGAATCACAAAGTAATTCCACCAAATGGTCCTTTGCTGGACTCTACACGATGAAATTCTTCTCTCATATTTGCAAATTACCCTTTCAGTCCTTCAATTTTTCCTTTTTCATTCAATTTCACACCTAAAAACAAAATTAAACTCAATTAAGCTCTCAAAATACCAATTAAACAAATTGAAATGTAAATTAACTTAAATACCATAAAATTAACATAATAAACTAACTAAAAATAGTTAAAAATATAATCAAATGCACACTTATAAGTTCTTTTTGGGTAACAATTGCTGTTGTTAGTTTGAAGTTTAGAAATTAAAGTTGTTTTGTTATCTTGGTAATCAAAGAATTGTAAGATTGTTAGGGATGCATCTTTAGTTTTCTTTTGGGGCATGCTAAAACTTTATTAGACTTCATTGCTGACATCAATCATTACCTTGAATTGCATTGCTTATTCCTTTTTTGCACTTGTTTGAATGGTTTTTAATTCGTTAGTGTATGATGCCAGCGTATTAAGAGTTCCTCTTGATTGTATACTTATTTAACGCAGTCTATTACAACTTCTCTTGTGTAAGAAGTATTTGATGCTTTTCTCTAATGTTTGACAAAATTTTAACCTTGTTATCTTTGTTTTTGACAGTGGCACCTAAGCGAGCCCATACTGCCAACCCTTCATCCTCTCAAGCTCAAATAATTCTGCCTATTTCTAGCCAACCTTTACCTCCTGAAGACCAGGTTGAGGCTAGTTGACCTCCTTCCTTAGCTTCTATGTAGCAGAAACAATAGAGAAGGAAAGGACCTAAGGTGCATAGATGGGTGCCTGAGAAATTGAAACTCAATTACCAAATTTTCTCCAATTACGAGTATCTCCCTTCTGCCTACCTAGACATGAGTTTGTTAGAGAAGCTGGGAGTTAAGGAGGGGATAGAAAACCACATAGTTGCTATTAGGTGCGAGAATTTTTTTGCTTGTAGGGACTTGGTTCACCCCAATCTTATCAGAGACTTTTTAGCCATAGTCCAGTTTCACTTTGGCCATGTTGAGGCCTCTGATATGGTTACCTTTTACCTAGAAGGCAAGTTTTATGAGGTCACACTAGTAGCAATCACTGAAGCTTTGGGATTTTTACCTAATGGAATTTTTGCTTATGAAGAGTACACAAAAGATTTTGCTTGGGAGGATATTAAGGACCCTATCATTGGAGGCCCATATGTGTCTGGGACCACCAAATCCCATTTGCTAAAGGATCATGCTTTTAGAATTTTACATCGATTTTTCTTTATGTCCTTTATGTCTCATATGCAAAGTGCAAGTTAAATCAACCTCCCTGAAGGGATTATCCTTTCTTACATGGTAAGGCACTACCGAATCAATGGAGCTTATCACTGGTGGAACAAACTTTAAGAAATCCAACAACAACCGATAAAAATTTAAAAAATCTCTTTTAGTGGCTAGGTTCCTATGATTGCCAAATATTTTGGGCACCCACTAGATGAGGAGAAAAATGCTCTTCTTGCAGTTGTTTGTGTTGATTACAAGATGCTGAAGAACACAAAAATTCTCATGAAGGATGAAGCTATCGAGCATGAATTTCGACTAATTGATCAAGAGGAATACTTAAGAAAGAAGGATCGAAGTTTATGTAATCCTCCTTTTGCCCCTAATTAAGAGGCTATGACCCTCTCATCTGCCTAGTACATTGCACTTATCCAGCGAATGGATACTTTGGCTGCTAACTAACAAGAATTCAAATAGCAGCAACAACAATCAATTATTGATGTTTAGGCTACTTTAACTGTCAGGCTTGATCAGCCTACCCCACCTCATACTTGATGCAGGGAGTTAATTCTGCCCCACTAAACTCTTTTTGCTAATTTTTGCTTGATTCTTACTGAGGAAAACAAGCTTTAAAGTGTGAGGTGGGGGAGTTGTTATTTTGGTAGTTGAACATTATTATTTTTTAGATAATTTTTATTTTGTGGATAGTTTTTTAAACTTTTTGAATTCTGTGAAGGTTGATTAGTGCTAACTGTGGGAAAGTACCTTTTTTGTTTAGTATCTTGTTGTGCAGGTTTCCTTTTTTGGAAAAAAGTAGAAGTGGGTTTCAGCTGTTGAAATTTTGTGAAATATCTTGAACCACAACTTTGTTTAGTTTATTTTTTTCAGTAATTGAATATTTTGTTATGATAGCAAGTTTTACAATTTGGGAATCTTTATTTTTAAATTAAAGTAGTTCTTTTAAATCCAAGTTCAACTACTATGTTTGCTTATTTTATCTTTTAATTTAAGTAGTCTTTTCTTTTGTTTTAATTGCAGTTTTCCTTTTTTAACTTCTAAGTTAGAATAATTGTATTTGTTGAGTTGTCATTTATTGTGCAATTGGACCAAGCTACCAGTTAATCTTGAATTTGATCAACTTAAACTCGATTTTTGAACTTTTAGTTTAGAAAGCCTGAGTAGCCAGAGAGTAGTAGTATATTCAGTAAAAATCTTCTTTTGAATTGATCTCAATTAATTATATAGCATTCAATTTCTAACTTAATGAGCACAATAGGCTGAGTTTTATGAAAAAAACTAGTGAGTGAGAGCAATTAAATGAAGGAATTCTGGAATAGCTAGAACCTTCCTCATCACCCTTCGAAATGAACATTCAACTCAGGCAAGATTAGGAAAAGACCCAGGCAGCCTTTCTTTGGTGACAAATTTTCAAATGACTTTTTCTAGCACCCTTATCCTATAATTTGTACATATCACTTTTTTTAGTATTAATTAAGCATGCTTATCATAACATTACATCTATTATTCCACTAAACAGATATCTAAAAGTTAACTATTAGAAGCTTTACTTACAAGTGCGTCTCATTATCATCAAATATTACATATACAAAACATCTATAGTAATTACAAAATTTCCAACATAATTAAAGTTTACATAACTACAAAATATAAGGACAAAAAGAAGACTCTATTATCAAAATTCTAAGACTTGTGTTGGCCAACTTGCTGCAGATATCAGTCCTGCGAGAAAGTCCTAGCCCTGCAACCTACACGGATGGAACACCCGTGCTAAGCTATAAAGCTTAGTGGGGAACTAAAATCATGATAAACGACCACTCACAGTGATCGTCAACAAGCACACAACATGCCTCAAATATAACAATGATTTATTTCAAGAAATTATACATTTACATTCACTTATAGAAATCATAAAGTTCAACGGTAAGAATTTGTATTGACATTTCAATCACCATATATGATTATACAAGCTCCAACATCCTTTGGACTTAAGTTCAAACTATTGATAAAATTATTATTTTATTACTCAATGCATAATCATAAAAGTATAGTTATCTATTATTAATTTGATAAACAATCTTCACAAGTATTGAAATTATCTTACTTCTATTCTTGTATGTCTAGGATATAAACATATTAGAATTATACAACAAATCAACACATCCAATTACCATGAGATTATAAAATTACTACAAGCTTACTTTATGTTCCATAGTTCCTTCATCAATCATGTATTGGCATACATATAAAAATAAGGTTTATGATCACAAAGGCATATATATATATCATCAATTTAATCAAAGTATTAATATAACACAAATTCATCATTTAACAATTAGCATGCATTTTTTATACTAGTAGTATTACTTATGTATATTTACTATTGGGCATTCCTATAGATGCAGGTTTTGTATGCAATAAAAGGAATTTCACATGTAGAATAATATGAAGTCAATTAAGAATTTGCATGCCTTATTAAACTTTTCTTAACCTTTGATAATAAAGCCTGCACTATTCTTAAGAGGTGGATAACGGGTTATACAGTAGTACCCAAAGGTACAAAACTATTGACTATAACGGTGGCACCCGAAGGTACAAATAAGATACCCGAAGGTATTAAACGATGATTCCTTGTAGGGATAAAACTGTATGATAAATCAGTGGACCCAAACGGGGTCAATCAAATAACATGGACCGGTCAAGCGGACCCAAGCGGGGTCGGCTACAACCCACACAAGGGTTGTTTAAATTAACTTTAACTTTTAAACCCAAACAAGGTCACTATACTTTTAAATTCAAGTGGACCTAAACAGGTCAAAATGTTCAGAAGCAGCTGCAAGGTACCCTTATAGGCATGCCTATCTATCCACTTCCTATACTCAACGTAGGCAGTAAAATCTCTTTACATTATCTTTTCTTTATTCATTCATATAAATGTATACTCTTATATATCTATGTACAAGGTAATCATATACATGCTCACATATAACTTTTTGTAAACATGTGATCATATGCACAATTCAGTATTGCTATTCTGTACTTTGTTCTTTTCTCATCATATACATATTGATGTTCATACATATATATTCATGTATATATACGAGCATGATGTCATAGATATAAACGTATAAATTTTCTATAAACATGTTATCTTGAGCACAATTAAGTATTACTAGTTTGTACTTGTAATCCCTTCAAATCAAGTAGCTATTTTACATATGTAATATGATAATACATAACATCATGCTCTATTGAGTTCCTTTAATCAATGATGTGTGTGATCATGTTCACAACAAGTTAACCTATATGCTACATACATGTATGACTATATATATATATATACACACACACACATAATCACACTCAGGTATCAAATCAAGCAACTGTAATTATATAATACTGTAATTATTTACCTTAACATATTATTCAGTAGACATAAGCATATAGGCATAATCATATTCATTAAAATAAGTAATTATTCATATGCTGGTTCATGGTCTTGTTGCATACTATATTTCCTAAACTTTTATACACTTATAGCTTTAGTTTAATAATATTATCGTACCTTTTTGTAGTATACATATATCATCTAACACCATAGTCATGTATAAATTTACAATACCACTATTATTACCTATAATTATACAACTAGCAGTGTCATCATTTTATGATCAAATTACTGTAAAAATATCATATTATTATTATTACATGTAGTACATTTATACATCAAAGAATTAGGTTATAGTGAATAAGATAGACAGATTTTCAATTCTGTTTAACATTTTAATTTTGCCATGCTAAATGGCTGAATTAACCAAATTGGAATTTTAAATAATAATCTTTCATATCACTAGTTTATCATGCTTCAAATACCAGTCAAATAGGACTATTAAATTAGGAGTTATAACCCAAACATTACAGACTATCCAAGAGTGCATTTTTTTTAAACAATTTGTGTGACCATATTGAAAAATTCATGGAACAAAATAAGTACAGAATTAAACTAACATTTATTCATAAGAGTTGTACTCCTATAAGTCTATTTTAACTGAAATTTTGTCCCATAGCATTTTGAGTTTTCTATCATGATTTATAAGAAAAATACTACAAGCTGTTCGTTAACACTAGACAGCAGTTCACAATAACAAAATCAGTTTTAGTTACTAATTAGAAAATTCATAAAAGAAAATTTGTACAGATTTAAGCCAACCTTCCTCCACAAAAATTGTTCTCCTATAAGTATATTTTATCCAGGATTTTTCCTCATAGGATTTAGACTTCTCTATCAAACATTATTTCAAAAATACTGGAACCTGCTCTCTACAACTAAACAGCATCTCACTACGAAATTCAAGTAAAAATAAAAAATTCTTAGGGACAGAATCAAATTTAGGTTTCTTCTACAAAACTATGAATCCATGTCTTAAGTTTCATTATAAATTGGAATTTCCCAAATTGGAGCTATAAAACTCGAGATATCCACAAAATTCCAAAACTGGTTCATAGAAACTTAACCCAGAATTTCAAATTCATTAACTTTTCTTCTTTCAACTTTGATTTGCATGCTTTCGATTCATCTCTTCCATAAACCAAATATTATAATAACACAATCAATATCATCATATTCATGCAAAATAAAACACAAGCAAAACTGATTTTACACTTTATTAATTACTGTTTATATTAACAATGTTGTGTATAGGTCTGAAATTAAGCGAAAATTAGACAAGTTTAAGGAAATATTTAGGCTTTACTTTCTTCATGAAAAGTATAGGTTTAGAAGTATATTGTTTCCATAATTTAACCTCATAGTATTTTGTTCACCATACAAGGAGATATATCATATTTTCTACAATCTATTCCAGAACCGATAATAACAGGTCACTACAATTTCAAGTGAATATTTGGATAGCATAAAAACATATTTAGCCCTAGGTATCTTCTACAAAGTTTTTTATAATTATATCAAGTTTACATAGAATCAAAACTCACTCAATTATGACTTAAATACAAGGATTTATGGTTAAAACATTGGTAACTATTCAAAACTGCCTATACACACAAACAGTTCACTTGTACGAATTTTATGAGTTCCTTAACAACAGAATCAAGCCATGACTTCTTCTAATTAATTGTAGATAATTGAATTTAATTTACCCATAATTTTTAATCACCTCAATCCGAGCTCTAAAACTCTAGATATGGATAAAACAAGCAGGCTGGTTCACAAGAACCACACCCAGTTTTTCCTCAACATTCAAAAACACGATTTTCCTATTTAAATTTCTTATTAACCCTAAATAAACTAATAAATTACCATAAAAATTAATTAATCCAAGCATAAACATTGATAACCACACACATGGATGAATAATAAGTTCCCAAACCTGGACATGCAACTCAAGTCTTCTTTAAATTCTCCTTGCTCTCTACTCTCTGTAACTACTTTTTCTTTACTTGTTTCTACCCTCATCTTCTCCTTTACAACCAACATCATCATTCATTAAAATTTCCAGCACTTATTCAACATTTACCTCAACCAAAATGAAAAGAAGAAGAAGAAGAAGAAGAAGAAAATGAAATTCAGTAGAGATTATTTACCTTAAAGTTGTACACTTAATTGCCTTAATTAACCATCATGAATTGTCACTTAAATTGCTTGAAAGATTCAAAGATATTAAAAGGAAATGAGAGGAAGTATTTTTCTGGTTTTTTCCTCTCAAAATTGCCGACACTTCAATCTCTCACACACAATCTCTCATCACATGTTTAGCTTATATAATAACAAGGTAAAATTCCCTTTTTGGTCCCTTAAGAGTTTGCATGTCATACAATGAACACCCACCTTTTTGCATGCTATAAAGTGACCCCTCCACTAAATCTTTTTCTTAAATCAACCTTTCCATTTATTCCTTCTCGTAAATTGACCCCTCAATTATTCATTTATTCACATTTGCCCTTAAATATGCCATAATTACAAATTTACCCCAAATTAATACTTTTTACTTCAATTATACCTTTGAATATTATTATACCAAGATAATAATTTAATTATGCCCTTATAAAATTCATACCATATAATTTACACATTTATCACATAATTAATGATAACTTAATAACATTTTTGCACCAATCAATATCTTAACTCTTAATAATTCATCCAATAATACTCTTACAAGTTTCAATACCCTTTAAATACATTGAACAAAAGCTTAAACACTCTTTGGCAATGTATGCTTCTGCAATTGATCCTTTAGGATGAGCTTTGTTACGAACACTTTGCATTAATTCACATAATGATCTAGTAAGGAAAAAAGGTAAAAAGAAAATCTCATTATCTATGTTAATTAAGAAAACAGTAATGTCAAGATTTTTTGACTTTTTATGTTACCTTTCAGTAGGGTACATCCAACGAAATTGAATTCGTCCACCGAGTAATGCCTCATATGGAAAATGAATTGGTAAATGAACCATGATATCAAAAAATACAAGTGGATATATCATTTCTAGGTTGCATAAAATAAGGAAAATATCATCTTTCATTTTCTCCAACTCACTTCTTTTCAACTTCTTACAACACAACCTTTGGAAAAAATCACCTAACTCAGCCAATACAATACATACTTCATTTCTTAAACTTCCACGAATGCCAACGGGAGGTACGCATTGTAAAAATACATGACAATCATGACTTTTCAATCATGATATCTTATCATCACTTAAAGTAACACATCGAGAGATATTAGAGGCATACCCA
This sequence comes from Excoecaria agallocha, assembly GCA_037975025.1. NCBI lineage: Eukaryota > Viridiplantae > Streptophyta > Magnoliopsida > Malpighiales > Euphorbiaceae > Excoecaria > Excoecaria agallocha. Next base: position 25,200,638 of record CM075815.1, read on the forward strand.
TCAGGACATTTCACAGATTTCAAAAAATCACAAAAATTTTGCCTCTATTTCGTTTTCATAACATAGCATTCAACGGGCATTTCATATTTTCCTTCATCCCTTCTCACCAAGTGTAACTCCTTACGGATTCTCATGTCTTCTAAATCTTGCCTTGCCTTCATAGTATCTTTTTTTTCCATCAATATTATTAACATGGTTCCTAAAACACTCTCACAAATTTTCTTTTCTATATGCATTACATCTAAATGATGCCTTAACTTCAGCTTACTCTAATAAGGCAACTCAAAGAATATGCTACATTTCGTCCAATTTAATTCTTCTAAAGTGTGTTTTCTCTTTCTATTATTTACATGTTTCCCCAGTGCCACAATAGTCAATTTATCTAACTATCTTAGCACTTCATCTCCATTTAATTCAATAGGTGCATCTCTACTTTCTCTCTCACCATTAAACTTCTCGCTTTTTCTCCAACTATGATTTTTTTGTAAGAATCGACAATGTCCCATGTAACATATTTTGTTGTGCAATAACTAAGAGCAAGTTTGATCATTGCAAACTGGGCATGCACTATAACCCTTAGTACTCCAACCAGATAAATCACCATATGTAAGAAAACCATTTATTGTCCATAATACAGCCGCACGTATTTGGAAAATATTTTGACCAGAAACATCAAATGTTTCAATCCCTTCTATCCATAATTCCTTTAGCTTATTTATTAATGGTGATAAGTAGACATTAATATCTTTTCCTGGAGACTTTGGTCCTGGAATTAATAAAGACATCATAAAAAATGGCAGTTTCATGCAATCTTAATGTAGAAGGTTTAATGGCCATAAAATCACAAGCCATATCTGCAGCTAAAGCAAGCCTTACATTGCGATGATCATTTGCAAACCAAGGAAACTTATTATCAAACTCCTTTCAAGCTTCAGAATCAGCTGGATGCCTCATATATTCATCATCAATATGCTTCTCATGATGCCTATTGGATATAAAAAGTCTTTGTTGTTAGAGAGTATGCCCTAGAGCCCATGTAATAGGGATGCGTTTCATATGTATGAATTCATATTCTTAAAAAAAGGCATCATTCATTTATTAATGTTATGTTAGACTTGAGATCTCCAAGGTTATCTTAAGTAGCAAGTGGTATACTTTGACTCCATAACTGATTATTTCCAACTGGAGGTGAACATAGTTATGAGGTTGGGTATATCATGACCTACTTGAAGTTATTTGAGTGATTAATAAAGGATTCACCATCCCGAATTTATTAAGGAAAGTTATCTCGCATGATTCTATAATTGCCTTGTTCAGAAAATCTCTGGCCAGAGTAATATGCCAAGATGGATATAGATCAATGAAGGCCATTTTGGAAACAATGCTTAAATTAATAGAACATACGTAATTAGATTTATATGAGTTGACAGAAATCCATACTCAGAATCTAATTGAGATAAGAGTAGTGAAAGGAGTAATTGCACGGTAATTATTTCTATGGAAGGGTATAGTCAAACCACTTGACTTTCCTGAAATTTGGGTAGTCATGATGCCTAGCTAGAAGCCACTCATGATTTGTATAATAGTGTATCATAAATATCAATTGGGATTGATAAAATGATTTAAATAAGTTTAAATCATGTGAGTTTTGAATAGAACTCACAATTACATATTATACTGCTAATATGGATAAGAACCTAATAGTTCACACACATATAGAGAAAAGGATAAAATGGTAAAATGACAACGATAATAATATTTGATATTATTATGGAAATAAAGAAGTGAATAAGAGAATAATTAATTAAAGAGTTTAATTAATTATGATCAAGTAAAATTGTTCGCAGAACATTTTGGAAATATACTGTAAAATGGACCAAATTGAAATATTGTATTTCATAATTAATTATTATGGGACTATAAGTGTTATAGAGCAGATATAACAATTAATAGATCCATTGGAGAAAATAATGGAGGCCCAGAAGATTGAGTTTGGCGCAAAAACCCTCCAGAGAAAGGGTTTCACATCAACTACAGACAGAAGGCCTTAGAGGCCTAATTCTTGGACCAAAATAAATTAAATATATTTCATAAGTGTTATGGAGCCTACATATTTAATTTTGTTGGATTTGAAATTCATTTGAATGATTAAATCCAAGTATATGCACAAAGGGCCTAGTTTGTGGGTTTTGTGCATAGTCTTTTGTGAAAGGACTTAAATTGAATTTAATTGAGCCTAAATAAATTATTAATAATTACAGAAGCCCATTTAATATTTCTCCAGCAATTTTAAAGAGCCCAATCTTATTATGAAGTTGGATTTTTTACCTAACTATAAAAATACAAATGATAGGGTTTTAGGGTTAATGTGAACAATTAAGAGAAAAGATTCTCTCACTCTCTTAACCCTAGCCGCCACCCCCTTGATAGCATCAAGGAAATTTTGGCCAGCCCTTATTCTCCTACTTTGTTTGTTCATTCAATCCTTCTCCAGTGTGGATTACTCAATGGAGGTGCTCAACTTTGGACACTGTGGTTTGCGACAACTCAGTGAGAAGGAAAATCAACTGTTCAACAAAAATCAAAGGTGATTTTTCTTATTCCCATTAACATGTATATTATAAATTCATGGTACTATCATATCTATTGGTTAAAAAAATTTAAATTCCGCTTATGTATGAGATGCATGTAACCGATAATTTCCAACATGGTATCAAAACCTCGGTTTTGCCATGAATCTACAATTCTATATTTTTCTACAGAATAGTTTTTATTTTTGAGTTATTTATTTTATAAACTTTAAAATATTAGATTTGATTGTTCATGAATGAGAAATATTGATTTCTGGATGTATGTGATCAAATATATAAAACGAAAAATAAAACCGATTCTTTTAAGAAAAGAGTCATTGTGAATGGCTTATAAGGTTTTATTTTTCAATAAAGTTTAGGGGCTGTTCTAAATTAAATTTTTATTGATCCACTCTAAAATTATTTTGATGATAATTTATGTATTTAATATGTGATATTAAGCCATAAGATAAAAAAATTAAAATCAAACAAGTTTTGCATGAAAACAAATTTACTCGAAAAGTTCGATAAATTGATGTTCTTCAGGTGTTCTTGGTATGTTCTTGGTGTGTTCATATTTGGAATGATTTTTAATCTTCTAAATCTGACATATTAATGTATTTTTAATTAATTGGATTAATTAAAATGAGCCTTGAATTAATTGGATTAATTTTAATTCATTAATACCACTTAATGGGCTTAATTATGTTTACGGACTTGATTTAAATTAGTGAATAACTTGGTGGACCCAAGGAACTGATTTAAATTAAATATTATAAATAATAATTAAGTTTATTAATGGGTTTTAAGGGCTGGAGTAGGCTTGGCTCATTCCAAAAGGCCCAAATGGTCCAATAGACAAAAAACTAGGTTGTGTGTGAACACACTTTAGGGTTTATTGTGTGGATTTCGGCCTACGCTTGTTTTAAGCCCAAAATTAATTTTTTAATTATTTAATATGATTAATTAATTAAATAATCAATTGGATTGATAATTAAGGAAAAAACACATGCATGCAAAAAGGTTTCCTAAAATGAATGTTTTCAAAATGGAAAAAGTTTCCTACTTTGATCACATTATCAAAATAACACAAAAGTATATTTCAAGAGTTGAAACGAAGTTAGTAATCAATTATATGTTTTACTGTATGCATTAAAAATGTATATAATAGTGTATGATTGGCATGATGGATGGTTATGGACAAGGCCCAATGTGATTGAGCATAATGCATGTTTTGGCTCAATGAGGACTTTCATGTCCCGGCCACTTGTTTTTGGTTTGTATTTCTTTTTCAAATTGTAATATGTAATTAGATTACTTAGATTAGAGTTAAAGATAGAGATGAAGACCATTATCAAGGAGCAAGATGGGCCGGATGGAGATCTAACAAGTTTAAAGATAATGTAATTATTTTTTTACTTGTTTAAATCATGCATATTACCTAGGTGTGACCTTTTTTATTTCCCTTTTGGTTCGAGAAAATCAATGTAGTAAAGTCCATAACTATACCATATTTGTATGCTTATATTTATGTGTTAGATATATGATGCATACCAATGTATGCCAACCATGTATGATGAGACTTAGTTAACTAAAATCCCTCATAATAATACTAAGGTATATAAATCTTCCATTAATTTGAGGAGAACCAGAGTTCTTTATAGTGTGGGTTGTTGACCACAGTCAAGCTCACATTATATCGAATATGTTCGAATATAATTAAATGAGTCATCTTAGCTAGCCTATTAGCTTGTTGACCACAGTCAAGGATAACGATTCTAGAGACAAGATTAAGAAATGCATATATGATATGCATGTATCAAGAGTTGATAACCTAATGATCCAATAGTTGTGTAGAGACACAATTGATATAGAGATACCTACCTTTCAAGGGTATGGAGTTTAATTTGTTGAGCACATTCAAGGTCAAATTTCATATCAAATATTGGATATTGGCCCACTAACAAAACCATCTGGTTTTCTCAAATTAAATAGTGAGGGCTATTGATTCGCAATAAAATAGTAGAAGTAAATGGATTAATTAAAGACCTAATTAATGCATACATATATATGAACATACTCTCATATGTTTTCTTTTTCACATCTAGGTCATTATCTTGAGCACATCAAATATTAATATACGATCAATCTTGGATAACAAGCTGGTTGGCAGCAACTATTCTAACTGGATCAGGCAAGTGAGAATTATTCTCAGAGCTGAAAAGATCCATTATGTCTTGGATAAAGATCCACCACCACTTCCATCAGATGATGCCATTGATGAGATTAAGGGCACTTATCGAAAATACATAGAGGATAGTGAAGCAACAACATGTCTGATGTTAGGTGCTATGTCCTCGGAGCTTCAGAAGCAACACGAGATGATGGATGCTAGAACCATCATTTTGCATCTAGAGGAGCTTTATTCTTCCCAGGCTAGAACTGAAAAATATAAGATTGCTCGAGCTCTATTTAGCTGCAAAATGGTGGATGACACTTCAGCTGCTACTCATGCATTGAAGATGTATGGGTACATTGAGCATTTGAGTAGACTTGGCTATGTAATGGAAAATGATATATACATAGATTTAATCTTGTACTCATTGGCTCCAAGTTATGCACCTTTCGTGCTTAACTTCAACATGAACAAGATCCAAGTAACCATTCCTAAGTTAATCAACATGCTCAAAAAAGCTGATGAATCCTTCAAGAAGGATTCAAAAAATATCATGGTTGTCACTTCTGCTAAAGGCAGGAAGAAGAAGAAGAAGAAGAAGAAGAAGAAGAAAAAGAAGGAGGAGGAGGAGGAGGAGGAGAAGAACAACAACAACAACAAGAAGATAACCAAGGCACAGCTAAAGAATGGTGGGATCTCCAAGAAGAAGGTTGCCAAGAAAGAGAATCCCAAAATTACTTTCTTCCATTGTGGAAAAGATGGTGATTGGAAGCGTAACTGTAAGGCCTATCTAGATTCTCTAAAAGAGAAGAAGCAAGCTGATGCTTCTACTTCAGATATTCATATGATTGAAATAAATACTTATTCTATTGCTTCAAAACAATCTTGGGTATTAGATACCAAATGTGGAACTCATTTGTGTAATGATCTACAAGGGCGTAATAGCAGTAGAAGAGTTGGAAAGATAGAAATATATCTATAGTCAGCTACTGGACAAAACATCTCTAAAACAGTTGTGGAGACTTACCATTTGCCTCTTCCAAGTGGATTAATACTGGAGTTAAATAGTTGTTATTATGTTCCAACATTATCCAAAAGTAATATTTCTTTCAGTTGTTTATTAAACGATTATGATATTTCTTTAAAGGACAAATGTTGTTACATTTTTAAGAACAATATGTTTTATGCAAAAGCTATCATTGAGAATAGTATATTTGTTCTTGATTTAATTAAAGAAGTGCATAATGTGGATACCAAAAGAATGAAATGAGATAATCTAAATACTTTATATTTACGGCATTGTCGTTTAGGCCATATAAATGAGAAATGCATGACCAAATTACACAAGTCAGGTGATTTGGGATCATTTGATTATGAATCATTTGACACATATGAATCTTGTTTATTGGCAAAAATGACAAAAGCTCCCTTTATTGGTAAAGGAGAATGAGCTAAAATGGTTTTGGACTTAATACATTCAGATGTATGTGGCCCAATGACTACACATGCCAGAGGAGGTTATTCGTACTTCATTACTTTCATAGATGATTATTCCAGGTTTGGATATATCTATCTAATGAAATATAAATCAAAAGTATTTGAAAAGTTCAATTGAATTCAAAAATGAAGTAGATAAACAACTTGGCAATAGTATTAAGACACTTAGATCAGATCAAGGTGGAGAATACTTAAGCCAAAAATTTCAAGATTATCTTAGAGATAATGGAATTTTATCTCAATGGACTCCACCATATACACCACAACACAATGGTGTATCTGAGAGGAGAAATCAAACACTATTAGATATGGTTCGATCCATGATGAGCCGAGCAAACTTGCCTAAGTCCTTTTGGGGATATGCACTAGAAACTGCTGTTTATGTGTTAAACAAAGTTCCTAGTAAATTGGTTGATGTTACTCCATATGAGATGTGGAATAACAAGAAACCCACACTTTCTCATATTAAAGTATGGGGTTGTCCTGCTTATGTGAAAAGGACAGTGTCAGACAAACTAGATGTTAAGTCTGACAAATGTTTCCAAAAGAAACGTTTGGTTATTATTTCTACCATCCTTTAGAACAAAAGGTATTTGTTTCAAGGAATGTTGACTTCTTGGAAAGAGACTTTCTCCTATGAGATGATAGTGGGAGTAAAATTGAACTTGGTGATGTTCAAGACCCACAAATAGAAGTAGATCAACCGATTGAATCTGAGACTAAATTTCATAATGATGAGATTACAATTGAACCTAATTATGCACAAAATCCTAGAAGATCTACTAGGATGCATTCAATCCCTATGAGATATGGATTTCACATTGATTCGGATAGAGGCATAACTGTAGTAGAAGGACAATGAGCCTACAAGATATCAAGAACTTTTGAACAGTTCAGAAGGTGATTTATGGCTTAAAGCTATGCAGTCTGAAATGGACTCCATGTATGAGAATAAAGTATGGACTTTAACTCAATCACCTGAAGAGATAAAATCCATAGGGTGCAAATGGGTCTTCAAAAAGAAGACCGATATGGAATGTAATATAGTTCCCTATAAAGCTCGCTTAGTAGCAAAAGGCTATCGTCAAAAAGAAGGTATTGAGCTTGTAGCGATGCTTAAGTCTATAAGAATACTTTTAGCTATTGCAGCTCATTATGATTATGAGATTTGGCAAATAGATGTGAAGACAGCTTTCCTAAATGGAAATCTGACTGAGGATGTGTATATGACACAACTAGAAGGGTTCACATCAGGAAATGGCGAAAATGTATGTAAGCTTCAAAGATCCATTTATGGATTGAAGCAAGCCTCTAGGAGTTGGAACACATGATTCAATGAGACAATCAAAGTGTTTGGTTTCTCGCATAATGAAGATGAACCTTGTTTATATAAAAGGGTTACTGGGAGTGCAATTGTCTTCCTAGTTCTATATGTGGATGACATATTGATCATGGAAAATGACATTTCTCTTATTCAATCTGTTAAAATATGGTTATCCAAGTAATTCTCCATGAAAGACATTAAAGAAGCATCCTATATTCTAGGAATAAGGATCTATAGAGATAGATCCAATAGGTTGCTAGGTCTTTCTCAAAGTACATATATAGCTAGATGTAGCTTTTGCTTTGAGTTTCACAAGCAGATTCCAATCCAATTTTGGAGAGGAACAATGGACAACTATCAAGAATATTCTTAAGTACTTGAGAAGGACTAAGGATATATTCTTGGTATATGAAGAGGGCGGTTTGGAAGTAAATGGGTATATAGATGCCAGCTTTCAATCTAACAAATATTATTGTAAATCATAGTATGATTTTATGTTCATAATGGGAAAAGGGTTAGTTACTTGGAAGAGTTCCAAACAAGAAATAACTATTGATTCCATGATAGAAGCTGAGTACATTGTTGCTTCGAAAACAGCCAAAGAAGCAGTCTGGATCAAAAAGTTCATATCTGAACTAGGAGTGGTGCCTAGCATTATTGATTTGATTCCTTTATATTGTGACAACAATGGAGCCATTGCGCAAGCAAATGAACCACGGTCTCATCAGCGATCCAAGCATGTCCTCAGATGCTACCATCTCATAAGGAAAATAATAGCTAGAAATGATGTGAAAATAGAAAGGGTCCCCACAGATGATAATGTGGCGGATCCCCTCACCAAAGCACTTTTCTAGATTAAGCACGATCATCATATAAATAGCATGGGTCTAAGACATATAAGTGATTTGCTCTAGTGCAATTAGGAGATTGTAAGAGAGTATTCCCTAGAGCCCATGTAATAGGTATGTATTTCATATGTATGAATTCATATTCCTAATAAAAGGCATCATTCATTTATTAAAGCTAAGTTTAAATACATGAGATTGTAAATCTTAAATTAATAAATGAAGTTCTAGATATTATAAACACAGTACAAAGGCAATCATGAAGTGTTCATGATATTAGATGTCTATTGCATGCAAATATGTTAATATATAAATATCCCTAATCATAAAATTAACAAGATAGGACATTATTAATTCGGACAGACTAGCATATGTTATGCTTTTTGAATGGTTCAGGCAGTGGTTTTCATAACTGTGATTATGGAAGATAATCAAAGCTAACATGTGGATGCTTGTTAGAAAAATAAGTTCATTGGAGACTTGCAAAGAGAATCCTCACATGGATACTAAATCTATGTCAGTGAGGAATCTCTTCATAGCAGTTGTGCAAGTATCCTTAGACTTGAGATTACCAAGGTTATCTTAAGTAGCAAGTGGTATACTTTGACTCTATAACGGATTACTTCCAACTGAGGTGAACATAGTTAGGAGGTTGGGTATATCATGACCTACTTGAAGAAGAAGAAAAAGAATAAGATAACCAAGGCGCAGCCAAAAAATGGTGGGATCTCCAAGAAAAAGGTTGCCAAGAAAGAGAATCACAATGGAACTTGCTTCCATTATGGAAAAGATGGTCATTGAAAGCATAACTGCAAGGCTTATCTAGATTCTCTCAATGAAAAGAAGCAAGCTGATGCTTCTACTTTAGGTATTCATATGATTGAAATAAATACTTATTCTATTGCTCCAAAACAATCTTGGGTACTAGATACCGGATGTGGATCTCATTTTGTTAATGATCTATAGGGGCTTAAAAGCAGTAGAAGAGTTGGAAAGGCAAAAATATATCTACAGTCAGCTATTAGACAAAACATCTCTACAACAGTTGAAGGGACCTACCATTTGCCTCTTCCAAATGGATTAATACTGGGGTTAAATAACTGTTATTATGTTCCAGCATTGTCCAAAAGTATTATTTCTTTCAATTGTTTATTGAACGATTATGACATTTCTTTAAAGGACAACTGTTATTACATTTTTAAGAACAATGTGTTTTATGCAAAAGCTATCATTAAGAATGGTATATTTGTTCTTGATTTAATTAAAGAAGTGCATAATGTGGATACCAAGAGAATGAAATGAGATAATCCAAATACCTCATATATATGGCGTTGTTGTTTAGGCCATATAAATGAGAAACGCATGACCAAATTACACAAGTCAGGTGATTTGGGATCATTTGATTATGAATCATTTGACACATGTGAATCTTGTTTATTGGGAAAAATGACAAAAGCTCCCTTTATTTGTAAAGGAGAACGAGCTAAAATGGTTTTGGACTTAATACATTCAGATGTATATGTGGCCCAATGACTACACATACCAGAGGAGGTTATTCTTACTTCATTACTTTAATAGATGATTATTCCAAGTTTGGATATATCTATCTAATGAAATATAAATCATAAGCATTTGAAAAGTACAACGAATTCATAAATGAAGTAGAGAAGAAACTTAGCATGAGTATTAAGACACTTAGATTAGATCGAGGTGGAGAATACTTAAGCCAAGAATTTCAAGATTATCTTCGAGATAATGGGATTTTATGTCAATGGACTCCACCATATACAGCACAACACAATGGTGTATCTGAGAGGAGAAATCAAACACTATTAGATGTGGTTCGATCCATGATGAGCCGAGCATACTTGCCTAAGTCCTTTTGGGGATATGCACTAGAAACAACTATTTATGTGTTAAACAGAATTCCTAGTAAATCGGTTGATGTTACTCCATATGAGATGTGGAATAACAAGAAACCCACACTTTCTCATATGTAAGTATGGGGTTGTCCTGTTTATATGAATAGGACAGTGTCAGACAAACTAGATGTTAAGTCTGAAAAATATTTATTTGTGGAATATCCAAAAGAAACATTTGGATATTATTTCTACCATCCCTTAGAAAAAAAGGTGTTAGTTTCAAAGCATGTTGTCTTCTTGGAAAGAGAATTTCTCCTCCAAGAGCACAGTGGGAGTAAAATTGAGCTTGGTGAAGTTCAAGACCCATAAATAGAAGTAGATCAACCGATTGAACTCGAGACCGAATTCCACAATAATGAGATTACAGTTGAACCTGATTATACACAATCCTAGAAGATCTACTAGGATGCATTCTATCCCTGTGAGATATGGATTTCATATTGATTCGGATAGAGGCATAACTGTAGCAGAGGACAATGAGACTATAAGCTATCAAAAAGTTTTGAACAGTTCAGAAGGCGATTTATGGCTTAAGGCTATACAGTCTGAAATGAACTCCATATATGAGAATAAAGTATGGACTTTAACTCAACCATCTGAAGGGATAAAACCCATAGAGTGCAAATGGGTCTTCAAAAAGAAGACCGACATAAAAGGTAATATAGTTATCTATAAAACTCACTTAGTAGCAAAAGGCTATCGTCAAAAAGAAGGTATTGACTATGATGAAATATTTTCTCCTGTAGCAATGCTTAAGTCCATAAGAATACTTTTAGTCATTGCAGCTCATTATGATTATGAGATTTGGCAAATGGATGTGAAGATAACTTTCCTAAATGGAAATCTGACTGAGGATGTGTACATGACACAACTAGAATGGTTCACATCAGGAAATGGCGAAAAAGTATGTAAGCTTCAAAGATCCATTTATGGATTGAAGCAAGCCTCTAGGAGTTGGAACATACGATTCAATGAGACAACCAAAAAGTTTGATTTCTCATAGAATGAAGATGAACCTTGTGTATATAAAAGGGTCAGTGGGAGTGCAATTATCTTCCTAGTTCTATATGTGGATGACATATTGATCATGGGAAATGACATTTCTCTTCTCCAATCTGTTAAAATATGGTTATCCAACCAATTCTCAATGAAAGACCTTGGAGAAGCATCCTATATTCTTGGAATAAAGATCTATAGAGATAGATCCAATAGGTTGCTAGGTCTTTCTCAAAGTACATATATAGATAAAGTATTAAAGAGGTTCAATATGGATCTCTCTAAGAAAGGGTTTATACCCGTGGTACATGAAAAACACATTTCTAAGTCTATGTATCCGCAGACACTAGAGGATAGAGAGAGCATGAATAGAATACCGTATGCATCTGCAATTGGTTCTATCATGTATGCTATGTTATGTACACATCTAGATGTAACTTTTGCTTTGAATGTCACAAGTAGATTCCAATCCAATTTTGGAGAGGAATACTGGGCAACTGTCAATAATATTCTTAAGTACTTGAGAAGGATTAAGGATATATTCTTGGTATATGGAAAGGGCGATTTAGGAGTAAATAGGTATACAGATGCCAGCTTTCAATCTGACAAAGATGATTGTAAATTATAATCTGGTTTTGTGTTCATAATGGGAGGAGGGGCAGTTAGTTGAAAGAGTTCAAAACAAGAAACAACTGCTGATTTCATGACAGAAGCTGAGTACATTGCTGCTTCGAAAGCAGCCAAAAAAGCAATTTGGATCAAAAAGTTCATATCTGAACTAGGAGTGATGCCTAGCATTGTTGATCCAATTCCTTTATATTGTGACAACAATTGAGCCATTGCGCAAGCAAAGAAACCAGAGTCTCATCAGCGATCCAAGCATGTACTCAGACGCTACCATCTCCTAAGGAAAATAATAGCTAGAAATGATGTGAAAATAGAAAGGATCCCCACAGATGATAATGTGGTGGATCCCCTCACTAAAGCACTTTCTCAGATTAAGCACGATCACCATATAAATAGCATGGGTGTAAGACATATGAGTGATTGACTCTAATGTAAGTGGGAGATTGTTAGAGAGTATGCCCTAGAGCCCATGTGATAGGGATATGTTTCATATGTATGAATTCATATTCTTAATAAAAGGCATCATTTATTTATTAATGCTATGTTTAAATACATGAGATTGTAAATCTTAAATTAATAAATGAAGTCCTAGATATTATAAACACAGTGCAAAGGCAATCATAAAGTGTTCATGATATGAGATGTCTATTGCATGCAAATGTGTTAATATCTAAATATCCCTAGTCATAGAATTAACAAGATAGGACATTGTTAATTCAAATAGACTAGCACATATTATGCTTCTTGAATGGTTTAAGCAGTGGTTCTCATAACTGTGATTATGGAAGATAATCAAAGCTAACATGTGGATGCTTTATAGAAGAACAAGTTCATTAGAGACCTACAAAGAGAATCCTCACATGGATATTAAATCTATGTCAGTGATGAATCTCTTCATTGCGGTTGTGCAAGTATCCTTAGACTTGAGATCACCAAGATTATCTTAAGTAGCAAGTGGTATACTTTGACTCCATAACTAATTACTTCCAACTGGAGGTGAACATAGTTAGGAGGTTGGGTATATCATGATCTACTTAAAGTTAGTTGAGTGATCAAAAAAGAATTCACCATCCCAGATTTATTAAGAAAAGTTATCTTAAATGATTCTATAATTGTCTTGTTTAGAGAATCTCTGGCCAGAGTAATATGCCAAAATGGATAGAAATCCATAAAGGGCATTTTGGAAACAATGGTTCAATTAATAGAACATACGTAATTAGATTTATATGAGTTGACAGAAATCCATACTCAGAATCTAATTGAGATAAGAATGGTGAAAGGAGTAATTTCATGGTAACTATTTCTATGGAATGGTATAATCAAACCACTTGACTTTCCTGATATTTGGATAGTCATGATGTATAGCTAGAGGCCGTTCATGATTTTGTATAATAGTGTATCATAAATATCAATAAGAATTGATAAAATAATTTAAAGAAGTTTAAATCATGTGAGTTTTGAATAAAACTCACAATTACATATTATACTGCCAATATGGACAGGAACCCAATAGGTCACACACATGTAGAGAAAATGATAAAATGGTAAAATGACTAGGATAATAATATTTGATATTATTATGGAAACTTTTTAAAAGAATAATTAATTAAAGAGTTTAATTAATTATGATCAAGTAAAATTGTTTACAGAACTTTTTAGAAATATTCAGTAAAATGGACCTAATTGAAATATTGTATTTCATAATTAATTATTATTGGACTATAAGTATTATAGGGCTGATATAATAATTAATAGATCTATTGAAAAAAATAATGGAGGCCCATAAGATTGAGTTTGGCATAGAAACCCTTAAGAGGAAGGGTTTCATGCCAATTACAAACAGAAGGCCTTAAAGGCCTAATTCTTGGATCAAAATAAATTAAATATATTTCATAAGTGTTATGGAGCCTACATATTTAATTTTGTTAGATTTGGAATTCATTTGGATGATTAAATCCAAGTATATGCACAAAGAGCCTAGTTTATGGGTTTTGTGCATAGTCCTTTGTGAAAGGACTTAAATTGGATTTAATTGAGCCCAAATAAATTAATAATAATTTCAGAAGCCCACTTAATATTTCTCCAGCAATTTTAAAGAGCCCAATCCTATTATGAAGTTGGATTTTTAACCTAACTATAAAAATCCAAGTGATAGGATTTTAGGGTTAATATGAATAATTAAGAGAAAAGATTTTCTCTCACTCTCTCAACCCTTGCCGCCACCCCCTTGCTAGCATCAAGGGAATTTCGGCCAGCCCTTGTTCTCCTGCTTTGTTGGTTCATTCAATCCTTCTCTAGTGTGGATTATTCATTGGAGGTGTTTAACTTTGGACACTGTGGTTTGCAACAACCCGATGAGAAGAAAAATTAACTATTCAACAAAAATCAAAGGTGATTTTTCTTATTCTTATTAATATGTATATTGTAAATTTATGGCAAGATCAGATCTATTGGTTAAAAAAAATTTAAATTTCGCTTATGTATGAGTTGCATGTAACTGATAATTCCCAACATTTGTAACCTAGGCTTTACTGGAAAGTATCGTAAAACTTTATGAGATATATTTTTTCCCTTTCCATCATTAATTTTCCACCTAAAAGTACCACATATGGGACAAGACTCATAATTGTTGTTTTCTTTCCAAAATAAGACACAATCATACTTACAAGCATGAATGGATTCATATCCTAACCCAAGATCTTGTAGAAATATTTTTGCCTCCTAATAAGAACTTGGAAGTACCTCTCATTGAAGTAATGTTTCTTTAATTAGCTTTAATAACATATCTATTGCTTTGTTGTTTATCTTGTTATATACTTTTAGATGGAGCAACTTAATAATAGAAGAAAACTTTGAAAATTTCTTACATCTAGGATATAATTTTGTATTAGCATCCATCATGAGAGATTCAAGATAATCAAGAAGGGCACTTGTACAAGTTTCATGTTCTTCATTTTGCTCATTAGTTTTATCCATTTGGTAATAATCTTCGCCCAATCCATGTAGTAATTCATGAATTCCATCATCTTCTTCAACTAAATTCTCATTAGACATATCACACTCTTTTTGATAATCACCCTCATCAAATTGTGATCCTGAATTCATGGGATTAGATGTTTCTCCGCGATAAAACCATATTTGATAACATTTATCTATCCCTCGAATTAATAAATGATC
Organism: Excoecaria agallocha; assembly: GCA_037975025.1. Taxonomy (NCBI): domain Eukaryota; kingdom Viridiplantae; phylum Streptophyta; class Magnoliopsida; order Malpighiales; family Euphorbiaceae; genus Excoecaria; species Excoecaria agallocha. The sequence goes on from CM075815.1 coordinate 25,215,772, forward strand.
CTCAACTATTTTTTGACATCTAATGTACAAGTTCATACAACTTATACATGGACATCAGATGTCCCAATCTTTTCCCATATGATTATCTACAAATTTCATAAAAGATTGTACTCCTTAGGCCATTTCATGGTATACATCCAACTCTTATCCATTTTATAATATCACCTAAATGAAAATAATCATTTAAAGTAATTGAACAAGAAATTAATAAAGTTAAAGTTAAATTGAACCACATATACCAAACATAAAATAAAACAACATACAAAAAAAAAATTATATAAATTTATAATATCAAAGAAAAGGAGAAAACCTGAAAATAATAGCTAAATTTAATGAGAGAGATGATTTATAGTTGATAGTGGTATAGACTTTCAAAAATGTAGTTGAATCATGTGTATCCTAAAAAAAGAAAGAAAAAAAGACAACAATGTTAGCATTTAAAAATAAATATATCAATATCAGAATTCCTATGGCATTACAAATGTACTAATGCAAGTATAGTGAAAAAAAAATCCAATGTATATCATTAACATGGTAATATATGAAATTTTCTAATATGCAAATTATAGTGAAAAAAATCCAATAATATGCAGCTTTTCTTTTTATTTGCATATGGTTTATATTTAATTTGAAGCTGGTGCGTACATTAGATTTTTGTGAACTTCTGTTTTAAATATTTTTAATAATGGGATTAAACAATTAAATAGCATATATATCCATGGATTACTAATATCATGTTATATTCCTTGACATGAAATGGGCTGCGTGAATACAAGCAGCCAGATTTTGAAAAAAGCCAGTAGGCCCAATAGTAATATGGTTATTTGCTTATCATAGTAAATTTTGTTTTCATCTGTTCTTCTTTTGCAGTCTTTCTAAGTGTTTTTTGCTTCTTGTTCTTCTAGTATGGTGGTCAAAGGAGTTGTGTGTAAGAAAAATGTGGCTCATCGCTGAATGACTACAAAAATAGAGAAACCTCGATTGCTGATCCTTGGAGGAGCTCTCAAGCAACAGCGGCTTACTAACCACTCGTCAAGTTTTGACACTCTGTTACAGCAGGTTGTGATCCATTAACAAAAGTCTTTCTTACCTTTCATATTATGTTTCACACTGCTGCTTATTTGTTTTTTAATGTTCTAGGTGCAGTTATTTTTTATTTCTTGAACTTCTCGTTCTTTTCTTTTTTCCTTGCGTGTTTCTTTTCTTTTCTAGGCAATGGACCATCTAAAAATGGCAGTGGCAAGGATAGATGCACACCAACCTGATGTTCTTTTAGTAGCGAAATTAGCTTCACGATATGCATAGTAATACCTACTTTCTAAAGACAAATCTCTTGTTCTCAATATCAAAAAGCTACTTTTAAAGCGTATATATAATTTTAATAACCATGAAACACATGCAATATTTTCAAAATACTGGAATTTTCAGCATAATTGTTTTCTATAATATTACAAGTCAAACAAATCATGCTATATGAGCAAATAAAAAAAACGAAAAAAGAAATTTCAAAAAGAATGACCAGATAGACAGGAGGCAGAGTGCAATTTTTAAAGAGAATGGCATTTTCATGCTCTAGGTGTTCCTGGTCCACAAGAGACATTGATGGACAACCCATGTTTAAAGTGGCCCCAAACTTATAGAAAGGATAATTGCCTTACGGATTTCTACCTAAATAATTAGAGCTAAGTCATAAGCTATCTTTGATTTGCAAGGTTGCGAATGAAGCTGAATCAAAACAACGATTCCCAACCTGAAACAAAAGAGAAGCTGCAGCAACTCCTGCTATACAAGTATCAAACAAAGAAAACTCTGGCATAAAAGCACAGATTAGCAAATCCTGTGGACACCTAAGCTATCTCACCTTTCAACAATATGGAACATAAATTAGAGCAGAGCTTCAAGAATATCACAAATAAAAAATGAAGACATTTGATCTATTTTGCAATGCAATTAGTTTTACTCTTTACCACATAGGCTTATATAAAAGAGGTATAACAGTGCATCTCCAAATAGGATATCTATAAATATAGGATAAGAGAGAGAGAGAGAGAGCCTTAAATATTTTTTTTCAAATATGATGCTACCATAAACCTAGCATACATCTCTGAAGGCCTTGCCTTCAGCCACCAGAATAATCATACATATTTAGTTTCCAATAAGAGTTTTCTTCCATTTACAGTGAAAAGAAACAATACGAACGACATGAGGTCAATTGTCATCATTTTTGGATTGTTATTGAGAATTAAACTAAAGATACAAGAAGAATATTTTACTACAGCCACTAATTTTGCTAATTAAGTGCACAACATGGAATAACATAATAATGCATGGCCAACGTTCTTCTATAGCTAAATATGCCTTAACTATATGAGTGTATATAGATTGGAGAAACAGAAATAATACAGCAGGTATTACTGTTGGGCAAATTGAAACTCACCACATAACCACCTAAAAGCCTACGTATTACTGTTAATCCATATTTACAGCAGGTACCCAAACCCACCTAAAAGCCTATGTATCACTTGTAATTTTTTTTCTTTAGTTTATTTTTCATATTAAGACATTCGTTTACTAAAGTTCAATTAGAAAAGATGCAGATAGTTAAACCTGGGATTACCATGTACATATTGAAACAAACACATATTCAGATCCCACTTTTAAAAGATTTGCATGTCTAACCAGTTGCTTCAGTCAAATTTTATCAAGCAGTATTATTGTTTGAGGACTGATCCTAAACAAATGAAAGTCCAATTATGGGTATACTCATAGGAACAGCTTCAAAGTTGCCATCCAAAATCTCATCGTAATGTAGATTGCCACTAGCAACTGCCTAAGAAACAAAACTCTGGTTAATGTAATATGTAAAGGAGCATACTTGCCAAATTTTTTGCATTTATGAGAACAAGAGTGATAATCAACTAAATAACATGATTGGAAACTCAAATATACTACTCTCCAATTCTTTGATAGAAAGTTCTTTTCTATATTAAATTTCTGCAGAACATAATAGCTATGAAAGAAACAATGATTCCAAGTACTAGAGCACCATTACAAGCACTAATGAAATGCTGACTGCCAATCAGGACAATTGTGACATGAAATTTGCACTATGTAATAAAAAAGATATAGATAAATGTTTAATTTGTAATAGAAAATAAAATAATTAAAATGCCAGTAACTTTGAATCAATTATCCTAACAAAACCTAAGCATTTGAAAGATTTATTAAGCTCCAAAACAATATTCCAAGATAGAAAAAATAATATTCCAAGATAGAAAATATCAATAATGCAAAAACTAACTACCAAACATTTGCTATGTGAAATTCATATTTTATGCTGAATTTGTCAGTGACTGAACTACAAGTGTTTGTTAAGTTACGTAACTCATCCATGAAAACACAAAGGATAGAACATGAAATCTCAGAGTCATTCTGGAAGATGATGCTTATAGTGTTTCTTGAGTATCTAGCCCCATGATGCAAAGCCATTAGGCCATAAACATCCAACCCCAAAAAACAAAAATCTTAAGACCCTAGCAGGCTACAGGAGCCGCCCTTAGGGAAGACTAAAGCTGCTATATGATGCAAAAAATAGGGGATAAAGTAAAAACAACAAATTCTTGAAAGGAACAGAGGACAAATCGAGCACAGAGAAATGATAGTGTGAACTACAATATTATTGTTCCTTTAATCAAATAATCAAGCATCTTATGTGCATCTAAAATATTATCAAGCTATTTTATTTCATCCAAAAAAAATTAAACCAAGGTAGCATATAAATTTGACAAATTTTAATGTTCAAAATTCATAACACAATCGGCTGTATATCCCAAATACAAAAAGAATGAACCATAACAAATTAATAGCAAAGAAATTTATAAAACAATAATAATTAGTGTGTTACAACTTACCTTAGAGACGAAAGAGAGCAGATGGCACCAGTGACAGCTCGGATTAGCGGTGGCGTGGCAAAAGAATCCTCACAGTAGAGAGAGACAGCTTCGGTGAGATAACTCCGATTCAAGTGAGATAGCTCTAAGCAGAGAAAGATAGAAAGAATCAAGGAGAGAATCGAGAGAGTTTGGGGCTATTTTGCTCCAGCATTACATATATATATTTCATTATTTTTCTTTTAAATATCTAGAGAACAGACTGGTTAATGAAACCGGTGGAGTTTTCTTTTACGCTATTTTCACCGAAGCTTGAAAACAGGAACCTTGAAATTAAATAGAGAAGAAGAAGAATAAGGAAACGTACTCTGTTAAGGGAACTTGAAATTATTATGAAAAACCTAGAATTGCATTGGGAAAAAGGGATATGATAAGGGATTGAGAGATTGGGTAACAGATGGAAACTGAAATTTTTTGCCAAAAAAGAAACGGTTCCCACCAATTATTTTCATTATTTTTGTTATTTTTCATCAAAAATTTCTCTGGTTTCCTTGCAGCAGAAGGTTTCTCCTTTCTCACCATAGGTGAAAACTGAAGAGAATATATAGGGTTTATTTAACGCTGTCGTTTTTGAAAGATGTCTTCTAACGTATACAATTTTTACCATTTTTTAATTTAGATTAAAATATTTTATTTTAATAAATAATATAATTTATTTTAAATTATTAATTAATTAACATTTATGTGTAATTTAATTATTTTTGCAACAAAGTACAGAACAAACTTTTTTTGGTCATTATAAAATTTATTGGGATCAAATTATACTGTATCACATAAAATAATTTATTTATAATATAATTAAATTGTCGCATATTTTTTTACTACAGTCGATTGTGACAAAATATTATTATTGCAGAAACCAATTGTATTGATGATAAACTTATATTTCATCACAATATATTTATTTTTTTGATATATTTATTTGTCATAAATTCAATTAATTTTTATAACATAATTTATTTGTTCTATATTAATATAATCACCAATTATGACAAAATATTATTATTGTACAAATTGATAACACTGGTGACAAAATTGTATTTTGTCGTAATATATTCATTTTTGTGACATATTTACTTGTCATGAATAAAATTAATGTGACGAAATAATTTTATCATCACTAATTCATTAAATTGTTACTAAAATAATTTATATCACAAAAAATAAGTATTTCATGACGAATTTATATGTCACAAATATTTATTTTTTGTTGTTAAAATTTTTTCCTCTAAAAGAAAAAAAACTAGAAACTTTCTCGCCATATCAAAGGTGACGAACTTATATTTCGTTACAATATATTTATTTTTTATAACACATTTATTTGTCATACATAAAATTATTTTTGGAACTAAAATTTTTCAAAAAAATTATAATCTTTTTTTTAATCTCGATGTCTTATTTGTGACGAAATAATTTTATCGTCACTAAATTTAGCTAATTATGATAAAAATAATTCATCATAGGAAATAAATATTTTGTGACGAATTTGTATGTTACAATAAGTTATTATTTTGTTATTAAAAGTTTTTCCCTCCAAAAAAAGGTGAAAATTTTTCCCTCATAAAAATACAATGATGACATATATTTTTTGTCAAAAATTAACCTATTAGTGATGAAAATGTAAACATAAAGTGACACAAGACAATTTTGTGACAGTAATAAATAATATGGTGACGTTTTAACTAATTCATCGTGGTAAGTTATAATTAGTGACGAAAATTTATGCGTCACTAAAAAAGTTGTCACAAAAAGTATAATTTTTTGTAGTGTATGTCCATTCGAAGCCGGCAAATGGATTATACCCATGATATCTATACCCCATGCAGCAAATGGCCATAGTGACGTGAGATTACATAACTAAAAAATGGGTAAGTGTTTCATATATAATGTTGGCATAGCTAGCACTCTTTAACATGTTTAGAACAATTTGTGTCCATTATGAGCCAAAAGAATCCTTGGTGCATAATCTTCTTAGCTAATGCTTAACTTTTATAATACAAGCAAATCATGTCAGATATGTAATCAAGCAATATCCTTAACTTTTATATAATGCTTGCTTAATACTTTATACTTTAATCTATGTACTGTATTTATAGTTTAGCCTGCCTTAGTTCTATCAGTGGATAACGAGAACTATCGATACACTTCGGTATCAAAATGGAGGCTATCCGAAGATATCGGATCTATAGACCCAAACGGGGCCAAATTATACTTTAGACCGGTCAAGCAGACCCAAACGGGGTCGCCTAACAACCCAAACGGGGTTGTTCATGATCCAATCGGAATCAAACATACTTTAGACCCAATTGGGCCAAACTATGGCAGCTGCAATTTTCCCTATAGGTGCCTATCTATCCACAATTGAACTCTAGTAGCAGGCAAATATAATCTCTCACTTTATCTTTCTTTAGTTTACTTTTACTCTATTCAATCATATTCGTATATGCAAATGTATACCCTTGTATAACTATGAATAAAATAATCATGTACATGCTCATGTATGGCTATTGAGCAATGTTATTCCTTACTTTGCTCTATTCATCATATACATATAGGTATCTATATATATATTCCTTTATAACTATGAGCAAGATATCATATACACGTATATGCGTAACTTTATGTAAACCTTTGAACATGTTCACTATTGGGTATTACTATTCTGTGCTTGTAATCTTATTCAATCATGTAACTATTTCATATAACAAGATTGCACCTATATTATACTGTTTGCACTTGTGCATAATCATGTACAAATATATATCTTCTCTAGTGCATAAACATATATGCATAATTCATAAAATAATTTATACAATTTGCTCATGTAACAATCACATGACAAGATACTCCTTCTTTAATGCATACACTTGTATGCATAGTCACATATAACATTGCCATTATATACTTTAATAAGATTTCTATAATTGAGCCTATTGCTCTGTAGATCTGTATTTTAGCATGCTAACATGTGACATTACAAATGCTTAATCATGTCATTTCAATTAAGCAAAGACATATTCATTCATTTTACTTTAAACATATTCTCTAAATCATTACTCTAAACATCTTTTGAACCCAATCATGTAAGATCATACTATGTATATATATATATGTTTACATATACACATATATTCTACAAATCATATTAGTTCTTTATACAAGTAAAATTGACATTTCAAACTATAAGTATCATAGTAATCTTCAAGAGATCAATAAAAATCGTGTATAATCATTTAGACGTTTACATATATATACATTTATATATATTACATTTATGTAATCATATGATAGTCGTACATTAAAACCTTCATTTATCATATTTAAACATTTCTTAACTTCATAGTATCCATGCATGCATCAAATAAACATTTACTCCATCATTAAAAATATGTACATGAAAGTATAATTGCACATAACAACCTTGTAAATAAGTTTGATCACATATAAATATTTGATATCTTTATCATATATCTTTACCTTTATCATATATCTTTACCTATGTACATATATTAATATATATATATATATATATATATATATATATATATAGACCTTTGTTAATAATCATATCACATGCCATATCCAATTCATTATTTATTCATATAGACACATATTTAACTTAACTATATAAGAAAAACCATAATATAAGACACATTAAAATTCTGCACAGGGCAGCATTCTGGACCCAACTTGTGAGCCACTTATAATTTGGAAAACATATTTTTAGGCCAAATGAGCTTCTACAATCTTATTCCCCTATATGTCTAGTTGCCAAAGCATAAAATTCACATTAATATCTTATCCATAGCTTGAGATATTTAAGAAAAACTATAGGCTGTTCATAGAACCGAAACAGTGTGTGCTGTCACTTAGAAAAATTCATAACATAAAATTAAGAGCGATTTAGACAAAAATTTCTTCATCAAAGTTACACTTTCATGCCTCTAGTTTAACCAAAATTTTACTTTATAGCATTTTAACATCTCTACCAAAAGTTATGCCCAAATTACTAAGGTCTATTCTCTAACAGTACATTCAGTCCCTATGAATTTTCAAGTCAATATTTAACATGCTTGTACACATTTTTAGGTCACACTTCCTTCATATCAATTGTGCCATTAGGAGTATATTTTGCATAGAAATTAACTTTGCATAATTCTGATCATTGTACACAAAGCTATCACCATTTAATCACAAGCTGTTCCAGAGCCTATTTTTACAGTTCACATGATTTTTCTTTAAATCATAGAAAATGGTTAGAGGCAGAATCAAGGCCTCATCCCTTCTACAATTCTGTAGGTTTATGTCTCATTTAACTATAGAATTTTTAATTGATTCATTTTGACGTCTCTAACTCAAATTATATATTTTCATTTATGTACATATCTATGCCATACTATAGATTAATTTATTAAGTTAAATTAATCTAAAAACCCTTAGTTCCTACTTTATAGATATTATAATTATCCATTAACATGCTCATCATATTAAGCTTGTTGATTGAGAACTTTTTAATTGAGACCTTAAGTGATTAACAATGTATTTACAATTGTTCCTTTATATTATACATACTCATTCTCTACTGCTCACTGTCCGATTTTACATAATATTTTTCACATGGTAAACGAAATTTTTCAGGGAACTTTTCTTCTTAACATTTGATACTTACGATCTTATCTATCTGATATAAAACTTTCAAGTTATTTTAATTTATATCCTAGGAGTTATAACATAATAAACACCTACTGCTCCGATGAGCCGCCAAATGAAAAAGGGATACTGTTTTGGGCATTTTTGAGGACCCTAGAGGTAAAATTTCATTATTGTTATTTCTATAACATTTGTAGGAACAGAAGTCCCAGTTCTATCCCAACCATAATCATCAAAATTTGAGTTCAAAAACTCCACTTATGATCAAAATAGTCATTAGAGGTCAATCCGAATTTCTTGACAGCACTTTCACATTAATGTCTAATATCTTAATTCAAGTCAATATACTTATAAAATTCATAATTAACACAATATTAATGCATGCAAGAAATAATAGTTCCCAAACCTAGACATGCAACTCAAATCTTCTTCAACATTTTCCTTTTTCTCTCACTATCTTCTTCTTTCAAGATCCTAATTTTCTCTTTCTTTTCCTTTCACAACAATTTCATCCATCAACACAAACTTTCAGCATTTAATTCAATCTATTATCAACCAAAACAAGAAGAAGAAGAAGAAGAAGAAGAATATGAGATGAATTACTAATTAATAAGCTTACCTTATTGTTACACACTAATTTGTCTTGATTTAATTCAACATGCATGCATTTCTCTTCAAGGATTTCGTAGATATGCTTAACAATTAATGAAAGAGTGAGAAGAGAGAAAATTTCTGAAATTTCTCTCAAGAATGCCGTCCCTCACTCCCAAAGACTCTCTTTCTAACATTTAAAATGACTATATATAGTGGGAAGGGAAAATTCCCTTGGAGTCCTTCAACAATTTGCATGTCCCACTTTTTCCTATATAATTTTTGCATGTTACTAATTGTGCTTTCACCTTTTTTTTTAATTTTATTAAATCAACCCCCCCACATTCTATCTCTTTTTAAAATTAACCCCACTTAATCTTTATTGAAACATTAGCCTCTAAATTTATATACCCTTTTTTATTTAGCCCTCAAACTATATATTATCACTTGACTATTGCATCCTCTATCACAGGCAGTTTTCTAAATTCAACTTGTATGTAATTTTTGACCTTCCAAAATCCATTTTTAGCAAATGTTATCTTGTACAAACTTGTTGAAATATGTTTCTAGTTTTTAAAACATCAAGAATAATCTGAAAATCATTTATATATTTTCAGATATTCACTTAACATCGAGGTCTGCTCCTAGTGACTAGGCAACAGACTATTCCGAATTTTATGTTTAAATATAGCCTAGTTAAAGACAAATTTGAAACTTGGTTTCTTCATATGAAATTTAGATATGGATGTCTAGTTTCAAACCCAATTAGAATCATATAATTTGGTGCTCAATAACTCGAGATATAGCCAAAAGAGTACCTAAAGGTCAAGCAAAACATGATAATCCATCCAATAATGTTTAATTAGACTTTGCTAATTTGAAATTGCTCTTGAATTCTTCTAGGACCTATTTTGGGTCCTTAAAAATATCTCTCCCTTAAGGAATTTCGTCCTCGAAATTCATTCCTGTATTATTTACTCGAATATATCACTATCATTCATATACTTCTTTGTCTAACATTATAAACTTTTATTTCATACTATATCTATCAACTTTTCTTGATACTTACTTTGACTTAATTCGATTCTCTTATAAATCAATCTCCATAAGGAGTGATATTATCAAACAATTACATCATTACTATTCTCAGCATATATCCTGTCAGTTTACTTTATCAGTTGGGGCCTACACATCTAATATGATGCTTGATGCTATGTTATGCATGAATAATGCTTTCGTGTATGCAATAAGATGAAAATGCATTTTCTCATGTGCTGTATATGTTTTTGCCCCATTTCGTGTATAATGTTTTGTCAATTACCCATACATGATAAGGAAAAACTGACAGGTATATAAAGCATCATAATTACTCCTCAACTTGATATCTCAAAACCTTCAACTATAGATACTTTCATCAACTAAGCAAAACTCCATCTCATGTATCATAATTAAATAAATCACTATTTATTCTATTAACACGCCTATTTCATAATCTTGTATACTTTTATATGCACATATTATGTACTATTCAATCTGGAATTAAGATCCCAAGAAAGTACTATTATCCACATAGTCCATTTCTGAAACTTCAATCATATACCTTTACCCACATATATTACTATCCTTATATCCTGTTTATCAGATTCGATCGAATCATCAAACTTTAGTCTAACCATAACAAGGCCAGGATATTTACATTGGCCAACACTCTATAACTTCCTATGATAACAACTCTAGACACCTATAGCCCAAAAATGGCTAAATCAGCTGCTCTGATAATTGTAACACCCTTATCAGCTACATAGTTGTAAACACTATATCCTGTATTATTAAGCAAGCTTGCTAGGTTTAATGTTTGAAATATATATTTTCTTTTTTTTTCAAACTTCAAACATAAATCCGACATATAAACTATACTATTAACACTTTATTGTATACTTAAAATTATCTTTAAGCAATGCAATATTTACTTTTATGAATCATCTGTACATCACATCCTTGTCAGAGTAAATAAGAATCTTGTAATCAAATTGCACTTAACATTAGACTATACTTTCAATCTCTCTCTTGTGTTGGCCATTCCACTGTAGATATCATCCTAGGAAAAAATCCTTACTTGCAACCTACACGGATGAAACACCCGTGCTAAGCTATAAAGCTTAGTGGGGAACAAAAACATGTGGATGACCCCTTTTTTTTAAAGGTCATCAAGATGAAAACCCATATATATATACATCTTAACGCAAATAAACTAATCATTATAAACAATATTCACAATAATCTCCCATAATTATATTCTCTTTTGCTATACTAATAACCAATATCAAGCTTACTTTCTGAATTTCTATATGTTACTATTGACCAATTATTGTCAAACATTGATGACTATATTATTCATGTATTAATATCAATTGCCAAACATTTTAATAACTATGCCATATTTCTATCACTTATTTACAAACATTCATTTATACTTTATCTATACTTTATCAGTTCCCACATTTTGATTTTAGTGATCACTTTGATATACTTAACTATCTTAGAAGCATGATACTGTATTCAGATAAATTATATTCCTTGTACCTCTGTATAATATATTCCATGTGTAAAATGCCATGTTTCTCATTCGTTTGAATACTTACTATTTTTATTAAACTATTATATCTTTACCTTATATATATATATATATATTTTTTTTTAAATTTTAAAGCATTTTGATATTAACATTACTTCATCAGTAATCACACTCAGCACACTTTATACATATACATTTATTTAACATGTAATCAATGGATTAGAAAATCTTGACAAATCTATCAACCTCACGTAGTAAACAATAAAAACATTTAAAAAAACTTAACAGTTAACTTAGCATTCTGGTATTGTATATTGACTGAGAATTCTTCATGCATTCAAATCATTTAAGCAATTTTGAACATTTGGAACCAACTATAAATAGCATACATATCATGTGTTACTTGGTAACCTCTATTTATTCAAACTTATGAAATAATACAAGCAAATCATGTCAGACATTTAATCAAGCAATATCCTTAACTTTTATATGATGCTTGCTTAATACTTTATACTTTAATGTATGTACTGTACTTATAGTTTAGCCTGCCTTAGTTCTATCAGTGGATAACGAGAACTATCGATACACTTCGGTATCAAAATAGGGGATATCCAAAGATATCGGATCTATAGACCCAAACGGGGCCAAATTATACTTTAGACCGGTCAAGCAGACCCAAACGGGGTCGCCTAACAACCCAAACGGGGTTGTTCATGATCCAAACGGAATCAAACATACTTTAGACCCAATTGGGCTAAACTATGGCAGCTGTAATTTTCCCTATAGGCGCCTATCTATCCACAATTGAACTCTAGTAGCAGGCAAATATAATCTCTCACTTTATCTTTCTTTAGTTTACTTTTACTCTATTCAATCATATTCGTATATGCAAATGTATACCCTTGTATAACTATGAATAAAATAATCATATACATGCTCATGTATGGCTATTGAGCAATGCTATTCTTTAATTTGCTCTATTCATCATATACATATAGGTATCTATATATATTCCTTCATAACTATGAGCAAGATATCATATACATGTATATGCATAACTTTATGTAAACCTTTGAACATGCTCACAATTGGGTATTACTATTCTGTGCTTGTAATATTATTTGATCATATAACTATTTCGTATAACAAGATTGTACATATATTATACTGTTTTCACTTGTGTATAATCATGTACAAATATATATCTTCTCTAGTGCATAAACATATATGCATAATTCATAAAATAATGTATACAATTTGCTCATGTAACAATCACATGACAAGATACTCCTTCTTTAATGCATACACTTGTATGCATAGTCACATATAAAATTGCCATTATATACTTTAATAAGATTTCTATAATTGAGCCTATTGCTCTGTAGATCTGTATTTTAGCATGCTAACATGTGACATTACAAATGCTTAATCATGTCATTTCAATTAAGCAAAGACATATTCATTCATTTTACTTTAAACTTATTCTCTAAATCATTACTCTAAACATCTTTCGAACCCAATCATGTAAGATCATACTATGTATATATATATATATATATATATATATATATATATATATACACATATATTCTACAAATCATATTACTTCTTTATACAAGTAAAATTGACATTTCAAACTATAAGTATCATAGTAATCTTCAAGAGATCAATAAAAATCGTGTATAATCATTTAGACATTTACATATATATATACATTTATATATATTACATTTATGTAATCAAATGATAGTCGTACATTAAAACCTTCATTTATCATATTTAAACATTTCTTAACTTCATAGTATACATGCATGCATCAAATAAACATTTACTCCATCATTAAAAATATGTACATGAAAGTATAATTGCACATAACAATCTTGTACATAAGTTTGATCACATATAAATATTTAATATCTTTATCATATATCTTTACCTATGTACATATATGAATATATATATATATATATATATATATATATATATATATATATATATATATATATATATATATATATATATATATAGAGAGAGAGAGAGAGAGAGAGAGAGAGAGAGAGAGAGAGAGACCTTTGTTAATAATCATATCACATGCCATATCCAATTCATTGTTTATTCATATAGACACATATTTAACTTAACTATATAAGAAAAACCATAATGTGAGACACATTAAAATTCTGCACAAGGCAGCATTCTGGACCCAACTTGTGAGCCACTTATAATTTAGAAAACATAATTTTTAGGCCAAATGAGCTTCTAAAATATTATTCCCCTATATGTGTAGTTTCCTAAGCATCAAAATTCACATTAATATCTTATCTATAGCTTGAGATATTTAAGAAAAACTATAGGCTGTTCATAGAACGAAAATAGTGTGTGCTGTCACTTAGAAAAATTCATAACATAAAATTAAGAGGGATTTACACCAACATTTCTTCATCAAAGTTACACTTTCATGCCTCTAGTTTAACTAGAATTTTACTTTATAGCATTTTAACATCTCTACCAAAAGTTATGCCCAAATTACTAAGGTCTGTTCTCTAACAGTTCATTCAGTCCCTATGAATTTTCAAGTCAATATTTGACATGCTTGTATACATTTTTATGTCACACTTCCTTCATATCAATTGTGCCATTAGGAGTCTTTTTTGCATAGAAATTAACTTTACATAATTCTGATCATTGTACACAAATCTATCACCATTTAATCACAAGCTATTCCAGAGCCTATTTTTACAGTTCACATGATTTTTCTTTAAATCATAGAAAATGGTTAGAGGCAGAATCAAGGCCTGGTCCCTCCTACAATTCATTATTTTTATGTCTCATTTAACTATAGAATTTTGAATTGATTCATTTTGAGGTCTCTAACTCAAATTATATACTTTCATTTATATACATATCTATGCCATACTATAGATTAATTTATTAAGTTAAATTAATCTAAAAACCCTTAGTTCCTACTTTATAGATATTATAATTATCCATTAACATGCTCATCATATTAATCTTGTTGATTGAGAACTTGTTAATTGAGTGCTTAAGTGATTAACAATGTATTTGCAATTGTTCCTTCATATTATACATACTCATTCTCTACTGCTCACTGTCCGATTTTGAATAATATTTTTCACATGGTAAACGACATTTTTAAGGGAACTTTTCTTCTTAACATTTGATACTTACGATCTTATCTATATTATATAAAAATTTCAAGTCATTTTGATGTATATCCCAGGATTTATAACATAATAAACTCCTACTGCTCCAATGACCCGCCAAATGAAAAAGGGATACAGTTTTGGGCATTTTTGAGGACCCTAGTGTCAAAATTTAATTATTGTTATTTCTATAACATTTGTAGGCACAGAAGTTACGGTTCTATTCCAACTAGAATCATCAAATTCTGAGTTTAAAAACACCACTTATGATCAAAATAGTCATTGGAGGTCAATCCGAATTTTTGGACAGCACTTTCACATTAATGTCTAATATCTTAATTCAAGTCAATATACTTATAAAATCCATAATTAACATAATATTAATGCATGCAAGAAATAATAGTTCCCAAAACTGGAAATGCAACTGAAATCTTCTTCAACATTTTCCTTTTTCTCTCACTATCTTCTTTTTTCAAGATCCTAATTTTCTCCTTCTTTTCCTTTCACAACAATTTCATCCATTAACACAAACTTCCAGCATTTAATTCAATCTATTATCAAACAAAACAAGAAGATGAAGAATAAGAAGAGATGAATTACTAATTAATAAGCTTACCTTATTGTTACACACTAATTTGTCTTGATTTAATTCAACATGCATGCATTTCTCTTCAAGGATTTCTTAGATATGCTTAACAATTAATGAAAGAATGAGAAGAGAGAAAATTTCTGAAATTTCTCTCAAGAATGCCGTCCCTTACTCCCAAAGACTCTCTTTCTAACATTTAAAATGACTATATATAGTGGGAAGGGAAAATTCCCTTGGAGTCCTTCAACAATTTGCATGTCCCACTTTTTCCTATACAATTTTTGCATGTTACTAATTGTGCTTTCACCTTTTTTTTTTTAATTTTCTTAAATCAACCCCCCCACATTCTATCTCTTTTTAAAATTAACCCCACTTAATCTTTATTTAAACATTGGCCTGTAAATTTATATTCCCTTTTTTATTTAGCCCTCAAACTATATATTATAACTTGACTATTGCATCCTCTATCACAGGCAGTTTTCTAAATTCAATTTGTATGTAATTTTTGACCTTCCAAAAGCCATTTTTAGCAAATGTTATCTTCTACAAACTTGTTGAACTATGTTTCTAGTTTTTAAAACATCAAGAATAATCTCAAAAATCATTTATATATTTTCATATATTCACTTAACACCGAGGTCTGCTCCTAGTGGCTAGGTAGCAGACTGTTCCGAATTTTATGTTTAAATATAGCCTAGTTAAAGACAAATTTGAAACTTGGTTTCTTCATATGAAATTTAGATATGGATGTATAGTTTTAAATCCAATTAGAATCATATAATTTGGTGCTCTATAACTCGAGATATAGCCAAAAGAGTACCGAAAGATCAAGCAAAACATGATAATCCATCCAATAATGTTTAATTAGACTTTGCTAATTTGAAATTGCTCTTGAATTCTTCTAGGGCCTATTTTGGGTCCTTACATTGTGAATTAATCTTTTGTCCTTTTTGGTTGCTTTTTTCAAGAAACACTAATATCTCTAAATAGTTTTGAATGTCATAGTACCAAGGTTTTCCATCATCTACCTTAATGTCCATGATCTGTTCATCCTCAAAGCATGGCTTATTAAAACTTAAAATCAATGCAGGCTTCATACTTACCCTATTTGGATTATCCCATATAGATACCAAGGTGGCAAAAGCATCTGCTAGCTGGTTCTCCTCTCTAAGCCTTTAAACACTTGATATAGGGCAACAATCACTATTCCTTGACTGTTTATTCACCTTTCACTTGATAAATTACCAATAATTTGTCTCTGAACACTTTTGTGGATTTTACCCCTACAACTAATAAGTCCTCTAACCCGAAGTTATAGGCTTCATATTCGACTTCATTATTTGTGGCCTTGTACCTCAGTTTCATGGCTAATGCAGTTTCTTTCCTTTTGGGGTGACCAAGATTACACCTACTCTGGCTCCCTTATTGTTCACTACCCCATCAAAATACATCTACCAACCTTGCATTGTTATAGCAATGATATGCTCATCAAGGAACTCATAAGTCACCTATCTCCTTCTAATGGCTGATCAGCTAGGAACTTTGCTATGGCTCTCCTTTTAATGATTTTTCTAATGAGGTACTCTATGTCAAACTCTTACAGGAGGATTAACCATCTTCCCATTTTTCCTAAAAGTGAGGACACTTCTTACAAATACCTAAAAGGGTTCTCTTTGGCCACTGCTTGGATCCTATAAGAATGTAAGTAGTGTCTCAATTTCTTTAATGCCTATATGAATGCAAGACAAATCTTTTCAACCTTTATATACTTTACCTCAAAGGGAAGAAAATTCTTGCTGAGGTAGTACACTGCATACTCAATCCCAAAGGCATCTTCTTAGGCCATCATTACCCCTACCGAACTATCTTCTATAGCCAAATATAAGATTAAAGGCTTACCTATCTAAGACAGTCTTAATACTAATGGATGCAGTAAATATTCCTTAATTATATCAAATGTCTTTTGACGATCCTCATTTTAGACCACTAGCTGATCCTTCCTAGGTAGCTTAAATATTAGCTCATAGATCGAAGTAAATTTTGCTATGAACCTGGTTATGTATTGAGTTATCCTTAGGAACCCTCTAACTTCCTTTTCTTTTTAGGGTACTAGCATTTCCCTAATGACTTTCACTTTTTCAGGATCTACTTTTATACCTCTTTGGCTCACTGCTAAATGGTTACTTGAGGTGACCCCAAATATACAGTTCTTTGGATTAAGGAAGAGGTTGTACTAATCAAGTCTCTAGAAAAACATCTCAAGTGCCTAAAAATAACATTCCTAGGTAACTGACTTGATCATCATATCATCCATGTGTACCTCCACTTCTCAATGAATCAAGTCATCCAGTATCTTAGTTGCCATCCTTTAATAGGTAGCATTTAATACCCTTATCCTACACCTAAATCGACTCACTTTATCTTAAAATTATCAACATACTTTACTATATTATTGAGCCATGAATTATTAAGTATAAAGATCTTCTGAAGAAAATGAATCTAACAAAAGTGTTGTACAAATAAAAAATTTTACTTTATATTTTTGACTCTTTTATACATTTAAGATTTACATTCACTAATATTTAGTACAATACATCACTTGACCTTACAAATAAAATTCTTATAACTAAAAAGAACTCAACATCAATAACTATACTTTTAGACCCTCTCTCTTGTGTTGGCTTAACTGTTGCAGACATTAACCTTGAGATGATCTTTTAACTCAAAAGCTACACGAATAAAATAACCCGTGCTAAGCAATAAAGCTTAGTATGGGAAGCTAAAGATGAAAGAGAACCATTCACAGTGATCATCAAAATCATATAATATACATCAATTGAAACATTAAAATGACATGTCAGAAAGAGATATATATTAAGATAAGCAATTTTAAACAAAAATGTAATCCTACATTTAATTTAGCAACCTTAAATATCAACATTGATTAAGATGATCTGAACGTTAACAAATATAATCTATATGTTGGAAACCGAGTTAATCATGTTGTTTCATATATCATAAGTGATAGTTATACTATAATTAATTGTGGTATATTTATACTTTAGATTAGCCTGCTTACAACTATAAAAACATTAAAAAACAGTCATTTGTAATCATACTCAACATACTTTATATATATATATATATTTAACATGTAATCAATGGATTAGAAAATCTTGACATATTTAACAACCTCACATAGTAAACAATAAAAGCATTAGACACAAATTTAACAGTTAACTTAGCATGTTTGTATTGTATATTGACTGAGAAATCTTCATGCATTTAACTCATTTAAGCAATTTTAAACATTTGGAACCAACTATAAATAGCATATATATATATATATATTATATATTACTTGGTAACCTCTATTTATTTAAACTTATGAAATAATACAATCAAATCATATCAGACATGTAATCAAGCAATATCCTTAATTATTATATAATGCTTGCTTTGTACTTTATACTTTAATTTTAGTACTGTACTTATAGTTTAGCCTTCTTAAGTTTGAAAGGTGGATAATGGGATCAGTGGATACCCAAGGGTATCAAAATGGTGGATATCCGAGGATATCAAGACTATAGACCTAAACGGGGTCGATTGAACGGTAGACCTGTCAAATTGACCCAAAAGGGGTCAGCTAATAACCTAAAAGGGGCTGTGCATAATCAAATAGAATCAACTGTACTTTAGACTTAAAAAGATCAACAATGGTAGCTACAATATCCATATAGGCGCCTATTTATCCATATTTGAACTATAGTAACAGGCAAATATAATCTCTTTACTTTATCTTTCTTTACTTTACTTTCACTCTATTCAATCATATTCATATATGCAAACGTATACTCTTGTGTAACTATGAATGAGATAATCATATACATGCTCATGGGTAGCTTTCTATAAACATACGATCACATGTACCATTAAGTATCGATATTCTTTACCTTGCTCTTTTTCATCATGTGTATATATATATATATATATATATATATATATGTGAGCAAGATATCGTATATATGTATATGCATGAATTTTTTTATAAACATGTCATCTTGAGCACAGTTAATTATTACTATTTTGTACTTGTAATCCCTTCAAATCATGTTGCTATTTCACATATGTAATATGATGATACATAGCATTATGCTCTATTGAGTTTCTTTAATCAATGATTTGTATGATCATGTTCACAATAGGTTAACCTATATGCTTACATACATATATGACTATATATATATATATATATATATATATATATCCAATCACTTATCCAATCACTTATAGTTATACAAATAACTGTAAATATTCAATTTGCACATATATGTAAATATATGTTCATATAAAATGATAAGGAATCTTTGATAGTCTACACATGAATACAAGTATAATTAGCATAATAGAATTAGCTGTGAATGAACGTATATCACTATCTTCATATTCTCTTTGCATAGTAGCTTATAAGCACAACATATAAATATAAACATGTAAGCATAATTTCATATAATAAACTATGTGCATAATTTTGAACTTATATGATTATACATATCTTTATTCTCAATCATATTACATGTTATTTATAATTCAATGTGCTTCCATGTAGTCATTCATTCAACATAACAACATGTAAATAAGATATATATATATATATATATATATATATATATATATATATATATATATATATATAATCTTAACTCAATTTATATCCCTTGTTACATGGTGTTTCTATACTAAGTATTGCTTTATTTATATTAAAGATGGTTTAGATAACCTTGATTATCAATTTGGGACCTTTACATGAAATCTAGGTGAAAAGGAAAAGGGTCATGGTCATTAGGTAATACCCGGTAACCGTGACATACATTATACCTAAAGACAGAATTTCAGATTCAACTTGTATAATATTTTTGACCCAGAAAATATCATTTTTAGCAAAACCTTCCTTCTAAAAACTTGTTATGCTATGTTTCTAGTTTCTAGAAAATCAAAAATCATATCAATATCAACTTTAGAACTCAAGATATCCATATTTTTCTGAATACTGTTCCTATGGATAGTATTGTAAACAGGTCCAGTTTGAAGCTAAAATTTAGCATGCTTAGAGACAGATTTAGGCTTAGCTTCCTTCATATGAAATGTAGATTTTGAAGTCCATTTTTAATTTAAATCAAACTCATAGAATTCTGACCAATATACACAAAGATGCATCATTGTTACTTCATCTTGTTCCAGAACCAAAATTAACAACTTATAGAAAATTCAATTAACTATTTGGATGTCTTAAAGGCAATTTCAATGCTAGGTTCCTTCTACAAATTTGTAGGCATATATCTTATGTAACCTTAGAAATTAGAATGATATCAATTTAAGTTTTCTAACTCAAATTATGCTGAAATTACAGCCATTAGTTCATAATGCTTTATGTACTCTCTTTTAGGAATACTATTAATTCAAAATGCACATTTGTTCACTTTACTATGCATAAAATTCATGTATTATGTATATATACACTCTTAACTATTATATATATAAGTATGCACATTTATGATGTTTGTAAACTTCATTACTAAGCTTGTGAAATAGGTTCATAAAAGCAATTCCCATACATGCCACTCATATGTCAAAATTTGATCTCATTCATGCATGATCATTCTTTATTCATGTCTATACATTCATATATACTTATGTTATCTCAAGTAAGCAATAAACATGCTTATATGATATTAATCGTACACATGATTACTCCTAAATAGATAAATATTGTTAACATGCGTGATCTTGTCATTCCCATAAACATGTTTCATCATTTAATCATACCTATTGCTTTACAATATGATATCATCATATACTCCATGTATTTATCTCTCTCTTATGTTAATTTATATAATAGAGAGATTAACAGTGGATATAAGAGATGAGAAGAAGAAATTTCTATAACTCTCTCTCAAGAATTTCGTCCCTCTCTCCTATACATTCTCTCTCTCAACTTGTAAATGGCTATTTATAATGGCAAGGGAAAATTCCCTTTTAAATCCTTCCATTATTTGTATGTCCCACTAAAACCTCACATTTTCTTGCATGTTTTACATTGACCCCTCCATTAAATGTTTCTCTTAAATCAACCACTAAATTCTTTCTTTATTCATAATTGGCCCTTAAAATGCCATATTTACAAATTGACCCCTAAATTCATACTTCATGCTTCAATTACACCCTTGAATATTATTATACCAATATAATAATTTAATTATACCCTTATAAATTCATACCATATAATTCACACATTTATCACATAATTAATTATAACTTAATACCATTTATGCCCCAATCAATATCTTAACTACTAATAATTCATCCAATAATGCTCAATTAGACGTTAATAATATATAATTGCCCTAGAATTCTACTAGTGCCTATGTTGGATCCTTACATAGCAACTGCATTCTTGAGCCCAAAAGGCATGACTCGATAAGCGTACATATCACATCCAAGTTATGAAGGTTGTCTTGATTTGATCCACTATCTTGTTTAGAATCTTATTATACCCTTTATATCCGTCCACAAAATTGTATATGGCATAAGTAGCTACACTATTAACCAGGACATCTATATGTAGCAGAAGGAAATCATCCTTTGGACATGCCTTGTTTAAGTCTCTATAATCTACACATACCCTGACTCTTCCATCCTTCTTTGCTATGGGGACAAAATTTGCCAGCCAAGTGGGATATCTAACTTTCACTAGGAACTTAGACTCTATCTATTTCCTAAATTCGTCTTTGACTTTTTTAGTCCATTCTGGTCTAAGTCTCCTAAGCTTTTATTTGACTGGCTTATACCTTTGGTATGTTAGAATGGCAAGTTCAGTAATTTCTTGATCTATTCTCGGTATGTCTTCGTAGGTCTAAGTAAAGGCTTTTTCATACTTTTTTCAGCATTTTCTCAAAATTTTCTCTCTCCTTAAGAGTTTTGTTTGATGCCAATAAAATTTCTTTTAGATTTTCTTTAGTTCCAAGATTAAATGAACTCATGTTTGTTGAGTTAATGTCAAACAGGAATTGTTCATTATTATAATTATGCATATTGAAATTAGAAGAAACATCACATAAGTAAGCAAAATTATTTATCTTATTAATATAATCAAAAGAGTAATCAATGTTCTCATCAAAAAGTTCAGCAACATAGGAATTGGTGGATTTTCTTCAACAAGCCTTGTTACTTTAGGGGTAGAATGAGTATTGGCAATGTACTCATTCCTATACAAGTCTCTCATGACATAGTAATCAGATAGACTATACCCAATCATGAACACTAGAGGTGGGACATTATGGTAACCTCATTTCTTTTTCTTATATCTCTTTTTAGGATCCAAAATTTCCTTGGTATGTATCAGATCTTGAATCTTACTGCTCAGAATGTGATAATAGTCAGTTAGGTGCTGGGTGTGTTGTTGGTATGCACAATACTAATCCTCCTAATGATGGAGCAACCCTTGACTCTTCACAAGCCTTGGGGGTAGTGGTTGAAGCTTTCCTTCTTTGCTCAATCTATCCAATATCTAAAATAGCTTCTGACTATCTTCTGTAGCAGACACTTCTGCAATCTTCTTGGTTCTGTTCGACCTATTATTGCTCCCTATTGCCTTATTATTACCAAAGTTCCTCCTAGCATTCTCATTGTTCGTTCTTCTAGCTAAATACTCTCCCTCATCATCTATGGCTATGTCTTTCAATGACTCCTAGTCTTTTAGACCTTTTATTTTCAAACCATCTTGATAAGTGTGAATTATACTATGTTTTAGTGTATTTTTTATATGTTTAATTGAGTTAATTTAGTTGATTTTAGGTTTAATTAGTCATTTTAGTGTTTTTAGGTCTAATTATTAGTTTTGGTGTTTCTTAGGGCCAAATTGAAGAGAAAATGGGCTAAAATGCAAAAAGGAGAAATTTAAGGGTAAAATTGTAATTGTGAAGGAAATTGGCTTTCACTCATGAGGGATAGCCATGAATCACTTAGCTGAGTGATTTCCTAACTTGGTTGAGTGATTTGGCACTCTCTTGAGTGATTTTAGCACTTTCCTGAGTGATTTTGGCACTCATCCAAGCAAATTTACATGTTTTTCAATGATAAGGCACTCTCCAGAGCAAATTAGTCACTCTCCCGAGCAAATTAAGCACTCTCTCAAGTGACCAAGAGCACTCTCCTAAGTGGATGTCCTATTTAATCAATAAAAGTCTTCCTATTTCACTAAAACATGAATTCCTTCAATTTAGAAAGTCACAGGAAGCGTAAAACTTTTCCCTTGGAGGCTATAAAAAGGATTGAAGACACTAAAACTAAGAGAGCCATCTTAAATATGAATTTTATTTATTTAGTTTACATTAGCTTTAGTTTAATTTTTGAAGATACAAAAGCTTTGAGTTTAGAAGCTTTGAGTTTTACATAATTTTCAAGGGAGTTTCTTAATTCTATGAGTTTGTATCAACTTTATTTACATTGTTTGGTTTTTAATATAAAGTTTGAGTAGTTTTATTGACTTTTGCTAATGGATACTTGAATCATTAAACTATTATTATAATGACTTAGTTTGTGCTTAATTCAATGTAAGTTGATTATTTTTTAGTTCTTAAGCAACTTCTTATCTTTGATTGTATTAAGATTGATTGTTAATTTATTTGATTAATAGTTAATTATTGATTAATGTATGTTCTATGGTATGCATGTTCTTAGGTTAATTCATTAGTGTTGATTCATGATTATTTTCTAACTTAGATATAATTATGTATTAGTAGTAGTGGATTAATACATAGAAAAGGTGAATTAAGAATAGGTTGGATTTAAGTTTACTTGAAAGATGATTTAATGAATCATAAAAAGTATAAAACTGGATTTGTATGCTAAGTATTGAATTATTCCTAACTAGAAGATTTAGTATTTAGAGTGATATTCTTGACTAAGATATCTGGCTTTATTTATCTAGTTTTTTCATAATCACTTGTGTTCCTTTGAAATTAAGTCACTACAATATTAAGTTAAGGTGGATAGTCCTTTAGCAGAAGTTGTCTTTATTATTGATTTTTACCAACTTTTATTGATTGCTTTGTTCAAGATTAGTTTTAATTGTTTAAGTTTCATTCTTTAGTTTAATTCTCTTATCATCATCACAAAACTTGGGATTTCTTTTATTCCTAGCACACAGTGTTGCACTTACACAGTTTTCCTAAGGTATGATACTTAGGGTCTTAATCTATATTTCCCTATATTACTGGCCAATCTAGTACGCTTGCTAGACATCAATTAAGTTTTTAGCATCGTTGTTGCGGAAACATTAGCGTTTCTTTTTAGATTTGAAAGTGAATTTTGTTAGAGAGTATGCCCTAGAGCCCATGTAATAGGGATGTTTTTCATATGTATGAAATTTATATTCTTAATAAAAGACATCATTCATTTATTAATGCTGTGTTTGAATACATGAGTTTGTAAATCTTAAATTAATAAATAAAGTCCTAGATATTATAAACACAGTGCAAAGGCAATCATGAAGGTGTTCATGATGTGAGATGTCTATTGCATGCAAATATGTTAATATCTAAATATCCCTAGTCATAGAATTAACAAGATAGGACATTGTTAATTCGGACAGACTAGCACATATTATGCTTCTTGAATGGTTCAAGCAATGGTTCTCATAATTGTGATTATGGATGATAATCAAAGCTAACATGTGGATGCTTGTTAGAGGAACAAGTTCATTGGAGACCTGCAAAGAGAATCCTCATATGGATATTAAATCTATGTCAGTGAGGAATCTCTTCATAGCAGTTGTGCAAGTATCCTTGGACTTGAGATCACCAAAGTTATCTTAAGTAGCAAGTGGTATACTTTGACTCCATAACTGATTACTTCCAACTGGGAGTGAACATAGTTAGGAGATTGGGTATATCATGACCTACTTGAAGATAGTTGAGTGATTGACAAATGATTCACCATCCCAGATTTAACAAGGGAAGTTATCTCATATGATTCTATAATTACCTTGTTCAGTGAATCTCTGGCCAGAGTAATATGCCGAGATGGATGGAGATCCATGAAGGGCATTTTAGGAATAATGGTTAAATTAATAGAACATACATAATTTGATTTATATGAGTTGACAGAAATCCATACTCAGAATCTAATTGAGATAAGAGTGGTGAAAGGAGTAATTGCACGGTAACTATTTCTATGGAGGGGTACAGTCAAACCACATGACTTTCCTGACATTTGGGTAGTCATGATGCCTAGCTAGAGGCCAATCATGACTTGTATAATGATGTATCAAAATATCAATAGAGATTGATAAAATGATTTAAAGGAGTTTAAATCATGTGAGTTTTGAATAGAATTCACAATTACATATTATACTGCCAACATGGACAGGAACCCAATAGGTCACACACATATAGAGAAAAGGGTAAAATGGTAAAATGACAAGGATAATAATATTTGATATTATTATAAAGTTAGAGAGGAGAATATGATAATAATTAATTAAAGAGTTTAATTAATTTTGATCAAATAAAATTGTCCGCGGAACTTTTGAGAAATGTTCTGTAAATTGGACCTAAATGAAATAATGTATTTCATGATTAATTATTATTGTCTTATAAGTGTTATAAGACTACTATAAGTGTTATAGGACTGATATAATACTTAATAGGACCATTGGAGAAATTATAAAGGGCCAAAGGAATGAAGAAGTTGGAGGAAGCCCTCCAGAAGAGGGCTACACGCCAACTCCATACAGAAGGTCTTAGAGGGATTTTTCTTGGACCAAATTAATTTATATATGTTACATAAGTGTTATGGAACTCACATATTTAATTTGGTTGGATTTGGAATCCATTTGGGTATTTAAATCCAATTAGATGCACAAAGGGCCTAGTTTGTGGATTTTGTGCATGGTCTTTTATGAAAAGATTTAATTTGGATTTAATTAAGACCAAATGATTATAATTAATTCCAGAAGCCCAATTAATAATTCTCCAGCAATTTTAAAGAGCCCATTCTCATTAAGGAGTTGGAATTTTAACCTAACTATAAAAGGCCAACTAATGAGAATTAGGGTTAAGTGATTAAAACAAAAGGAAAGTCTTTTTCTCTTAATCTCTCTCTCCTTTTTTGTGCCACTTCCATTGCTAGCCTCTTGGATTTCGGCCAGCCCTAGTTGAACACCAATTTGTTGGTTTAATTTACCCCTCTCTAGTGTGGATTACTCATTGGAGGTGTTCGATTTTGGACACTGTGGTTTGCGACAACCCGCTGCGAAGTAAAATCAACTGTTCAACAAAAATCAAAGGTGATTTGTCTTATTCTCATATAGTTATATTGTGTATTCATGGCAAGATCAGATCTTATGGTTAAAAAATTTTAAAATTCCGCTCATGTATGTGATGCATGTAACCATTAAATTCCAACATGGTATTAGAGCCACGGTTTTGCCATGGATATACAATTCTATATTTTTTCTGCGGAATAAGTTTTGTTTTGTTTTGAGTTATTTATTTCATGAACTTTAAAATATTAGATTTGATTGTTCATGAATGAGAAATATTGATTTCTGGTTGTATGTGTGATCAAATAAATTTTGTGGAAACAAAAACGAAATTTTTGAATGATTAAGATTTGGTTTTGGCGTGAAACCCATTAGGGTTTGGTGTGAAACCCTAGGTAATGTAGGGGCTGTTCTAATTTAATTTCTTATGGATCCATTTAAAAATCATTTAGATGATATTTTATGTGTTTAATATGTGATATTAAGCCGTAGGATCAAACGGAATTAAAATCGAACAAGTTTTGCATGAAAACTAGTTTTGTCGAAAAGTTCGATAAATTGGTGTTCTTCGTGTGTTCTTGATGTGTTCATGGTTAGAACGACTTTTGATCTTCTAAATCTGATATATATGATATATTAAAGTGTTTTTAATTAATTGGATTAATTAAAATGGGCCTTAAATTAATTTGATTAATTTTAATTCATTAAAATCACTTAATGGGCTTAATTATGTTTACGGACTTGGTTTAAATTAGTGAATGATTTGGTGGGCCCAAGGAGCTGATTTAAATTAACTATTATAAACATTAATTAAGTTTATTAATTGGTTTTAAGGGCTGGAGTGGGCTTGGCTCATTCCAAAAGGCCCAAATGGTCCAAATGACACAAAACTAGTTTGTGTGTGAACACACTTAGGGTTTTTCTTCTGTGGGTTTCGGCCTACACTTGTTTTAAGCCCAAAATTGATTCTTTTAATTATTTAATATGATTAATTAATTAAATAATCAATTTATAATTAATTAATAATCAATTTGATTGATTATTAAGGCAAGAACACATTCATGCAAAAAGGTTTCCTAAAATGAAAGTTTCCAAAATGGAAAAAGTTTCCTAATTTGATCACATCATTAAAATAACTCAAAATATAGTTTCAAAGGTTGAAAAAAAGTTAGTAATCCATTTCTTTATGCATTAGAAAGGCATATAAGGGTGTATGATTGGCATGATGGATAGTTATGGACAAAGCCCAATGTGATTGAGCATTATGCATGTTTTGGCCAAATGAGGACTTTCATGTCCCAGCTACTTGTTTTTGGTTTGTATTTCATTTCAAATTGTAATATGTAATTAGATTACTTAGATTAGAATTAGAAAAAGAGATGGAGACCAATATCAAGGAGCAAGATGGGCCGGATGGAGATCCAACAAGCTTGAAGATAATGTAATTATTTTCTTGTTTGAATCATGCATACTACCTAGGTGTGACCTTTTGATTTCCCTCTTGGCTCGGGGAAATCAATATAGTGAAGTCCATAACTATACCATATTTGTATGCTTATATTTATGTGATAGATATAGGATGCATACCAATGTATGACAACCATGTATGATGAGACTTAATTAACTAAAACCCTCAAACAAATACTAAGGTATATAAGCCTTCTATTAATTTGAGGAGAACCAGAGTTCTTTATAGTGTGGGTTGTTGACCACAGTCAAGCTCACATTATATCGAATATGTTCAAATCTAATTAAATGGGTCATCTTAGCTAGCCCATTAGTTTGTTGACCACAGTCAAGGCTAATGGTTCTAGAGGCAAGATTAGGGAATGCATATATGATATGCATGCATCAAGAGTTGA
The DNA here is from genome assembly GCA_037975025.1 of Excoecaria agallocha. Lineage (NCBI taxonomy): Eukaryota > Viridiplantae > Streptophyta > Magnoliopsida > Malpighiales > Euphorbiaceae > Excoecaria > Excoecaria agallocha. The sequence goes on from CM075815.1 coordinate 25,244,476, forward strand.
TAACCTAATGATCCAATAGTTGTGTAGAGACACAATTGGTATAGAGATACCTACCTTTCAAGGGTATGGAATTTGGCTTGTTGACCACAGTTAAGGTCAAATTACATATCAAGGATTGGATATTAGCCCACTAAGAAAACCATCGGGTTTTCTCGGATTATATAGTGAGGGCTATTAATTCGCAATAAAATAGTGGGAGTAAATGGATTAATTAAAGACCTTATTAATGCATACATATATATGAACATACTCTCATATCTTTTCTTTTTCACATCTATGTCATCATCATGAGCACATCAAATATACGATCAATCTTGGATAACAAACTGGTTGGCAGCAACTATTCTAACTGGATCAAGCAAGTGAGAATTGTTCTCAAAGCTGAAAAGATCCATTATGTCTTGGATAAAGATCTTCCACCACTTCCATCAGATGATGCCATTGATGAGATCAAAGGCACTTATCGAAAATACATAGAGGATAGTGAAGTAGCAGCATGTCTGATGCTGGGTGCTATGTCCTCAAAGCTTCAGAAGCAATATGAGATAAAGGATGGTGGGGTTTCCAAGAAGAAGGTTGCCAAGAAAGAGAATCCCAAAGGAACTTGCTTCCATTGTGGAAAGGATGGTCATTGAAAGCGAACCTGCAAGGCCTATCTATATTCTCTCAAGGAGAAAAAGCATGCTGATGCTTCTACCTCAGGTATTCATATGATTGAAATTAATACTTATTCTATTGCTTCAAAACAATCTTAGGTATTAGATACCGGATGTGGATCACATTTGTGTGATGATCTACATGGGCTTAGAAGCTTTAGAAGAGTTGGAAAGGCAGAGATATGTTTGCAGTCAGCTACTGGACAGAACATCTCTACAACAGTTGTGGGGACTTACTATTTGCCTCTTCCTAGTGGATTAGTACTGGAAGTAAATAATTGTTATTACGTTCCAGCCTTATCCAAAAGTATTATTTCTTTCAGTCGTTTGATGAACGATTATGATATTTCTTTGAAGAATAAGTGTTGTCTTATTTTCAAGAACAATATGTTTTATGTAAAAGCTATCATTAAGAATGGTATATTTGTTCTTGATTTAATTAAAGAAGTACATAATGTGGATACCAAGTGAATGAAACATGATAATCTAAATACCTCATACGTATGGCATTGTCGTTTAGGCCACATAAATGAAAAATGCATGACCAAATTGCACAAGTCAGGTGATTTGGGATCATTTGATTATGAATCATTTGATACATGCGAATCTTGTTTATTGGGAAAAATGACAAAAGCTCCCTTTATTGGTAAAGGAGAACGAGCTAAAATGGTTTTGGACTTAATACATTCAGATGTATGTGGTCCAATGACCACACATGCCAGAGGAGGTTACTCCTACTTCATTACTTTCATAGATGATTATTCCAGGTTTGGATACATCTATCTAATGAAATATAAGTCTGAAGCATTTGAAAAGTTCAAAGAATTCAGAAATGAAGTAGAGAAACAACTTGGCAAAAGTATTAAAACACTTGGATAAGATCGAGGTGGAGAATATTTAAGTCAAGAGTTTCAGGATTATCTTAGAGATAATGGGATTTTATCTCAATAGACTCCTCCATATACACCACAACACAATGGTGTATTTGAAAGGAGAAATCGAACACTATTAGATATCGTTCGATCGATGATGAGCCGAGCGGACTTGCCTAAGTCTTTTTGGGGATATGCACTAGAAACTGCTATTTATGTGTTAAACAGAGTTCCTAGTAAATCGGTTGATGTTACTCCATATGAGATGTGGAATAACAAGAAACCCACGCTTTCTCATATGAATGTATGGGGCTGTCCTACTTATGTGAAGAGGACAATGTCAGACAAATTGGATGTTAAGTCTGATAAATGTTTATTTATGGGATATCCAAAAGAAACGTTTGGATATTATTTCTATCATCGCTTAGAACAAAAGGTGTTTGTTTCAAGGCATGCTGTCTTCTTGGAAAGAGAATTTCTCCTACGAGAGGACAGTGGGAGTAAAATTGAGCTTGGTGAAGTTCAAGACCCACAAATAGAAGATGATCAACCGATTGAACCCGAAACTGAATTTCATAATGATGAGATTACAGTTGAACCTAATTATACACAAAATCCTAGAAGATCTACTAGGATGCATTCTATCCCTGTGAGATATGGATTTCACGTTGATTCAGATAGAGGCATAACTGTAGTAGAGGACAATGAGCCTACAAGCTATCAAGAAGTTTTGAACAGTTCAGAACGTGATTTATGGCTTAAGGCTATGCAGTCCGAAATGGACTCCATGTATGAGAATAAAGTATGGACTTTAACTCAACCACCTGAAGGGATAAAACCCATAGGGTGCAAATGGGTCTTCAAAAAGAAGACTGACATGGAAGGTAATATAGTTACCTATAAAGCTCGCTTAGTAGCAAAAGGTTATCGTCAAAAAGAAGGTATTGACTATGACGAAACTTTTTCTCCTGTATCGATGCTTAAGTCTATAAGAATACTTTTAGCCATTTCAGCTCATTATGATTATGAGATTTGATAGATGGATGTGAAGACAACTTTCCTTAATGGAAATCTTACCGAGGATGTGTATATGACACAACCAGAAGGATTCACATCAGGAAATGGCAAAAAGGTATGCAAGCTTCAAAGATCCATTTATGGATTGAAGCAAGCCTCTAGGAGCTGGAACATACGATTCAATGAGACAATCAAAGAGTTTGGTTTCTCACAGAATGAAGATGAACCTTGTGTGTATAAAAAGGTCAGTGGGAGTGCAATTGTCTTCCTAGTTCTATATGTAGATGACATATTGATCATGGGAAATGACATTTCTCTTCTCCAATCTGTTAAAATATGGTTATCCAAGCAATTCTCCATGAAAGACCTTGGAGAAGCATCCTATATTCTGGGAATAAGGATCTATAGAGATAGATCCAATAGGTTGCTAGGTCTTTCTCAGAATACATATATAGATAAAGTATTGAAGAGGTTCAATATGGATCTTTCTAAGAAAGGGTTTATACCCATGGTGCATGGGAAACACCTTTCTAAGTCTATGTGTCCACAGACACTGGAGGATAGAGAGAGCATGAATAGAATACCATATGCATCTGCAATTGGTTCTATCATGTATGCTATGTTATGTACACGTCCAGATGTAGCATTTGCTTTGAGTGTCACAAGCAGATTCCAATCGAATTTTGGAGAGGAACATTGGGCAGCTGTCAAGAATATTCTTAAGTACTTGAGAAGGACTAAGGATATATTCTTGGTATATGGAGAGGGCAGTTTGGAAGTAAACAGGTATACAGATGCCAGCTTCCAATATGACAAAGATGATTGTAAATCACAATCTGGTTATGTGTTAATAATGGGAGGAGGAGCAGTTAGTTTGAAAAGTTCCAAACAAGAAACAACTGTTGATTCCACGACGGAAGCTGAGTACATTGCTGCTTCAGAAGCAGCCAAAGAAGCAGTCTGGATCAAAAAGTTCATAACCGAACTAGGAGTAGTGCCTAGCATTGTTGATCCAATTCCTTTATATTATGACAACAATGGAGCCATTGCGCAAGCAAAGGAACCACGGTCTCATCAGCGATCCAAGCATGTTCTCAGACGCTACCATCTCATAAGGGAAATAGTAGCTAGAAATGATGTGAAAATAGAAAGGGTTCCCACAGATGACAATGTGGCGGATCCCCTCACTAAAGCACTTTCCCAGATTAAGCATGATCACCATATAAATAGCATGGGTCTGAGACATATGAGTGATTGGCTCTAGTGCAAGTGGGAGATTGTTAGAGAGTATGCCCTAGAGCCCATGTAATAGGGATGTTTTTCATATGTATGAAATTTATATTCTTAATAAAAGGCATCATTCATTTATTAATGCTGTGTTTGAATACATGAGTTTGTAAATCTTAAATTAATAAATGAAGTCCTAGATATTATAAACACAGTGTAAAGGCAATCATGAAGGTGTTCATGATGTGAGATGTCTATTGCATGCAAATATGTTAATATCTAAATATCCTTAGTCATAGAATTAACAAGATAGGACATTGTTAATTCGGACAGACTAGCACATGTTATGCTTCTTGAATGGTTCAAGCAATGGTTCTCATAATTGTGATTATGGATGATAATCAAAGCTAACATGTGGATGCTTGTTAGAGGAACAAGTTCATTGGAGACCTGAAAAGAGAATCCTCATATGGATATTAAATCTATGTCAGTGAGGAATCTCTTTATAGCAGTTGTGCAAGTATCCTTGGACTTGAGATCACCAAAGTTATCTTAAGTAGCAAGTGGTATACTTTGACTCCATAACTGATTACTTCCAACTGGGAGTGAACATAGTTAGGAGATTGGGTATATCATGACCTAATTGAAGATAGTTGAGTGATTGAGAAAGGATTCACCATCCCAGATTTAACAAGGGAAGTTATCTCACATGATTCTATAATTACCTTGTTCAGTGAATCTCTGGCCAGAGTAATATGCCGAGATGGATGGAGATCCATGAAGGGCATTTTAGAAATAATGGTTAAATTAATAGAACATACATAATTTGATTTATATGAGTTGACAGAAATCCATACTCAGAATCTAATTGAGATAAGAGTGGTGAAAGGAGTAATTGCACGGTAACTGTTTCTATGGAAGGGTACAGTCAAACCACATGACTTTCCTGACATTTGGGTAGTCATGATGCCTAGCTAGAGGCCAATCATGATTTGTATAATGATGTATCAAAATATCAATAGAGATTGATAAAATGATTTAAAGGAGTTTAAATCATGTGAGTTTTGAATAGAATTCACAATTACATATTATACTGCCAACATGGACAGGAACCCAATAGGTCACACACATATAGAGAAAAGGGTAAAATGGTAAAATGACAAGGATAATAATATTTGATATTATTATAAATTTAGAGAGGAGAATATGATAATAATTAATTAAAGAGTTTAATTAATTATGATCAAATAAAATTGTCCGCGGAACTTTTGAGAAATGTTCTGTAAATTGGACCTAAATGAAATAATGTATTTCATGATTAATTATTATTGTCTTATAAGTGTTATAAGACTACTATAAGTGTTATAGGATTGATATAATAATTAATAGGACCATTGGAGAAATTATAAAGGGCCAAAGGAATGAAGAAGTTGGAGGAAGCCCTCCAGAAGAGGGCTACACGCCAACTCCATACAGAAGGGCTTAGAGGGCTTTTTCTTGGATCAAATTAATTTATATATGTTACATAAGTGTTATGGAACTCACATATTTAATTTGGTTGGATTTGGAATCCATTTGGGTATTTAAATCCAATTAGATGCACAAAGGGCCTAGTTTGTGGATTTTGTGCATGGTCTTTTATGAAAAGATTTAATTTGGATTTAATTAAGGCCAAATGATTATAATTAATTCCAGAAGCCCAATTAATAATTCTCCAGCAATTTTAAAGAGCCCAATCTCATTAAGGAGTTGGAATTTTAACCTAACTATAAAAGGCCAACTAATGAGAATTAGGGTTAAGTGATTAAAACAAAAGGAAAGTCTTTTTCTCTTAATCTCTCTCTCCTTTTTTGTGCCACTTCCATTGCTAGCCTCTTGGATTTCGGCCAGCCCTAGTTGAACACCAATTTGTTGGTTCAATTTACCCCTCTCTAGTGTGGATTACTCATTGGAGGTGTTCGATTTTGGACACTGTGATTTGCGACAACCCGGTGCAAAGTAAAATCAACTGTTCAACAAAAATCAAAGGTGATTTGTCTTATTCTCATATAGTTATATTGTGTATTCATGGCAAGATCAGATCTTATGGTTAAAAAATTTTAAAATTCCGCTTATGTATGTGATGCATGTAACCATTAAATTCCAACAAATTTTATATGTCTTTCTTCTTCTTTCTTATTCTTTATTCATTTTATTCTTTTATTCTTTATAGGTGTCAATGGTTTATGATAAGAGGTGAGCCAATTTAGTCTATTGACCCTGAAATTGAGAGAACATTCCATAGGATTGGAAGATTAAGACAAAGAGAGATGAATTTAGAAGAAGAATTGAACAACCTTAATAACCTTAATAACCATCCTCTTCAAGACTCATAAATGAATGATCCACACCTTAGGATAGAAAGGTAGGATAACCATAATCAGGCTTAATAGGATAGGTTTAGGCTTAGAACCATTAGAGATTATGCTATACCTATGTGGAATGAGGATCATAAAACTATTAGGATACCTCACAATCAACATTTTGAGATAAAACCTGCAACTATAACCATGGTCTAAAAGAATCAATTTTCTAGATCAGAGATAGAGGACCCTGCTCAGCATTTAGACATCTTTCTTGAAATTAGTGATACAGTTTGAATACCCAATGTGCCTATAGATGCCAATAGGCTTAAGTTATTCTAATTTACTCTCATTGGTAAGGCAAGGGACTAGTTGCAAAAGGTACCAAGTAAATCAATTCAATCATGGCAACAAATGCAGGAAAAATTCTTATGCCATTTCTTCCTTCCTACAAAAACTACTAGTATTAGGAATAACATCCATAATTTCCATCAATTATATAAGAAACCATTCCATGAGGCATGGGAAAGATTTAGGAGACTACTAAAGAGTTGTCCACACCATGAAATTGATGTTCATCAACTAATGTCAATTTTCTATGTAGATGTGAATTAGTTACAAGATCTCTCCTAGATGCAGCTTCAAATGGAAATTTCATGAACAAGATCTCTAAAGAAGCTTTCCTACTCCTAGATGAGATGGCTACCAATGATGCTCAATGGGCAAGTGTAAGGACCACATAGAAAAAGCAAGTTGTACACAGTGTGGATGAGGTAACGATGCTAAAGGCAAAATTAGATGCATTGACAAATCAAGTAAGTCATTTGCAAGTTAAAAATATGTCATATTTTTCTTATGCTTGGAACACATGTAGCATTTGAAATTAAGAATGAAGAGATTGTAGGAGTATTAGTAAAAGAAGTAAATGTATTAAACCCTTATAGTAGTATTTATAATTTTGGGTGGAGAAATCACCCTAATTTTTCATGGAAAGAGGGGAATCATGCATCTTCATCTAGTAATCAACCTAGGGCTCCTTTTAATCAGAATATAATCTCCCATAGCAATAACCACCTGCCTAACAAAGCATCTATATATTAACCCTCGAGCTTTTTAGGCTAGACCTTAACCCATATAGGATTAAAAAAAACTCAATTTAAAGGAAATGTTTCCCAGTTTTATGAATGTCCGGACCACTTTTATGGCTAGTTAAGATGCTAAATGGAAATCACAAGAAATTTGGATGAGAAATCAAGATGCTTCTATTGGAAAACTAGAAAATCAAGTAAGACAACCTGCTAACTCTATCTTAAATAGGACATATGGCACTTTTCCATCTAACATGGACAAGAACCCAAAGGAAAAAGCCAAGGCAATTACCTTGAGAAGTGGAAAGGAGGTAAAGGAAGCTGAAGATGGTAAGCACTCTTTAGATTTAATGGAACCGACACCGAAGGTAAGTATTTCTAAACCAAATAATGAGAAATCACCTATTGTTAAGTAGAGAAAAGGTAAGGAGAAACTTGTTTCTCCTATGCTTGATAATTCTAAATTACATTATCTATCTTTAGCTAGGAAGGAAAAGCATAATGAGAAGTTAAATAGATTTTTAGACATGTTTAAAATGTTTCATGTAAATTTACTATTTACTGAAACTTTGTAGCACGTGCCGAAATATGCTAAGTTTATGAAAGAGTTATATTATAACAAGAAAAAGCTATAAGGTCTGGGAACGGTTCAATTATCTAAAAATTATAGTGCAATTTTAATGAACAAAATTTTTAAAAAACTAGAGGATCTTGGTAGTTTACTATACCATACGAATTAGGAGGGAAATTTGTTAGACATGCATTATGTGATTTGGGTGCTAGCATTAATTTAATGCTTTGTTTAATTTGCAAGAAATTAAATTTAGGTGATATCAAGGAAACCTAAATGACACTACAATTGGCAGGTAGATCAATAAAGAGACCAAAGGGTGTTATTGAGGACTTATTGGTGAAAGTTGGAAATTTTATATTTCCAGTTGATTTTGTAGTCACAGATATGGAGGAGAATTGCAAGGTACCCTTGATAGTAGGAAGACCATTTTTGAATACACTGAAGGCTTTAATAGATGTATATGGATAGATAGTTACCTTAAGGTTCAATGAGGGAGAGATGATTTTCCATGTGAATAAAGTGATGAAGCACCCTTTCTATAATTTTAAAGAGTTCAGTTACTTCATATATGGTATTCAAGAATTTGTAGAGGAAAAGCAAAAGGAAATTTTATTGCATGATGAGCTTAAGAAATGTTTAATGCACCCAAAGAATCAAGACGAAGTGGAATAGAAGGAAAAATAGCTAATGGAAGAGCTAGAAAAAGAACATAAAGAGGAAGGAATAAAAGAGGATGAATCGTCCCCTCTTAAGGGAGATTCTAAACTTAAAACTCTTCCCTCTCATTTAAAATATGTATTTTTGGAAAATTATGCAAAACCTATGATCATTTCTTCACTTTTGAAAAGTTTGGAAAAGGAAATGCTTTTTGAAGTATTGAAAAAGCAAAAAGGAAAATTGCATCGAGTTGGGCAAATGGCTATTGCTAAGGCAACCATGGTGTTTTGTGACTGATACAAAGGTTATAAGTCTAGCTAAGGACTTTCTAAAGTCATAAATAAACTCTTTAACTCTTTATCATTTTTTTTTAAATTTTTGTTTTATTTGTTATTTTGTTTTGTTTTTGTGTTTTGGAGTGCTTTCGTTACTTAGGTGTTAGTTTGTTTTAGTTTGGTTTGGTTTGGTTTAGTTTTTGATTCCTGAATTAAAAGGGAGCTTTGTCTATTGAGTGTATGCTTTGTGATCGTGATATGATTAAAGGCTTGAATGAGATTTTGACATGGTTGTAAGTAAGAACTGACCAAGGGAGATTTATTTTTTAAGGTACAATTGAAAGTGAGTAAGTGTTAGTACATGTAGGAAGAATAATGTGCTATGATTTGAGTTTGAAGCATATTCTTATTTGGGTGTGGTTTAATTGAGTTAATGCAAAAACATGGTTTAATGTTGTTTAATAGATGTTGATTTAGAGATTCAAAGGTTCAAATAAGATGGGAAGGGAGCATAGGACAAACAATATTCAATGGAGGATTTGTGATTGAAATCAAACAAAGAAAAAAAAATTTGAAAAAGAGGGTAGCCTTGGGTAACTCGACCAAGTGACTATTTCACTCTCCCGAGTGCTTGAGTACTCCCCTGAGTGAAAAATCACTCTTCTGAGTGTTGTTTTCTATTTCCTACCCTTTAAGTGCAGCCCCTCATTACTCGCTTGAGTGGTATATCCCACTCTCTCAAGTACTCTCTCCATTGGTCCAAAGTACGTGTGTTTAATTGTGCTGCTTTAATTTTATCTTCCCTTTTTGAACCGTGACCCATCACTCAGCCAAGTGATTATTCACTCACCCGAGTGATCCCACTTTAAAAACCCCACTCTCCCATTTTTCCATTAACTCGTGCACACACTCCTTTACTTATTCTCTCACTCATTCAAACAATACACTTTCTCCCTCACCCAAACACATATCTCCCTCATCAAAGCATACACCTCCTTACACTAGGCAATCACATCAAGTGGTAGTTTTTGAGATTCAAAATAGTGTTTTTCCTAGAAAATTGTTCATGAGTTTCTCATTACTTTAAAGTTTTGAGGGGCACTACCCCTCAACCCCGCCTAGGGGCTCTGCCCCTCAAGAACCTCGTAAAGGGTGTTGCTCCTTAATGCCACCCACTAACTGATTAGCAAACTACCATGTTATTTAATCGTAGCACCTTATATGTCATTCAAGTTTTTACTTGCGATCTTGATACATCATTTTTTAGGGCAATTAGTTAAGCATGATATTAGCACACTTGTATGCAAATTGCACAAAGTTCACTCATTATTTGAGGTTGATTTTTATTTTTAAATTTTGGCTTGCATTTTGCATTGTTCGATTCTTCAACTTTGTTGCTTAGATTAATTCTTCACTTGGCCACCATGATTATTAAGCCTTATCTTCTGTACTCTCTTAGTTTTAGTGGCATGTTGGAACTATTCACTCAATTTCATTCATCTCATGTCTCTTTTTGGCTTGATTGTGGCTCTTTGCTTATATTAGTATTGCTTTGAGTCAAGTGTAGTATTGCTATAGTCTCCATTTCTCTTAGGCACTTATTTAAACTTAACTTGTGCAGTGAGCTGAAATTTTATGCAACTTTATTGAGGACAACAAGATTTTAAAGAAGGGGACAAAGCTCAGCTGAGCTAAATTTTAAAGATCCATTTAATAAAGTTCTCTTATCTTACTCGTGAATTATTCTAGTTATTTTGTTTTTGTTTTAAATTGTTTAGTTTGGTTTGTAGTTTGCATGCTAGTAAAATAGTTAATTCAAATTTGCCATTTATCTTGCACTAAACTTAGTTCACCCCAATTTTATCCTTAAAACTTGAACTTGTTGAACTTAATCTTATAATGTGAACTATTCAAAATTTTTGTTTAGCACTAAGGCAAGCAAGTTGTTTAATGAAATTTCATGCTAGTTTAGCATTCAACTAGGCTTATATTTGTTAGTTTCCACTTCTTGAGCACTAAAGACTAGGTTTTTAAACTTTAAGAAAAACTTATGAATTGAAATAGTACAGTGAGGAATTTTAGGATACTAGGACCTTTCTCATCACCCTTTAAAGCATAAAAACAACTCAAACAACTTAAAAAGTGATCTAAGTAATATTTTTCTTGTTGACCTATATTAAGACTGTTTTCCCTCCTTTTTGATATATTTGACCCTTGTTAGTCATTTTCAGCCTAATGAGGCATGCTTAGTGCGTGCCTTCTTAATTTTTCTTGTTGCACTTAATCATTAACCATTTATCTTAAAAAAGCCTTTATCTCTTCCTCTAGAACTAGCCACCCTAGATTGGATAGGTTAACTTGTATTTAATATTGTTAAGGGGTTTAATAAGATAGTTTGAAATCATTGGCAAAAGTTATAAATGAAGTCAATAGATTAGTGAATGATTTTACTGTATGATAATTCATTTTCATTATATTGCTTGAATCTAACATGAAATAAAAAGAAAAAGAAAAAGTTATGGCATGAAAGAAAAGAAATTAAGTTAGCATTCTTAGCAAAATCTTAAGTGTAGGGTAGTCACAAAGGAAAGGAGTTGTAATTTCGAAAAAGATTGAATTGTGATTTTGTGAAAGTTACAACAATTTTGTTCTCAAGAGTATTATGAATACACAAGGGTGAGCAAGTCTGGCTTAGCAATTCAATTTTGAGTTAATGGTTTGAAATTTTAGAAAGGTTAGTCTATTTTGTTATAGAGTGGCTATTCTTTTTGATCATCTATTATCCATTCTTTGAAAACCAACACCCTAAATCCATTACAACCTTTAAAGACCTAAGTGATTCTAAGTTTTGCTTTTGAGTTATTTAGCGGAGATGACCGTTGGGTTCTGGTGCTAAAGGAGAGGTTTATAGCATTTCTAGAGTTTTAAGTCTGAAACCACATGTACACTTAGGTGCACATCAATTCTTAAGCTTGACTATGAATTTGTATTGATACTTTGATTTTTGAAAATACTTCAAATGTTTTTGTCTTGCACACACAGAGAGGAAACTAACTTATATTATCTTGGTTGAATTTATTCTAGTTGGAATTTAGTTAAGGACTATTTTTAATTTCTAAGCTTGGGTTTGAATTGCATAATTATTTATTGAAGTTTGATAACTTTGAGGAGTTGGTTTGTTCAAATTTGCTTGGGCGAGCAAAGACTAAGTATGGGGTATTTGATAAGTGTGAATTATACTATGTTTTTAGTATATTTTTTATGTGTTTAATTAAGTTCATTTAGTATTAATTTAGTTGATTTTAGCTTTTAATTAGTTAGTTTGTGTGTTTTATTTCTAATAGTTAGTTTTCGTGTTTTTCAAGGCCAAATTAAAGAGAAAATGGGATGAAATGTAAAAAGGAGTAATTTAGGGGTAAATTTGTAATTGTGGAGGAAATTTAGGGGATAGCCATGAATCACTTGGCTGAGTGATTTCCTCACTCTTCTGAGTGATTTTGGCACTCTCCTAAGAAAATTTACGTGTTTTTCCATGACAAGGCACTCTCTCGAGAAAATTCAACACTCTCCCAAGTGACCAAAACCACTCTTCTGAGTGGATGTCTTGCTTAGGTGATAAAAGTCTTCTTATTTATCTAAAACACAAATTCCTTCAATTTAAGGAGTCACATGAGGCGTAAAACTCTTCCCTTAGAGGCTATAAAAATGACTTAAGACACCAAGACTAAGAGAGCCATCTTAGATACGAATTTTCAAGATACAAAAGCTTGGATTTTAGAAGCTTTGCTTGGAGTTCTATAGAATTGTCAAGGGAGTTTCTTGATTCTATGAGTTTGTATTAACTTTATTTACTTTGTTTTGTTTTTAATATGAAGTGTGAGTAATTTTCTTAACTTTTGCTAAAAGATACTTTAATCCTTAAACTATTATTATAATGACTTAGTTTGTGCTTAATTCAATGCAAATTGATTATTTTTTAGTTCTTAAGCAACTTCTTATCTTTGATTGTAATGAGATTGATTGTTAATTTATTTGATTAAGAGTTAATGATTGATTAATGTATGATCTGCATGTACTTAGGTTAATTTATTAGTGTTGATGAATGATTATTTTCTAACTTAGATATAATTATGTATTGGTAGTAGTGGATTAAGACATAGAAAAGGTAAACTAAGAATAGGTTGGATTTAAGTTCAATTGAAAGAGGATTTAATGAATCTCTAGGAATCTTAAACTAGATTTTCATGCTAAGTATTGAATTATTCCTAACAATAAGGTTTAATTCTTAGAGTGATATTCTTGACTAGGATATCTGGCTTTCTTTATCTAGTTTTTTCATAATCACTTGTGTTCTTTTGAAATTAAGTCACGACAATATTAAGTTAAGGTGGATAGTCCTTTAGCAGAAGTTGTATTTATTATTGATTTTTACCAACTTTTATTGATTGATTTGTTCAATATTAGTTTTAATTGTTTAAGTTTCATTCCTTAGTTTAATTCTCTTATCATCATCACAAAACTTGGGATTTCTTTTATTCATTGTACACAATGTTCACTCTAAAATATGAAACAAGGTTACACTTGCACAATTTCTCTTGGGTACGAAATTTATTTCCCTATATTACTAGCCAATCTAGTACACTTGCTAGACATCGATCACATTTCTCAATTACGGGATTGCATTACTGATAAATAACCTAATATAATCAACTGTGTTTGGCTTTCTCTTTATTTCCATCACCCTATTCCTTCACCTGGTGAGGTACTCATAAAAGGATTCATTGTACTTCTGTTGGAGTAGCTCATGGTCCTTCGAAGTAACCTCTATCCTAGTGTTGTAGTCATATTGCTTAAGGAACTCCTCAGTCAATAGATCTCTATCCTCTTTAGTACTCCTATCTAGCCTATGATACCAATCTATTATAGGTTTAGTCAAACTCATGCAAAAGTGTTTCACCTTCTATTTCTTAAACAAGGTGGTCCTTTTCATTATCAGGTTTTACTGTTTAACATGCGCCAAAAGGTCTAAGGTGCCATCAAACCTTGGCAGATCAGGCATTTTAAATCTTTGTTGGCAATGGCTCATCTCCATCCAAATCCCTATCTTTATGGTTCATTACCCTACCGGCAAATAGTAACCTAGACATAGCTTCGATCTTTTCCTCTATCTTTTTGAAAGTTTGGTCCTCATTACTAGGACCTCTAATCCTCATGTTCATCATTGGAGGGATATAGTCTTCATCCTCATCTTTTATGAAGTCATTTTCAGGGTCATGCCTCTTTTCTCTCTTAAGCAAATTTCGAAGCACAATAGCATCAGCTACGATAGCATTCCCAACGTGCATTGGCTTTGCTATCTCACGAGTGGGCATTATAGGCTGAGTTTTGACATTAGGTGCTATAGAAGCTACCTTCCCACCAATCATTACCATTTTCCTTTCTTTAAAATCCGGAAACCTCCTATCCAACCTCTGATCTAAGTCATCTCGCACCGTCGAAGGCCCAATAGGGGTAACATTTGGCTTTTCCCTCAGGAATGGAAACCTTGCGGTCGGTCATTAGTCACTCTCCCATTTTGATTCCCCTTTCCAGTCTTATTCAACCCTTCATTCTCTATATCCAAACTTTTTTTCCTGATTGCTCTGTAACAACTGACTTGAACCTAACTCAAAACTAACCTTTAAACCTAAATTCGAACCTAAGCTTGATCTCAACAGACTAGATGTAAATATTAAGACCAAGTTCCCATTTGAACCTCTGGACCACATAAATGAGTCTATAATGGCTACAAGAATCATATCTTAGGAGTGATGCATGATGAATGATGCATAAGCATGGTATATAAATGATGCATGAATGCAGTGTATGATTTTGTTAGCAGTCAATCACAACCACACACAAGCATAACAATAGCCTTCCAACCTTATTACTCTTACATAGGAGGTCGTTCGATCTCTTTTCGAGGTTGGCTTAGCCCTAATGGGATAGCACATGGAAAATACACGAAGACCATACAGCGAAAAAATAAAGAATATAGATCATTCATGCTACACAATATACGACATAGAACCGAAACATGCAATTTTAGGGTTTTTAAACTTACATGTTTGGATGCTCTTTAAAACTTGAATTTTGCAATGGCAAATATATAAGATGAGCTTATATACTTCAGATCTGGAACAATGCCAAGAAGCTGCCTTTACGCCACTCCTCTCTATTCTCACACACACACTTGCAAAGATAGCTTAAAACCGAGAGTGCTAGCTCTATGTTTGAATATTTGGCAATGGGAATGGATTGAAGCCACAAGATCTGATCTTGTTCTTCTTTTAAGTTACTATTACTGCCCAAGAACACAAGAGATTGAGAAAGAATTCTTTCCCCTTGTGTATTTCAGCCAAGAGAGTGATAGAGCAAAAAAAAAATGCCTAGGGTTTTCTTTCTTTTAGTTCATAAATATATATCACTTGTTTAGGTCAAGTGTGAATGCTGAAATTTACTATCTTCAGGTTGTAAATTCAGCCTCCATCACTTCCTAATTAAGTGACATATATTAATTTAAATTTCTTTAAATTTTAAATTCAAATTAATTTAAAATAAACGAAATACATTTAATCAAAACAAATCACTTATTTAGGATATACATGTGCTGAAATTCACTATGATTTTATCTTTGAATTTTGACCACTCTCCCTCCTATGTAAGTGTTTTATTTTGATTCAAATGTTATTAGGATTTAATACTCAATTAACTCAATTAATCCAAGATAATTAATTAATTGAAATTAAATCTACAAAGGCCGAAATTCCCTCTCTCATGGACCAAGGTCTATTTAACAATTTTTATACCCATTACATACATTAATTTTACTTTAAATAAAAGCCAAAATTAATGCCCAATATTCTATTTAAATATTTTAAGCCCAATACTTTGTGTGTGATCCTATAGGTCCATTTAATATTGGCAATGAATTAATGAATTAATTCAGAGGCTATATATATTCTCTAGCAAGATATTATAACATTCCAAATTAAATGAAAATGCAAATGGCATTTAGTGACCTAATATAATTTTGCATAGTCCCTTACCTTTAAATATCAGAATTAATATAAGGCATGAAACAAGTCATCTTTATATATACTAATTCTTTTCTTGATATTCCAGTGACACTGAACTCTCAGATAAATAATGATTACTCATTATTTCATCTCGGTATGGCCATACACTTCTCAGTTCACTGATCAAGTGGCCGATGATATTTTCTCTCTTATTGAGAGGGGTAATCCCTTTACTTCTCTCATGCTCTCTAATACGAATTAGTGCATACCCAAGCATACCCACACTTGTCATCCTATTACAAGTACGTTAGGTGTATGTCAAAGTACACAATAATTCATAAAGAGTTTCATAGAGATTTTAGGTCTAAGAACTACGATGCATAACTTGCACATGAGAAACACTTATGACTAGTACTATGCAGTGTTTTCATGAACGGATCGAATCCAGATACCATGTTCTAAACATGTATCTATGATCTCTGATTGACACTCTTATCCTTATGATCCGTAAGATAGAACTCACCTTATCAGAGATAGGATACTAGTCTTAATTCATTTGTTATTCCCATAATAATGACTGACTAGGGATATTTAGAATGAAGTCTCTATTGTTTCAAGGTCTTACAACCATGTGCCTCACACATGATAACTTAAACTAAAACAACATTCTTGGATAGTTTGATCAATTGATATGCACAAAAATACAATAGATAAAAAATGCCTCATTTATTAATTTAAGAGTTTTATAACAATGCATTGGGGCTAGGGCTTACACTAACAATCTCCCACTAGCACTAGTCCCAATTGGGCATAGCCTTCAAACCAAATGCTCTCAAATGGGCTTTGTGCAAATTTGGATGCAACTGTTTCGTGAATGGATCTGCTACATTGTTTTTACTTGCTATCTTGCTAATGTTGACATCCCTACGATCAATGAGTTCTCTGATCAGGTGATACCTTCTGAGTATGTATTTGGATTTCTGGTGTGACCGGGGCTCCTTTGCCTATACGATGGCCCCGTTATTGTCATAGAAAATTTCTAATGGATCTAGGATATTTGGGACCAATCCTAATCCAGAAATGAAATTTCTAATCCAAACAGCCTCTTTTGTAGCCTCACTTGCTGCAATATACTAAGATTCTATAGTTGAGTCGACAACGGTCTCTTGCTTTGAGCTTCTCCAGTTGACAGCACCATCATTCAAAACAAAAACAAATCCAGATTGCAATTTTAAATCTTGAGTGCTGGTTTGAAAAGCATCATCGGCATAACCTTGTATGACGAGCTCTTCTTGACCACCATACACCAAGAAGTGATCCTTAGTCCTTCGCAGGTACTTTAGAATCCCCTTTATAGTAGACCAGTGCTTTTCACTAGGGTCTTGCTGAAACCCACTGGTTATACTCAGTGCATGAACAATATCCAACCTAGTACATAACATAGTGTACATGATAGATCCAATAGCAGATGCATATGGGATTTTACTCATGTTATCCCTCTCCTCTCTAGTTTTAGGACATTGATCTTTAGTCAAAGGAACTCCCAAAGCCAAAGGTATGTACCCTTTCTTTGAGTCTCCCATACTAAAATGCTTTAGTACCTTGTCTATGTACTTTTCTTGACTTAGTCCCAAAAGCCGATTCGATCTATCTCTATAGATCCGAATACCAAGTATTGTCTCGGCTTCACCTAAGTCTTTCATTGAGAAACACTTCCCCAACTATTGCTTAACCTTTTGCAATGTTGGGATGTCACTCCCAGTAAGAAGGATGTCGTCCACATATAGGACCAGGAATACTATTATGCTCCTACTAACCTTCTTATACACATAAGGCTCATCTTCGTTCTTGATAAAGTCAAAATTCTTGTTTGCTTCATCAAAATAAAGATTCCAACTTTGGGATGCTTGCTTTAATCCATAAATAGATTTTTGAAGCTTGCCTACCTTCTTAGGATGCTTGGGATTGATAAAACCCTCAGGCTGTGTCATATACACATCCTTAAGTAAATTTTCATTGAGGAAAGCAGTTTTGACATCCATTTGCCATATCTCATAATCATAATATACAGCTATGGAAAGGAAGATCCTAATGGACTTGAGCATGATTACAGGCGAAAAGGTCTCATCATAGTCTACACCATGAATTTGTCAAAAACCTTTTACTACTAGTCTACCTTTATAGGTCTTGTCAGCTTTGAGTTTAAATAGCCACTTGCATTTAATTACCTTAGCACCTTTTGATGGATCAACCAAGGTCCAAACCTAGTTATCGTACATTGATTGCATCTCGGATTTCATTGCTTCAAGCCAATTTTTTCGAGTCAGGGCTCTCAACAGCTTCTCGATAGGTAGTTGGATCCTCACGATCCACTAACTCAATAGTGTCATTATCGGTGATTAGAAATTCGTATCTCTTAATCTCACGATGTACCCTACCAGACCTTTTAGGTTCTTGTGCAATGGGTTTTTGTTCCACAAATGGTTGTGAACTTAATCCCATTTCCAACTCATCCTCTACAGGAGTTTGTGGCACTTGAATTTCTCCAAGTTCTACTTTACTCCCATTGTCTTTCTTGAGAAGGAATTCCTTTTCCAAGAAAACATCCTTACAAGCAATAAATACTTTGTTCTCAGCTTGTGAGTAAAAGTAGTATCCCTTTGTTTTTTGGGATAACCCACAAATAAGCAGATAGTGGATTTGGACTCTAGTTTGTTAGATGTTAATTTCTTAACATGTGCTTTACAGCCACAAATCCTAAGAAATGACATATTAGGTTCTTTCCCAGTCCATACCTCATATGATGCCTTCTCAACTGCTTTAGTTAGAGTACGGTTCAGTAGAAACGCAACAGTTTCTAATGCATAACCCCAAAAAGAGACAGGAAGAATAGCTTGGCTCATCATTCGATCAAACCATGTCTAATAGAGTTTGATTTCTCCTTTCAGACACACCATTCCATTGTGGTGTTTTAGGAGGAGTGAGTTGTGAAATAATTCCACACTCCTTCAAATGACCATTAAACTCTTGGCTTAAGTATTGGCCACCTCGATCTGATTGAATGGCTTTTATACTTTTGCCAAGTTGGTTTTCCACTTCGTTCTTAAACTCTTTGAATTTCTCAAAAGTTTCAGATTTGTGCTTCATTAGATAGACTTAGCCATATCTACTGAAGTCATCTGTGAACGTTATGAAGTAGCTAAAACTACCTCTAGGTTAGGTACTTAATGGTCCACATACATCGGTATGTATTAGTTCCAATAAGTCACTAGTCCTCTCACCTTTCGTGTTAAAAGGACTCTTTGTCATCTTTCCATGCAAACATGGCTCGCATGTGTCATAAGATTCTAAGTCGAATGACCCAAGCACTCCAGATTTATGGAGTCTCGAAATGCATTTTTCGTTTACATGCCCTAAATGACAATGCCAGAAGTAAGTAGGGTTCAATTCATTTGATTTAACCCTTTCTGTATTAATGTTGTATATGGACTCTTTGTTTTGTAGATCAAGGATATAAATGCCATTTTGTAACATGGCATTGCCATATAAAATGCCTTGGTGACGAATATGAATATTGTCATTATTAATAACAAAATTAAATCCATCCATATCCAAACAAGAGACTGAAATAATATTTCTGCTCATAGCAGGCACATAATAACAATTTTTCAATTCTAAACAAAGTCAAGAAGGTAAAGTGAGTTGATAGTCGCCTATCTCTATGGCAACAACTCGTGTTCCATTCCCCATATGGAGGTCCACTTCATTTTTCCTAAGTAACCGCCTATTTCTTAAGCCCTGCACATTTGAACAAATGTGAGAACCACAACTAGTATCCAATACCCAAGTGGTAGAAAAAGAAAGGTTAATTTCAACAACAAAAATACCAGAACTGGATGCCTTGGCTCCATTCTTCTTTTGTTCTTCCTTGAAGAGAGTGTAATTCTTCCTCCAATGCCCTAACTTGTTGCAATGGAAGCATATGCTCTCGCTCTCCATGAGCTTTTGCACCTTAGGCTTGGGTTGGGCCTGAGGTACACTCCCATTTGACTTGAGTCGAGCTAGGTCATACTTGGTTTTTTCGTTTCCCTTTCCCTTAGCAGGTCCCTTCTTAACGCCCCCTTGAACCATAAGTACGAGATTGGTCTTTTGAATGTTCTCTTCAGCATTCTTAAGCATCCTATGAAGCTCAGTGACTGTCTTGTTCATTAAATGCATGTTATAATTCATAACAAATGGATCATAGTCATCAGTCAATGAACCTAAGATCAAGTTAGTGGCTAATTCCTTTAGGACTTATACCTCAAGCTTCTCAAAAGTATCAAGATACCCTTTCATCTTGAGTACATGGGTACTAACAGGAGTACCCGCAGCCATCTTACAAGAAATTAAGGCCTTTGTTGTCCCGAATCTCTTACGACGAGCTTGCTTTTGGAACATCTCCTTGAGGTGTACCATGATCGCATAAGCCTCTTGGTCCATGAATTGCTTTTGCAAGTCAAGCACCATAGTGGCCAGCATCAGACAGGTCACATCATTGGAGTTGTTCTTCTTGGTCTCAAAACTTTCCTTTTGAACTGCGAGGCATTCCTAGCGGGTTCTTCGGGCAAGGGTGCATCCAAAACATACAACTTCTTCTCTTGCTTAAGAAAAATTCTCAAGTTTCGAGACTAGTCTATGAAATTGGTGCCATTCAGTTTGTCCTTTTCCAAGACCGATCGCAATGAAAATTTGTTGTTTGAAGAAGCCATTTTCAATCTACAATAAAAACTTAGCAAGATTAAATGAGGTCTTATTTATAATCCGACAAACCGAATTAATATCCCTTTAAATAATTCGTGTTAGTGATTTAATGTGGGCCAAGATCCACTTTTCACAACAACTTATTAGTCAAGCTAAGCTTGTACACCTAACAAGTTAAGTTATTTAGGTAGAAAAACTCCAATCATATCTCCTACATGACTCTTGAATCAAATGGGCTAACATCATCTTATAGCACAAACTCATTTATTAGTTACCTAGGTCACTACAAGAAAAATACAAAATAGTGAGGGAAAAAATCCTCGTTAAATAATGATTTTTCGTCGCTAAATCAGTTTAGCGAGGACAAAAATTTTGTAACTAAAGTCATCCTAGCTGATATTAGCGAGGACTAAAATTGTCGATAAATTTTGCAAGGGCTAAAGTCCTCGCTAACTTTTGCTAGGATTTTTTCGTCGCTAACTTTTGCGAAAAATCTATTCCTCTCTAATGTTTGCGAGGACTTTTTTGTCGTGGACTTTTGCGAGGTTTGAATTGCTCGCTAAATTTTGCAAGGAATTTAAATTTTAACGAGGACTTTAATCCTCGCTAAATTTTGCTAGGACTTTTAATTTTAGCAACGAAAAATTTCTTACTAAATTTTAGCATCAAATTAGTGACAAAAATTGTTATTGCTAAATTTGATACGAGATTGGTCCTTGCTAAACATTATTTTGAGTATCACGATGACAATAATATTATTTATTACACTTTCTAAATTTAAAATGAATTTTTTTAATTGAATATGGAGGTTTTATTATTTAAATATATATATTCATAAATAAACTAGTATTTACAAATGCATATCATTGCATATCCAAAATAATATATGCATGCATATATAAAAGGAACATATCCAAAATATATACATGCATATATAGCAGAATATACAAGATGTCCTAATATATATATATATATATATATATATATATATATATATATATATATATATATATATATATATATATATATATATATATATATATATATATATATATATTATAACACTTTAATATAGGTAAAAAGTATCTATGATCCGATGCGTGGATCATATAGTGAAGCACTTGAACCATTAGTACAGACAATACAAAAAGTGAATAAGCTCATAGGTTCCTCAATCCGTTATGGGAAAAGTTGTTATACCTGCATCCGCTGCTGGATCTGTCTGACCCGCTGCACCATTTGCTTTTCCAACTCTTGTTCAAGCTCAGCACGAATCTCAGCACGAAGCTGGGTACGAATCTCATTTTTTTCTTTTTAGCCTAAAATAGAATAAAGCAAGAAAAATTATAAAAAAAGAAAAATTATAAAAATAGACTCAGGTATTGTCAAAAATTCGGCAGCGTTTTCCCTAAAAATAAAACAAATATAAATTGTCAAACTAGAAAAAATATTCATAGTTACACTTCTATAAGGATCAATCCAACATTAACATTTCATGGCTCTAATATCATTTGAAAAATTGAATTTGAACTTTAAATATTTTATAATCAAATAATGTTAAAAACTTAAATTATTTTAAATTTAAATTGTTAGTTGAGATATTTTTCCATGCATATATGGAGATTTGGAAGATATTTGAATGAACTATCAATTTGCCAATCAATTTGATTTTTAGCAACTAATAAGATTTCAGCTTATCAAAAAAGAAAATAAGTGAAAAATAAATGGAATAAAAACTACAGTGATAGGGAGATAGTAATTACAAACATATAAAAGAATTCCACCACATTTATTTAAAGATAATTATAGTCTAATGATTAACTCATGCCAGCATCTAAATCACAAAATTGACAAAAAGGTTACTAATGACGTCAATATCAGGCTTGCAGTTAAATGATAAAGACCAACCAATCACTGCATGATGACAATGCCTATATAATTAATATTTGAACTAGCTATTATTGTGCTCAAGTATACATTAACAGGAAATAAGTCTAAATATGTATATGTGAAGACTACTTAACTTGAACACATACAAGTAACAAAAATTTTCTACAAAATTTTCAGCAACCAAAGATAACAGTTTTCAATAAAAAAATATACTTCTCCTTGCAACTTCAACATTGAAACTGCAATTGAATGCACAAACAAAGCCTATAAAATGCAAAATAAAAAATTGAAAACCTATAACCTTCATTAAATAATCATTCAAAAATGGCAAAATTAAAGAGTAGAATTGTATTTTACCCCACTGGCAATGATAACACTGGTAATAAAATGAGAAAACAGGTCTGCAAATGTTCTTCACCTTCTGCTTCCAACCCTTTATGATGAAATCATTTATGGAGCCAACATAATTCTATCATACAGAGGCTATGAAAATTGTTGTTCACTTCATAGTTTGCCATAGAACACCACACAAATTAATATCATACCATACCATACATTATAAACTATTGTTGCATTTCATCCTAATCAAATAGCATATTAATAACCTAATCCTATTGATTGGTGAATAAGCCAATTTGTTTGGCATGTTTGCATGCAACTTCTAGTGGCTAATTTAATTGGCATGAAAAGTTCAAACTTCGCCTATAATTTCCTTCTAATTCTTTATTAGAAAGATGAAAATAGATTTAAGACATAATTTCAACCATCACTAATATCTACAAAAAAAATGATATAAAGTTTTCATCTATATAATTCTTGAAGTTAATGTAATCATTATATGCAAATACAATGCCATGGAAACTTACTATGATACATAGAGATAAGTGTACATATAAACAAACATGAAGTGGATTAGGAGAACATAAAAGCATACACAGGCAAATAAGAATGATAATTTTGTTAAAATTATTGAATAATAAAAAAAATTAAAGATGCTAATTTTGTATGAATTTGTGGTGCAGAAACAAAAGGGCAGGAGTGGGGTTGACATTTGACACGGTAGAGTATTTAATTGAGAATAGCAAATGCACCTGTGTTGGAGTTCAGAAAAAGGGAAAAAATGCAGGCTATATCCTCAACTCTAAAGCCTATAAGAATTTTTGGCTTCTAGCATAACCCCAACTCACCATTCTATTTTATTTCAACATTGTTCATTTTTTAAAGATCAATTTTACTGTTTAATTGTTAATTCTTCTGTTAACAAATTGCATATATAACTTAATTAATTTTGATCAATAATTTCCCACTCTTATTTTTCTTGTTTTCTTTATCTCCTAAGCATGTTTGATGCCCATGAGCTGTAATTTTATAAATGCAGAAAGGAATTAGCAATAGAAACCAACTTCTATTTATTCTCTTTCTTTTTTCGCACACTACAAGAAAATCAGCAAATAGCAATGGAAATTAGCAACCAAATTTGTTGAATTTCCATTGCTAATCAAAATTAGCAATGAAAAATAGCAACGGAACATTCAGTTGCAATTTTGACGGTTGGTATTTTTTAGCAACCGAATATGTTTTCCGTTGCTAATTTTAGCAACGGAATATAAAGTTCTGTTGCTATTTATAGCAACCGAATTTAATTTCCGTTGGAAAAGGTTAGCAACCGAATAGCAATTCCATTGCTAAATTTAGCAACGGAATAAGTATTTCCGTTGCTAAATTTAGCCACCACTATAAAAAATTTTGCGACGGAATTTTTGTCGCTATTTCATCATTAAAATATTATTAATCTTTTATAAAAATTACTCTTATAAATGCTGAAACTACTATTAGCCAAAATGTAGTAACTATCACACCAAAGCTGCAATGAGCATCAAATAAATTTAAAATAGCATGTAACACTACAACTTTTGAAAAGACAGACATATAGAGACAGAACAAAAACTGCAATTAATTTATTTATTTATAAACCAAATGGTTGATTGCATTAGATACAAGATCTCTCTAGTCCCAATCAAGGCAAAAGGACAAGCTATTCTAATCAGCAACACAAAACTCATGGTAAACAAATAGAATGTTTATATATTTTCTGCACGTTGGGGGAAAAACATCATGGAGATCCAAATTGATGCCCATCAGCTTGCAAAGTTCTCATGCAATAGTACATATTCTCAGCTGCAAAAACTCAAATGTGTTAAAACTAATTTTGATTTTATTTTTTTTTAAAGGCAAAGGAGACAAGAAAGAAAAATATCAGAGAAGAAAACTACTCAAGAAATCTCTATTTCCTACCGTTTCTCAAAACATTCCATGTGAATAAAACCAGTTACGAAAAGATCATCTCGATCACAAAACCTTATTGATGTGGGAATGATAGTATAATGTTAATAACCCGTATACTAATGCTTAAACCCAATAGAACCCTCCATGCCAGATAAAGAATCAAGATTACATAATACTCATCAACTAGGGTTAAATTCATTTCTTATTTGGATAGAGTCAGATCGGATCTTAAAAAGGAAAAAATATAGTAAAATGTACCTCAATCCAGACAGAGAGTTTTGGCCTGCAAGCAGTAATATCGTACTTGAATACTTGAGATAAGATAATTTGGAATCTTTCAACAAATGTTATATATGCTATATCCACCTGAACAACAAATCATTTTATCAAAAACAACAAATAATATTATCGAAATTAAAAGCAACAATATATAATTATGCATTGTTTAAAAAAAAAACAAAATTACCAAACTGAAATGCCCAATAAAGAATGTCCTATCATCAAATTTGTCAAGACCGTTTTCCAAGTAATCAAAAGCAGGACCTAAAAATAACAGGTTATTATTTTATGTTAGCATGCTTGAAATAGTATAGCTTCCCAAGAGAGTTCTAATGTAATTACAAAAATTGCAGCTTCCATGAATGGTTCTAAAATTGGCTCCATCCTCATTCTCCCAACAGATATAGCAACTATTCCAACGAGTTCGGTAGCTCTTGCCCGGGACCGAAGAGCCTCATCATTTGTGAGCACCATAAAAGATTTCATCAACTCCAAGACCCTTTCAGCATATGGGATGAAAGCTTGCTCTGCAGCTGATGTAATTGACCCAATGGCAGACTGCAAAAACATTAATATAAAATAAAATTATAACTCAAAATAAAGGATAAAATTTCTAAAAAAAGTTAACATTGAAGTATCTCAATTATGTAAATCATTGGAAACATAATGCATTTCTCATACTCTGCATGTTTCCTGCAAATTACGCGGGCTACTTTGAAGGGCTGCAAGCAGTTTCCCCATCAAAGCATCAGCGAAAGGAAGAATTTCTTCACCCATGTCTTCACAGAATGCTGCTAAGGCATAATATGATTTCTCCTGTCCATAATTAGAGAAAAATGATCCATTAGATGAAATGAAATGTGCTCATACAAGATAATTATAAAATTGAAGAGAGAATCCATCCCATAGTTGTTGCTTTCTTGTGTTTACCTTTACTTCATCAGATGCTTCCTCCAGGGCACTTAAGATGCAGGGAAGAACACTTTCATATTGAGAGACAATTTCAGGCTGTAAATGCTCAGCAAATTGACCTAATACAAATGAGGCAGCCCCTTTAACAACTTGTTCTGGATCCCTTAAAGTGCCTCAAAAAATGATATAACATAGCTATGATTATAAATGAGTTAAGCTTTGTAACATTATTTATTTCATTTTAAACAGATTATACATATATAACTTTAATAACACAATTATTTTTATATTCACATTATATAAATTTATATAATTATGAAATCGCAAAAATATTCGGATCATAAGCATGTTATAAATAAATCAAATAAACAAATCACATAACAAATTGGATTTGCAAGTCAAAGGAATTGAGTGAAAAACAAGTTAATAAGAAATCAGATAATATCAAATTTGGGTCACATTTTAAGGGCAGATTGATTTGAATTCATGAATGGGATAAAAAATAACCACTTATAGTATCATCATATTAAGGATTATAATTTTCATTCCTTATATATAATTAAGTGTGAAACTAAAAACAATTTACAAATACCATAAAGGGAGAACTAAGTTTGGAAATCTAGACCTCACAAATTTAATATACATACATACATATACATACATACATATATATATATATATATATAATAAGTTTTACTGACAGTAATTCTAACTTTTTTTTTCTGTTCATAATGCACAATCTATTCTCAATGCCATCAGTTCTTAAATATATATAATACCTTGGCTATTTCCTGCAAGAAGCTTATCTTCAGCAATGGTGTTCATTTAAGCTGAAGCTAATCCTAAATCTAATAGGCACATCAGAAATAATATTTTCTCTCCTCATTCCGATTGAATTATATGCTACAATATACAAAACTCATGTGAAAATACATATTTTACCAAAGAAAAAGATGTACAAACCTTGAAAAGAGCAGAACTTTGTCATCTGAAAGGCTCAACAGGTGTTGTCTCTTCAAGGAATGTTGCAGTCTCAAAGCATTCAACTGCTTCTTACAAGGAGAATGCATTGCCCTCACTTATGTAAAGCCAACCCAGATTATACCACACAGATGAATTTGTTCTGTCAAACCGAAGAGCTTTCATTAGAGAGCTTCGGATCAATTCGTTTGATTGGATGCCAAGGTGTTGGCGTACTACAGCTCTAGATACCATGCTCGAGACATGAGTGGGATCAATATCTAGTGCAGTGCTGAAGGCTTCTAGAGCTGCTTTGTAAAGGCCCTTTTTCTCATAGATCATACCTACAGTATAGTTTAAATATGAAAATTCAGTTCCCGAACCAAACTAAGCCGTGAAAAATGCCGATCTTGTACTTTGTCTTTTGCTGAAAACTAATTCAGGTAAGAAACAATAAAATAAAATAACTGCATTATCTTCTTTAATAATTTCTATATTCATATTGTAAACCAACTATAGACCAACACTGAATTATGACAATCATAGAGTTTCAATTTTTTTGCTTTAACCAAAAACTTAAATCTTGGGCATCCATTAAAGATTTGAAATTAATGCATTGCAAGAATGAACATTTTCCTTCTTTTGTTTCATTTCTTTTTTCTTAAGGGACTGTAATTGACATGGTCGGAGAAACTGGATTGTTGATCTCTTACAGCTATTTGGCATGCTCATCACCAATCCCTCATTTTTTTACCAGCTTCTCCAAACAAGACACCAAAATTTCAAGTTTTTGATGCGAATGGTTTTACATGCCAATGCTTGACATTGCAAACTATTAGACAATGCACTGTGAGTGATTTGTGTACAAGATTTAGTAATACCAAAGGTGATAAAGAAATTTACCTGCAATATGATATCTAGAAGCTGAGTAAGAATTGATGGCCTTGGATTTGGAAAGACAAATCTCAACATCATGCCACTGTGAAAGGCTTATATACACAAATGTCAGGTCATGCCAAACTTCTAGTTCCAGACTTCTTGTAGGGTTCCCATTGCCCTGCTAAAATTTATGCAAAAAGGTTAAAGAAAAAGTAAAAATAAAATACTGGTCGTGCTCCAAATTTTCACAACAATTTACAGAAGAAAGCAAAAATAATCATACTTTTTTTTTTAAATTTCGCTTATCTTCTCCAACCAAAATAAATAACTAATGCAAATTCTAAATACATTGACAAAGAAATAAAAGAGAGTAAAAGAGCATCTAAATACATCAAAACAAGTAACACAAATACAATGCACTACAGTAGTTAACATCCCAACCAAATTGACGTACCAGTTACATCACATTGAGTACATATCATCTGAAATAAAAATCATTGAGAATTTCTATATAAACTAAAATGTCATTTGGATTCAGATATTATATGATAATATCAATAAAAAAATTGTATAATTGGGTCAAAACTAGTGTATGTACTAAAAATGGAATTGGATAATTGGGTCAAAACTGAACAAAGCCATGTATTTATACATGAAGGCATACTGTTATCCCCAACTCATTTGTTTTAACATAAATTGATAAATTTTTAAATTGATAAATTTCATTTGTTTTAACATAAATATTTGGTAAAATGGATTAAAAATATGCTAGGAATAAGACTATACCTGCATTGTTCCATGAGGCAAACAACAAAATACAACATCTACATCAGAAAAGTTTTCATCAATTGGAGAACCAAAATTGGTAGATCCTGCAAAAATAAGAAATTAAAGTATCAGTAATGACAACAAAAATACAATGATATATATTAAGACACCTCTCTAATTAACTTTCTTATTGGAAGAGAACTGACTTCTTAATCTATTAGCAATAACATGAATTTCAGATAGCAGGCAACCCCTCACAGCCCAGTTGCATGTTATATCCCTAATTATTAAACCAGCAACCATACAAAAGAAATTGAAGTCATATAGCTAATTAGATTTAAACATGGTTAATTAGCTTTTTTGTGACATGACCTATTAAGATATATTTTCGTTAATAAATTTTGCTATCTTTTAGCCCACATCAATGATAAAGCAAGTAAAGAAAATAACCTTTTACAAGACAGAGGCAACACTCCCTTTTAACATCAGGTGTTTCACATGCTTTGAAAACCCACGAATTTAAGTCACGAACATTTCTTGCCCCATAGCATTCTTGATGAACAACTATCTGACACCTGATATAAAAGATAAACAATCAAGTTTGCAATTAAACAATATCTGTATGCCTACCTAAAAAAATCTTGTTTATTAGAGCAAGAAGTGTAGAAATCTCTCTCTCTCTCTTTTTTCTTCCATATTCTTTAAATTGATGATGAGAAGCCAATATCGAGTGCTCAGATTTTATACACCCAAGCAAAATATAAAAGTAGGAAATTCCTAAAAAGAAATAATTCAAGGCTCATTTCAAAGGAATTTACAGCATAAACAAACAAATACATACTGTATTCGCATAGCATTCCAACTTACAGAAAAGAAAAAAGGAATACTTCAAAAATTGGGAATGTACTTATTTTCTGTTTTAGGGTAGATATCACCTAATCACTTTAATGTCAGTAGACTTTATTGAAATAAAGATAAAATGGCAAACACGGTATCTGGTCCATGTTACAATCTTTACGCTAAATGATTAGATGAAAAGTTATTAATACAGTAAATACTTACAATACCTATTGCAGATAATAATTTTGTTGTAGTCCTAATCTTCAACCTATCTACACACTACACAGCGTTCTGTTGTCCACTTTGCATGAACAGGTTCATATTTCTCTGTCATGAAAATTATGACAATAAATATATTCAAGAGAAACTCAGATAAAGGACACCAAATAAAAGTACAATATGCCAAACAAAGAAATATACCTTGTAAAAAAGCAAGTAACTTTTTCTTTCGCTATTTGATGGAAGGCCGCTTTGGAGGTTTGGTAGAAGCAGCAAGTGCATGATACTCAGCTAATTGCATCATCTGCAAAGTATAAAGAGAAAAATTGAAAAATAAACCTTAAATTGAGATTCCCAAGAAACAGAGTATGATGCACAAACCTATTATTCTAGAGGCAGCATGGAACCTTTGACTCGAATACTGGTTCTCCAGTTTTTTTTTTTTTTTTTTTTGAGCTTGTATGTCGTTCCCATTCACTAAGTGCTTGCTTTTTTGGGTCACAAAACCCACCTTTGCACACAACCCTAGAAAGAAGATATGCATACATCATTGGTGCAACTAGGGCAATAATAATCAGTGCCCCCCATCTCCTACAAGCAGAATAAATTTGTTAGGAATGCAACTGTCTCCCATTTTTTTTGGTACCTGTGGTTGCAAAATGAAAGCCAAACCAAATGATTTATTAAACTAATACTTACGTTTTAACTATTATGCAACTTAGAGAACAACCATAAATGTTGCCACAAGTTGAGAGTGCTATATATAGATACCAAATCCTAAATTTATTTATTATTGTGTTTTCTTTCTTTCCTAAAAAATTGAAATGGAGTTTATTGATGGAAGACTTTGAATCGATATGACTTTTAATTAATGTTGAATTTCATTTCAAATTTATATTTTATTTTATAATTATATATATACTTTTTGATAGACAGGGTCAATTTTTTTATAATTATATATCATTTAAATTATATAAAATCATCTCATTGTCGATATCTTTAAGAATTGAGAGTTTAATAACTTTTTAATTGACATAAATTCAATTTCTATCCTATTATATATATATATATATATATATATATATAAAGTACATAATAATTTATGCTCCGGTCAATTTGTGAATAAATTTACAAATTCAACCAGTCCTGCACTGTGCATTGTTGTCATTGATATGGACAATATGATTTCCAAGAAGATTTATTTCTATCACACAATTATCTTTCACCAACCTCATCAAGCCATACGCCATTGCTCCTGCTTCTAAAATCATAGCTATTCAAAACTCAAATACCGGCATCACCACTGTCGGTTATATAGAATTGACCTGGCTTTTACACAATTTAGATAATGCAGTGAGGCATATTCAAAATATCAACCACTATGCTCTTGCAATTTATTCTGTATAACATAAAGGATAGATTTTTAATTTAATGAGAATGAATGAACCATACTTGCAATAAGCTGGGAACTAACCCTGAATAAAGAGCAGAAACCATAAAAAACTGCACCTGAAGGTGCCATGCTCACTATCGAGGGTACTAAACCCTTATAAAGAGAAAAGAACCCTTCAGTACGGACCATGTGGTTGAAAGTTCCAATTATACCACCCAACGCTTCCCCACCAGGTGCTACCATCTTGGTTCTTATCTGCAATAGTTTGCCCACTAACATAAAATTGATCTCCTACCAGAAATCTGGTCCACGATAAGTTGAAGTAATTAATGCAGTTTGGTGCATAAAAAGTTGAATAACACTGATTTTCTTATTTATTGACTGCAAATAAAACATGAATACACGTGGATCATCGTATGAGTCTCTATTGTTGGCAATAGAGGTCATCGGTTCCACTTGTCCTCTCTACTCATGCAAATGGTTTCCAAGACACTCTAGAATGCGTAACATAAATAAAAGTAAAAGATGCAAAATAAATTGTCAAGACAACAACGATTTTCAGCATTATTCTTTACATCTACATATATAAAAAGATGACTTTCTTTGTCAAAAGGACATAGACATATTGTAAGAAAAAAATAAATTATATAATTGTCTTTTGTGTAGCACTTGAAATAAGTGACATGAAACAGACTTCATTTCTGTTTGATATGAGTGAGCTTGCTTGATAAATGATGATATAGAAACAGAACATGTTCCTCGCTAATTCCATCAAGTTCCCTCCTTAAAAATATGCAAAAATCTCATATGTGCACGGTTGTGTTGAATTTAAAAAATTATTAAAAAAAATTAACATAAAAAAATGGAAAGAGTGAAATAGAAGAATGATCATTTGTTGAATTCTAGGGCTACCCCCACTAAAACAGGTGCCAAAAGAAACTATGAACATGGATCCCTCCTAACAACTAAATTTTTGGGTAGAAAATTATATTCATAGTTTATGCGGAGAGAATAGAAAGCCATTCCCTTTTTATACTACAAATTAACTGTCTCAATAAAAGTAGCATCAGCTGAAAAAATTATTTACTGAGACTGCTAATAGATGCAACAGAATCAAGGCTATAGCTGATGGGCATCAACAATTGATCAAACCAAGGACGCACATGTATACTAAACATAACACAATTTCACGCTCCACTTCTGGCCAAAAAATAATGTGATATGACGAAAATATTTTGGTTCTGAATAGCTACTTACAGTGTCCATTGGCAAGCAAATCAAGGATCCAGTAATTCCAGAGGCAGCACCAGCAAGGAACCTTTCAAAATTTTTCGTTTCTTCATTCCCCAATGCCACATCACGGAGATAACAAGAATATAAATTCATATACATAGCCACTTTAATTACAGTAATGAAAGGCAAAAATACAGAAATATAGAACAGAGAAAGATTACTTGGAGTTAGATTGGAAAGTAGAAGAAGAGGAAGATCGAGGATCGATGAGGACATCTGAAGCACAACGAAATCAAGAGGTACCACCAGCCGGTACTTGCAATCCAACGGGGGGCTATGAAATTCCTCTTCCATTCCACCCTCAACATCTTCATTGTCCATTTTGAAGATCTAAACACAGAAACACAGATCCAATTCGAAAAGAAATGAAGAAACCAGAGACAGATCTAAGATTCAAAGAGTAATAATGTAAAGAAAATGAGAGAGGCCTTCCTTGACTTATCCATCAGCGATTATCGATAACGATGACTATGGCAGTGGAAAAAAGAACCGAGAGAGAGAGACGGGAAACAAGGGATGGCGGCTTCTCCCTAGAAAGGAAAAGAAGAATAAGGCAAGAAGAGGAGCAAGTAGGATTTTCTAAAAGACAGAAATATCTCTACATTTATTTGCACCGCATCTGTTGGATGGAGGATAATTTCGTAAATAAATTTATACAGAATTTTTTATTTAAATTCATAGATATAATATATATACATATTGAATACATATTGAATATAAAAATTATTTTATAATTAATATTTATAGAATATTATTAAAATTAAAAAAAAAAGTAAAATGAAAAGAGAAAAAAATATTATACTTAATATCTAGTCAATATTATTAAATATTTTAAAAGTGATCACATGCTCTAAGTCCATTTGAATTTTTATCTTATTTATTTACTTTTTTTGTAATTTTAATTCTCAATTTTTTTAAAATAATTTTTAATCTTCATTAGTAACAATAAATATGTATTTTTATTTTTCATTTATATTATCATGCTTGAAATAATCAAAATTATAATTTTTAAAAAATTTAATTGAAAATAAGCAAATAATATTATATAAAATTTTTTTAAAAATTATTAAAAATAATTACTAAGCATAAATATGTATGTATATTTTTTTATTAAAATTATAATTTTTAGAGAAATCAATCATCAAAATTAGAAAATTTTGAAAAATTTAATTGAAAACATACAATTAATTAGCGACTAATAACAATAAAAAAATGGTAAATAAACACTAAATATCCATTAAATCTCTAAAAGATCTGAGCAAGAATCATGAATGCTAACTTATAACTGAAGTATATACCACAATTATAGGTCTAAACACGGTTTCAACTTCTCGATAAATTATATAATAATATACCACAATTATAGCTGAAGTATATATGGAGAAAATTCTTAGCATAATAATAATAATAAATTGAGAAATTTTTAGTCCGTGTGGTAGCAGAACCTTGACATCTATAATTAAATCTATGGCAAAATAAGATAAAACAATGAGGAACTTTAATCTTCACATTTTATTACATTTTAATAGCCAAAATTCACAACCCAAATTCCAAGATTTGGTTTTGATTGGGATAATAAGTTTAGATTTGGGGATAATTAATAAAAATCATTACAATTTCTAATAATTTAATATTTGATTTAAATTTTATAAAGTAAAAATAAATTACAAATTTTTTTTATTATTATTTTAAATGAAATAATAAATTTTATATTACTATTTTATAAATATTTATTTTTATTAATGTTCATCATGCAATTATATAATAATCGTAACAATTAGTTTATTATTATTAAAAATATAAATATTCTAAATAAATAACTTTAGATTTTGGTATAATTGATAAAAAATTCTTATCAAAATTTAAAATAATTTATAAATTTCTGTTACAAAATAAAATATCCATTTCATATAGTCTATATTAAAATTACTTGAAATTATACAAAAATCACGTGACTGAAATTAAAAAATACATTCTTTTATTTTATTTGCGACGGATTAGCGACTAAATATTTCTGTCGCTAGTCGCTAATTATTCTACAGTAATAAAATACTATTAGCGACAAATTCCATCGCTAAACCGTCGCCAAAAAAGGCGCCAATTTTCCCTACACAATTAGCGACTAAAACGTTCGTCGCTAAATTATTTTGGAACTAATTTCATGAATAAAAAATTATAAAAATTAGCGACGAAAATAAATCCGTCGCAAAACATGGCGGTATATTGCCGTTGGTAATAATTGCGATTGATTATTTCCTCCGTCACTATTTCATCGCAAAAATATAGAGAATAACCTTCCCACGACGGATTGAAAAACAGTCGCGAAACTGTCACAAAATTTGTGACTAAAATAATGCCGTATCTAATTTACAGTTTTTTTTAGTGTTGATCAACTCAAGCACATATGGTATTATGCATATGCTACAGTGTTCTATCCTTTTCCTTAAAAGAGTGCATGTCTTATTATTATTTAACACCATACAAAAGCATAAACTGACAATACACCAAAGCATCCAACTTTAATCTACTTCCTTCAGGGCTACTTATGGCTTTTTAGATAAAATATGATGGTTATTTTCTACGTAACCTTTGAGATCTAATGTGTCTCTCAAAACACATCTCTCAATACAGGTTTTACTAATTGATCTGCAATTATTTCTAGCTGGGAAATATATTGTAAGTTCACTTCTCCTCGTTCAACAATACCTTTCGTGTATCAACATTTAATATCGATACATTCATCAACGACTGATTGCCATTGTTTTCTCTAAGGCAATTATTCTTAAATGGTTCACAAACCATTTTACCCAAATTACCTATTGCACAACAACTGAGGAAGCGACAAATTCTGCTTCCATTATTAATAGAGCTACACAAGTTTATTTCTTGCTACTCCACAAGATGGCACTTTTGCCAAGCAAGAATACATAACTTGAGGTGGATTTCCTCTCATCCACATCACTTTCCCAATCAAAACCTGAATATCCTCTCAATTGTATATCCTTTCCTTGAAAATAGAGAGAATAGTCTCCTGTACCTTTGAGGTATCTTAGCATTCTTTTCATTGCTTTCCAATATGCTTCACATGGGTTGGACTGATATTTACTTACCATGCCCACAACATAGCATATATCAAGTTCGGTACACAACATTGCATACATCAGACTTTTCACAGCACTGGCATATGTAACGTTCTTCATACGTTCTATTTGTTCTCATATCTCAGGACACATACTATTGCTAAGAAATTGATTTTTGGCAATGGGATTATCAATAGATTTGCACTCTTGCATATTGAATCATTTAAAGACTTTGTTGATATATGTCTCTTGCGAAAAAGATAACAACATTTTTGAACGATCTTTTGAAATCTTAATTTCAACTTTCGATTTTTTTACTATAGCACCATATTTCTAATTTCTTTTAAAAATAACCCTACTTTCAAAAAAACGTCCGAAATAGGTTTTGACATTGACACTTATCATTTAGGAGCTGCAAGAATCAATCTAAGTCCCATTAACAAGGAGTTATTAACAATGCAGGAAAAACATCGATCTGATGCGATCTAGAATAATTTAGTAATTTTTTAAATATTTATAATATTATATATTTTAGATTATTGAAGCAATTGATTTATTTATTTAGTTTGACATGTTTAAATTGAACTAAAAGGTTGAAAGAGATGTTTTGAGAACAAGAAAAGGTAGCATTGAGCAGCCTATAGAGCAATTGATCCAAGAATTATGTCTTATATAAGAGCATCCGGGATGGAAGGAATTTCAAAAATTAAAGTGATAAATATTGATTGGAATTTAATTACAGCACTCATTGAAAGGTGGAGACCAGAAACCCATACGTTTCATCTCACATACGATGAAATCACAATAACATTGCAAGATGTAGGTATTATAACGGAATTACTGATAGAGGGTGAACTTGTGACTAGAAGAATAAACTTTGATTGGATGACAGTTTGTTATAATTTACTTGGGAAAGTTTCTCCAGCCACAGATGTGCGTGGTGGTAGAATTAAGATAATATGGTTAGATTCAATATTTGGTGATATACCCGACAATGCAACACCTGAATTATTACGCCAACATGCTCGTGCATGGTTATTGAGATGTCTAGGGGGCTGATATTTTCTTCACAATCTTCTAGTGTGGTACACCTTATGTTTCTACCACTTTTAGAGGATTTACAAACAGTTGGACAGTTTAGTTGGGGGTTGGCTTGTCTGTCATGGTTGTATAAAGAATTGTGTAGGGTAACGTGACCTGATACTAAGGGAGTTACATGATATTTACAACTCCTACAAATGTGGGCTTAGAAAATACTTTTCCAGTTTAGGCCAGTACATTTACAATCATATTCTTTAAATAGAATAATGTCTTACGGACAAGTATCATTATAAATTTAATAATAATATATTTTTTTTATATCATTTTATTTTATAATGTATGAAATTTTAATTTGAAACAATGTGTATTTAGGTGGACCGAACCTCTGGATATGAATATCATGGATAGGAGAGATATCTGGACATATAGAGAAATATTAGATACACAAAACATTGATGAGGTTCGTATTTAAATTAAGTAAAAGTATTTACGAATAATTTTGCATTGCACTAAAATTTTGCCTTATTTTATGATATTTATTTTTATATTTTATTATTTTATTTGGAATACAGTTTAAGTGGGAGCCTTACAATAATGTAATTAGTCGTCTCCCCAAATATTGCACAAATTGACATCAAAGTTGGATGGCAGTTGTTCTACTCATATGTTTCAACATCATTGAGTGGCACCAGCCGGATAGGATCATGCGCCAATTTGGTTTTAATCAGCTAATTCCATTTTAACCCATTATAGATGACAATCTTCATATGATATATCTACGGGGCCTTCAACATATGAATTTGGTCATTGAATTTGCTATGTTCATAAATACATGGAACATCCATCATACACGTATCGTGTTAGGCCAACGACCAAGGCGGTCATTGCATAATCGATCTAAATATATGCAATGGTACGTACAATGAACTAGACGTTGGATAACTCCAGTTGCCGCATCTCGTGTAGCAACAGTAAGCATCCCAACTTTCACTCATATTTTACATAATAATAATAATAATAATAATAATAATAATAAATTAATGCTTTGATATGTGTTTATTGTTTGAAAAATATTGCTGCCCTTAATTATTTTCAGGCTGATGGTGTTGAAAGAATATACCATGAGTCGGACGAATCTTTGAATAATAGTAAGATAATGGAAAACATCCTATATGCAATAGGTTTTGAAGAGCGAATTGCAACTGAGTATCCACGGCAACCGTGTCCTAATCCCGTTAACGTTACAACTATGAAATAACAATTTGTTGACTTTTGTTCTAGAAGATATAGGAGTGGAATGATTGAGAGGTGATCAAGTATTGATCAAATATTTTATGATCCAAATGTGATGCAAATTCTACCTCCAATGTCATGGCCTTTTCAAGAACCGGAAGTACCTCATGACTAATTTGCGAGGCAATTTGATTGCCAAAATTTTCAACTTTTGAAGTCGGGTGCACAAGTTGTACACCATGTGAACTTGGTGGATCAAACACCTCTTAAGCAGGGATATCAATATCAGGTCCGATTGAACAAACACCAAGTGCTTACACTGTTCCAGCATTTAATGCAGAAGGTTCATAATACAGTCTATCTATGAAAATGACTTTATCCAACAATTATTTGGAACACCAGAAAAATCAGATCCACAAGCAAATTATGGAGGACAGTTATTTTTTGAGTTCTATAATGATGTTAATTGAGGTAATGGTGAATCAAATAACGAACAACGAGGCAATACATCAAATGATGAATACCAACCATGGTATCCTGCTCGAAATAGAAGGTCTACTGGATGTGGTACAGGATCACATTTTATTAATTAAATAATATTTATCGAAATTATGAAAATTATGTTACTTTATTATCTCGTTTAAATTGAAAATTAAATTATCTCGTATTCCTTATTTTTGTTCTCGTTTTCATTAAATTGAATATTATATTATCTATAATTATTAATCTATAATTTTTTTATTATATTATTATTTATTTAATTTATTAATATGGTAAAAATATTTATTTAATTTATTAATATGGTAAAAATATACTAATACATTAAAGAATAATTGAATTTTTTTATGGTTGACTATTAAGAAATACAAAAATTATTGCTTTTTCAATTCCAAAAAATGAATATAATTTATCCTTTAAGCACCAATATATATATATATATATATATATATATATATATATATATATATATATATATATATATATATATATATATATATATATATATATATATATATATATATATATATAAGGAGCTGGAGCCAAAAACCGACACAATAAGGAGCCGGTTTTTAGCTAATCTGTCCACTACCCAGTGTGGATCCCGCATGTCGAATTCCAGCACATGCATATAACAGCCGGTTTCCAGTATACCATAATTCTAATTTTATTTACTGTAATCCCAAATTTCGAAATTTTTTTAAAAATAACCCTATTTTTCAATAAAATCCCCTATGTATTTGTACTTAGAAACTAAAGTAGTCAGTAGCGGAACTTGATTAAAATAGTTGAGGGGCAATATATATATATATATATATGCACTCAAAAATTTTAGAGAGGCCATGATTCCTATATGCCCACATGAAACCTTGCCACTCACTGTGGTCCTCTGCTTGTTTAGAAGAACTAAAATGGCAAACTACTCTAGTGTTCTGCCGAATAGATGACTTTATGTAAACCTTTCTAGTAACATGTCCTCTGTGGTCTGCATTTGAGCACATTGTGGAGCTCCTCTTTCTCTTATTGTTTCTCTACCTAGTCTGTTAAGTGCTTATTCCATGGCCTCTTAATCATTCTCGTATCAGTGAGACGTACTCTGTTCTATATCAATATTCATGTTTATATATATATATAAAGCTCGCACATGAAACAATGAAAAACAATTCTAATTTACAATTATGAAATGAATAATAAAAACTATTTTTTTTAAGGAAAAGTCTAGAAAAAATTGAAACAAAATACTTTCAGCACGTTTAATAAGTCTTGACAATCAAAATAGATTCTGGTGGTTTAAAAATTATTTTTTAATATTTCTCAAAAAATATTATATTTCAATATTATAATGAATTGTTAACACTGAATTTAAAGAAAAAACTTTTTGCATGGAAAATAGAATATTCCATCAGTTTTCGAGCTTGTGATGAGAGTAACATGCATGACAGAGACCAATATGGTGCACTCAGACCTAAATTAGATTAATAAACACATCGTTGGCTCATCTTCCATTGTATTATAAGTGGAAATCAAGCAACCAATATATAAATAGTAAGTATTTCTGTTCATTGAAAATGCCAAAAAACTACCATTATCTTAGATCCACATTTATACGATCTTTTTACCATAAAAAAAATATTATATACATAACTGGGGTTGCTTTAAGCCCAAATTTTAGACCTAATTAGTATTTAACTTTAAATTTATAGTTTTTTTGTATTCAAATTTAATTTCCGCCTATATATATCACAATCTTTTACTGCAATTCTGCAAAAAATACTAAAATAGTGTGTTTTCAAGTCAGAATAAAATGAATATGAGTTGAAAGGTTCTATTAGAGGCTTATATATATATATATATATAGAGAGAGAGAGAGAGAGAGAGAGAGAGAGAGAGAGTTAATTTCATAAAGAAAAGTTTAAGGATGTGATGTTATTTTATTTTTCTTTACGCACAAGAAACAATATTTTATTTGTTGTGAGTTTGCCATTTTCCTCTTGAGTTCACATTATAGAAAATGGTGATTTCTTGATGGTAAAGAAAATGCTGCTACAATGGGGTCTCATCAGGAAACAAGAGCATCGTTGTATGGAGTAATCCACGAAATTTTGATACTTCCAATAGCCCTTTAAACATGGAGCCAGAATTTTAGAATTAGCACCATGGACTCTAAATATGGGAATTATATATATATATATATATATATATATATATATATATATATATATATATATATATATATATATATATATATATATATATATATATATATATATATAT
This sequence comes from Excoecaria agallocha, assembly GCA_037975025.1. Classification (NCBI taxonomy): domain Eukaryota; kingdom Viridiplantae; phylum Streptophyta; class Magnoliopsida; order Malpighiales; family Euphorbiaceae; genus Excoecaria; species Excoecaria agallocha. The sequence goes on from CM075815.1 coordinate 25,284,830, forward strand.
ATATATATATATATATATATATATATATATAATTGATTGTGTGATTCCAAAAAAAAATTGAATTGATAGTGAAAACTATTTTTCCTGCATATTGTATATTAATATGACTCAATATATATGTAAAAATATGAATTAACTCTAAATAACTAAAATTAGAATTAGTCTTTAATGGGATATTTCATGAACGCATTTGGATTGCATCATTAATGGACCGATTATATTTGGACGGATCATAAATAAATAAAAAAATATGCATTATAAATTGATCAATGTTTAAATGGATTGCACGAATTTAAATCAATTTATGGATTTAATATAAATTATTATAAAATTATTTATTAATTAATTAATAGATCAAATAATAATAATATTTAATTAAAAATATAATAGAAGTAATAAGTTGATCTATAAAGACAAATAAAAAATTCATTAATAATTTAATTTTACTTTCAAAATAGAAATATGTACAAACAATGAATATATAAAAAATAAAAATTAATCAAACAAAATAAAAATAATATATTAATTTATTTTTCTTGCTTTCAACTCAAAAAAAAAAAAAACAGCTAAGAATTATTTTTATATAAAACAAACACCCTCGGTTTACTGATTATGCCATTCAATCTGGTGCCACCATTAACTCTGAGTCGCACACCGTATCTCAACAAGACTTACAGGAGGAGCCCAAGTTCTGCGTGGATCTTTCTTGGCCTTAGAATCTCTTCATTTAATTTCATTCTTAATGTCAATAAGTTATTATAACTTTCTTTCTTGTTTTCTTTTGCACATGAAATTAATCCTTAATGTTGTTTCTCAACCATTTATTCTACTTTTTTTTTATTACATTATTTTAAAGCTAAAATATATTTGTATTATTTAATTTGCGAGCCTTTTCTTTTCATTTCTTGTAGTTATGCAATTGTCAAAAATTACAGGCATTATTGGAAAAGTACAAAATTTGACTTGTCTCACGATTGATTAGAATTTAAATTCTACCATATAATTAGATTTTACGAATTCTTCTAACAAAAAAAATTACAAATTCTACTATTTCACTGGGTAATCTTTAAAAAGAAACCGAAAATATTTGAAGCCGTGCGTAAATTGCAATGACAAATAAATGAAAGGAAAAATGGATAATTATAAATTGACAATGACAGTAATATTGATAATGTTGCCTGTTAATTAATGTATAACAACAGAAAAAAAAAGGACCACAATTTTTTTTTTGAATATTTTGACTAATGAAAATTTTGAAAGAAATATGTAGGGTTAAAGAATGAAATTGATCAATTTTGAATTAATTCAATGGATATTGGATTGAGTTAAATTAAAAAATAAAATAAATCAATTTTAAGTTGATACAGTGAGTAATTATTTGAGTTATTTTTTTTTAACTGATTTGGGTAGAATTTTAAGTTTGAACACATTTATATTTCATCGACAAAATTAATTTCAATATATAGTGAAAAGTCTCTAGATACAATCTCTACTTCTCTATTTTCCAACCAAAAAAAAAAGTAAAATCATAACTATTGTTGATAATAAAAGTAAATTTTTGCTCATAAACTTAATAACAAATTATTGGAAAGTTCATAAAATAATCAATTAAGTAATTGCATTATTGTCATGAAATTATGTTAAAAAAAATACCATTGGCATTGGAATTTGTAAATGCATTGCAAGGAGGCAAGCGGTGAAACAAGAAAATGTTGCAAAATTCATGTACCTAAAAAAGGCAATGAAAATAACTACTGATTAAGATTTTGATATTAGTCTACCAAAGAATGTTCAAAATGATATAAAAACGTTGCAAAATTCATGTATCTAAAAAAGGCTATGAAAATAACTACTGATTAAGGTTTTTTAGATGTCTTTTGGTATTTTTTTAAAAAGATATTTCAGCAATAAAACCGATTCTAATATACCGAACATTATAAATTTCAAACCCTCATTCTCTTTTTTTCTTTATATATATATATAAATGGTCGTCTTAGGTCCCCTACTTTGGAAGTTGGACTTCTAAAACATGATCTAAGGCCGTCGGCAAGCCATGAAATTTGACATTGCATCATCCATCTCTTTCTACTGTCACTGTTATTAGGTTCCACTTCTTGCATGCTTAATTTCTTTTTTCTTTTTTCCAAATTCATGCCTCCCCATATTAATTTTTGTAATTCTTTTTTTTTTTTTTGTCTAATCGAATCGTTATAAACCAACTCAATCATACCTAATCTAATACATATAATTATCTTAACAATATTCCTTTTACATTTATAGCATGGTTCTATTTATGTAAATCTTGCTAATTTTATTTTCTAAATTGAATTTTATTTTTTAAAAAATAATTTAATATCTAAAATTTATTAATTCGAATTCACATGAAATTATAAAAACACCGAACATCATCTCCAATGCAATATAAAAAGGATTGCTAGTTTACTCTAATTTTCTATCATCGCTCAAACTCCGAGTTTTCATATATAAATCAAACCATCTGATTATATATTTGCAATCATCACCGCCTTAGCGAAAATGGGCAGAGGTGAAAAGTTCGCAATTAGCAGCATTTCTCTTCTACTATTTCTACTGACGGTGAGCTTAGTGTTTCTTGTCAAAGCAGAAGCTCGTGAAATGAAGTTGGCTGATGCTTCTTTCAACAGATTAACCCTTGGAGGGATTAAACATTCAGGGCCCAGCCGCGGCGGTCCGGGCCACAGGCCACAGCGCGGTCTAACCATATCAGAATCTGGTCCAAGCCCTGGAACGGGACATACTTTCCTCAAGGACATTCACTACTAGCTAGTTCCATTTTATTTTTTCCTGTTCCGCATGATATTATTAATTTCCTTTCTTCTTACTTTTATTATTATTATTATTATTATTATTATTATTTAGGAATATTTTTTAGGTTTGCTTTTTATACTTTTTTCGGCTATGAATAAATTGATATAAAATTAATTTAGTTTTGTATTACATTACAGTGATATAAAATACATAAAGTTTTGTAATTTTATGTTATTTATCTTTCAGTATAAACAATAATATGTTAGCTTTTTTTAGCTATAATTTCATTTTGGTTTATGTGAATGTTATTGTCTTTGTAAGAGAAGAGAACCAAAATAAATGTGAAATTATTATTTTAAACTCTAATTAAATTTGACCAATAATATTAATTCCATGCAACATCAAGTTTACATAATTGAAATGAAATAACCCGACCCTTCTGCCCATTTGGGCTTCTCATTTTATTTCGGCCTTATTTCTACAGTCACCGGATGCTCACACGGAGCATCCCGGTTTCATAAAACCCTTCTTGTCCTCTCGAGTACTCGTCCCTTCCTCTTTTCACCCAATACTCAAAAACAAACGAAACCCAGGATTTTCCCTCCGATGCCGGATATCACCGTCCTCCGCTGGGTCAGCCTCTTCCAACCCGCTTTTTCTATCTCCAGCCGGTTCTCTGCAAGGTCTTTCATTTCAGCCGCCGATGCACTCCGCTCTAACACAACCACCGTCCGATGCCCAAACAAAGACCAAAACAATGTAAAAGAAAAGAAAGGGAAATGGTTCACTCTGCCTCCCTATACGTCCACAGTAAGTGGGTCCTCATTAGGAAAAGCGCTATCTGCTACTATTGCAGCGAAACCGGCGGCTGAAACGACGGCGCTTAAGTGGGTCCTTTGTTGCTGCCCGGAAATTCCCAGAAATCTTGTTCAGAAACTATTTCGCTTGAGACAGGTTTCTCTTTCGCATTGGATATTTGACTTCTTTTTTGAATTTCAAGTGTTAATATGTTCTTTTATACGTTTTATTTGGTTACAGGTTAGAAGAGAGTCCTCTGGCCTTGGTAATCAAGCAGAGGAACGCCGAGTTAAAAGGGTAATTAATTTGCTTTGATATGATTAATAAAGTAGGAAGTTTTCTCTTTGGTATTGGAAATCATCATTTTATGGTTTTTAACATAAAATTGATTCCTAAATTTGAGATTGCTGGAAGGTTGCAGCTAAGGATTTGATGAATGTAGGAGATAGAATCTTTCTTCCTATTACCGTCCAAGCATTGCCCACTGAGTCTGAGAAACAGCATTACCATTTCAATGAAGACGAAGTTAACTTTATTCGAAGCCTTGAGTTGTACAAGGTCATTAACTTTGACTCTGTTTGTTTGAAGATGTATATAGCTTTCTGTGCTCATAAAGTTTGAATTTTTTGTATATAGGATGAGGCCATAATTGTTGTTAATAAACCTCCGGGACTGCCTGTTCAGGTAAGCTACAGTTTATTTCCTTCTTGATTGTTTACTGTTCTTTTGGGTCTTTAGAAGGTATTTATTTATTTATTTATTTTTGTTATTTTATTTGTTTTAACACATGGACAGGGTGGTATTGACGTCAAAATAAGTTTAGATGAAGTGGCTGCATATTGTTTAAGCTATGACTGTTCAGAACCCCCTAGGCTGGTGAGTTTGATGGATTTGCTTTATTTACTTTCCATTTCTTAGGGCCACTTAACATTTAAACATATATCATATTTTTGATAATGTTGAAGTTCTATATGGTAGTTGGAATTGATTACGGGCCCTTTCCATTATCTACAAAGGAGCATTGAGTAAAAAGAACTGCTGAGAATTGTATCCCTTTTCACTCAGTGATATCAGAGTTTTTTTTTTTTTTGCTGAATTATTTTCATATAACTTTGGTAATTTAAAATGCTGTAGTAGTTATAATCATTCTTGTGTAGTAGTGAGCTAAATAGCAGGTGTTTTATCCCATTTCATTGATATGATTGCAGAATATTCATGTGTTAGGTTGCAAACAAATATTTGTCTGACCAAGCTTTCATTTGTCAGGTTCATAGACTTGACAGAGATAGTAGTGGCATATTGGTGATGGGAAGGACACAAACAAGTGCAACTGTTCTGCATTCTATCTTTCGGGAGAAAACTTTTGCCGCATCTAATAATGTAACTACCCATGCTAAGTTTTTCTGCTTCTGTTTTGTAGGCCATATATATATGTCAATATAAAATTGGACGATTCTTAGTTCTCTTATTGTTACATCACAGGTTAACGAAATTTTCTTCTTTGTTTAAGGAAATTGGAGACAAAAGGAGAGTGCTGCAAAGAAAGTATTGGGCACTTGTCATTGGGTCACCTAGATGTCAAAAGGGGTTAATTTCGGCACCACTGGGAAAGGTTTGAATGAGCTTGATTCTTAATAACATTAGTATTATTTGAATTTGTTTATTAGTTTTGGATTTTAACAGCATTTGTTGTAAGTATCAATTAAGTGGTTCTCTTAATATTTGGGTTCATACCATGAAGTTTATGTTCATTGAAAAGTTTGGTTCTTAGAATTCCTTCATTGAATTCAACTTGAGTCCTTTAGTTTGAAATTGAATGGAATCCTGGGGTAATGCACTAAGACAAAGTGAGTTATCATGCTATGGCATGTGATCTAGATTTTTTGTAAATGATTACAAGTTACATACTGTGCATATTTGCTGGCAAGGACCTCAGAGTGTATAGCAGCACAGAAAAATTGAAGTTTGTTTGATTTCTGCACTACTGGAAACTTGAACCTTGATGGGCTACCAAAAAATATTGTGAAAACTTGAGCAGCATGTTGTGCATTTGAACTGATTGATATTTGCATGGATTTATTTATATCTGTTAGCAGGTGTTTTTCTTTGATAAAATTGTTGATTGCATTTTTTTCTTTTAGGCATTCTTGAGAACTGTGAACTCTATGCAATATTTTTGACTTGTGAAATGCTTCTATCATAATCACGCTGTAATTGTCATGATTTCCTTTTCTTTTATACATACTGTTATTCGAAATACACTCTTGTTAGGTAGGCAATGCAGGTCAGGAGTTCTAATTCTTTTAGAAACTAGAGGGATGTATCATCCTCACGGCTATATCCAAAATAGCATTTTATGACCCAAAATAGCATTTTATTACATCATTAGATTGCTGTTTGCAAGAGGTAGCCATTTGTAAAGAGCTAGAGCCTGAATATAGCACAGCTATTTTCTATATTTGCATGAAGATTTTTCTAATGGATTCTGTCTTGTCTTTTTTAATTGTGTTTTATTGACAACGTTTTGATATCATTTGCTTTTAGGTAGTGGTGGACAACGGTAAATCTGATCGGATAACAGTAGTTGAGAATGCCCAGGACACATCTGCTCAGCATGCAGTGACTCAATATCGAGTAATTGAATCATCTCATGGTTAGCGTCAATGTCTTAGCAATACCTATTTCACATTTTTATATGGAGTTTAACACCCAAGGAAAGCTTTGAAAGAAACCTAGGAAATATAAGTGTTTCAATTGTGCTTTCAAACCCAATTATTTGTTGGGAACCTCTTCAAATATCTTGAAAATTAAGTGAAATACAAATGATATTGTCCAAGTATATTTGATTGTTCACCTGCAAGTAATTTTACAATATACCTTTTGTCTTTTGATTATTTATGTGCCTTGGTGCAGGCTACACATGGTTAGAGCTATCACCCATCACAGGTAGAAAACATCAGGTATGAATGAGAACCCAAAGCTATCTGGTTGTACCTTTCTTTAATTACTCTTTGCACTGCTTAAACCTTTCTCAACAAAACATGTCTGGCCACAACAGTTGCGTGTACACTGTGCTGAAGTTTTAGGGACACCAATAGTTGGAGACTACAAATATGGGTGGCAAGCTCACCGGAAGTGGAAACACTTTCTTCGGTCTGGTCCTGAGGAGAACTCACGTCAAAAAGTGCCCTTTGAAAATATGCTTCCTTTTGGCGTTGATTTGGAAAGTGGAAGCATCTCCGAAAAGCATCCTCGTTTACATCTTCACTGCAAGCAAATGGTTTTACCTAATGTGTCTTTGGCTTTGCGAGGCATGAAAACATCTGCGGACTATGATTTTTCAGATCTTAAAAGCATCAAGTTGGATGCTGTCTTGCCTTCTTACATGCAAAGAAGCTGGGATATCTTGAGCTCCTGAACGACATGCACCTTTGAAGATTTTGAATCTCTTTCATTAGGAAACATCTTCCAAAAGAAAGGAGGGAAAATACCAACGGCAACAATATGGGCTGAGTAGGATTATTAACTTAGCAAGTTTTGACAAATAATTAGTTTCAAGGCAGCACTGGTGTAGTGTTTCTGTAACAGCCAAATATTTCTTTAAGTTGGTTGTGAGAGGTGAAAAATACTGTTAAAGACTCGTTTCTCTAATCAATGCAGTTTTAGATGACCCTGGGACAAGTAGCTTGGAAATATCAGCAAGCACTTAAACATGATGCCTAGTGGTTTCACAGGTTTTTGGAGATAATTGCACATCCTGAAGCCAGTGGGATTAGCTGGAAGTGATTCATTGTTGGCAGGTGAGAGATGCAAAAATGTATTACTGGATACTCGATTAAGCATCAATTGCAGTCAAATGCAAAAATTGGTAATATGCTGCCTGTGGTTTAGCTTGAACAACTACTACTGGTTTGTTGGAATCTTTTGACATTATTCCTCAATCATCCTGAGCTATGGGGTGTGTATTTAGGTGCAGATGAGCAGCCTAGAAGCCTAAGTTTAGAGAGGTTGGGTTCATGTTGAGGTACACATTATTCTATCTACAATAATTGAGTTTAATTATTGCCAAATTTCAGTGGCTAATTTGTCTTATACATTGAACTTTGTCACATAATGCTTTTTTCACCTTTAATTTCCAAGTTGCAATTAAAAATATGAGGTGATCCTTCATGTTTGTAGTTGGAAGTTAAACTCTATGAAGTTGTTTAGTTTTACCTGATCCAAAGACATGTCTGTTTTGAACTTACTTGATTATAATAATGACCTATTAGTTTATGTTGGTATGTAGAGATTCACGAGCTTTAGTATCAGGTGGGAAAAACAGGGGAGAAATAACAATATCTATTAGTTCTATAAACTAGTCAACCCTGTAGTTGATTTCTTAACATACCTAGAAAATGGAGATATGTATTGCCAGTGATAAGGAATTATTAAATTTTTAATGTGGATGTGGAAATATTAAAAAAAATGAAGAAATATATAATATTCATGGTTTAGAATTAAAGATAGTTTGTAGGTGTCGCATGTTGGCCACCAACTCCTTGGTTATCATATTTTAGAAGTCGTCGTCAGCATGAAAATTAGTTTCAACTTTCCCATCTTTCATTTGAAAATTAGTTTACATTAGGGGCGGATTGAGTGTCTCATGTCCATTTAAAAAAAAAAAAACAGTATAAATTTATATTAATTATTTATAAAATTAATAATTAAATAAGTAATTAAAGATTAAAAAAAACACTGGTTGCACAAATCTTTTTCTTTTGAAATATGAATCTTGACGATAAAATTTGCATAATTTATCAGCATAAATATTTCTTAAAAAATTAGTCATTATGAAAACGGATTACTGTAT